>CM037851.1:1408903-1510678 GCA_021234595.1 Delia radicum | reverse complement strand
AAAAAAAAGTTTTAAATTCGGAACTAGAGTAGAACAACATTTTTTTTATATCTTAAAAAACTTTTAGATTTTTTTATCTCGTAAGAAACTTTCAACGTGTTATTCGGTTTCGGTTTGTAAAACAAAATTGTTGAATATTGTCTTTCTCAAATATTCACTAAAAATTCAAACATTTGTTCTATAATCAATTAAAACATCAGTACGTGTGATCAAAATCATTTTCATCATACTTTTCGCTGCAGAAAAAATAAAGAAATTTTAAATATTGCTGCTATTATAAAGTAGTCACTCTGTCACTCATTTAGTTTTTAGATTTTGTTTTTATTGTTTTCTTTTTATAGAACAACATTTTTTTTTTCAATTAACAATCTAGTGCGGGTTTCAAACGACAACAATTTCTAAAAAACAATGACTTAAATAAAAAATGCACTTCATTTAAACAAAAATTTTTTGTTGAAAAAAAACTTCAAATAAAACTCTAAAACAGCTCTAAACTATCTAAAAACACCCTATCCACACTATCCCATCATTCTATATAACTTTTCTAAAACCCAAAAACATTACTGATTATTTTGTCTATACTTTTAATACATAGTAAGGCCTTACATGTAAAACCATCTATGTGCAATAAAAACAATATTTATTAGAAGATCGAAAAATGATTTGTATCAATACAATTCTTATTCCTTTTACTATAATTGAAAACTCTTGCTAACACTTGTATTAATTACGTGCACATTTTTTAACAGTGTGTTAAATTTGATATTTGCCTTACAAATGTGGCAACTTTATAAGCGGCTGGGACGAAAAGTGTATATAAATAAAATATTTTTGAAACACAACTTGCTTTTATATCAAAAGACCTTTCAGAATAGTATGCACACTTTATATGTTCAGAAAGAAAATATTTATCTGGATGTAAAAGACTGTTGGTGCTTTTTTGGGGAAAAAATCGCAAAAATTCATTTTTTTTTTTTAATTCCTATTTTAAACGAATGTAGTTTTTGAGTGGAACAAGATATTGCATTATTTTTTGTTTGTTAAATCAACAATATTTAAATTGGTTCCGATTTCGTCTCGCTATTCGCCAAAATCTGGAAGGGCCAAATTTGGAATTTCACATTTTTAAATGGGAATATCTCGGTAATTATTAGAGAATGTTTTTTGCTAGTCTCTACTAGCAGATTACAAATATGTTGATTTTTTGAAAATCGGATTAAAAACAAAAATTTGCAAAAAGTTCCCTATTTTGGGTGGTCATATTTCCGCCCCGGGGGTTTTGAAGGTTAAAAACTTAATCTCAATATTACGACACTTATGCTTGTATTCATTTTCAATCGTATCACTAAGTAAGAACTGGCAGAATTCTTTCCAAAAAGTTCGTTATATATTTCCCTCTGCGGTGTAATTTAAACTTTTTTTTTTTTTAAGAGTATATACGAGTATATTTGGCTTACATGGACATCCGCCGATGTGGATTAAATATGGAGCTATGAAATTAAAAAATCAATTGTGGATAAAAATCACAAACCAAACTCGAACGATTCAATTCTTTCATCAAATTTTGGTGGGTGCCCTGTTAGAAAATCTTCTTTATAATCAAAATCTTTTTAGCCATCAAAGTTATTATCAGAGAAAACAAAAAAACAAAATTCAATGTATTTAAATCAGAAAAAAAAATTTGAAAATAAAATTCTTGAGATTGCGAATAATGATAATGAATAGTGATCTGGTTAAATTTAGTTTCAGTATCTAACCAAATTACTTAAGATCTTTGTAGTCATTCTTAAAATGAAGTATTTGTATAAAAAAAAAACAATTTTGCAAAGAATTCATAACATTTTCCTAAAATAAGGGTTTACAAAAAGTTAATTTTTTTTTATGATTCGCATAAAAATTTGATAGTAAAACTATGAAATTCAAATGAAATATATGAAATATTAATTTTAATTTGGCTAACGGCTTATGCCAATAAATAGTGTTTGACATATTTCTTGAGATGTGAGAACTGAATGGCTATAATTATAGATGATATATTCTACATTTTACAAAAACCCGAATATTAGGTTTAAACCAAATACCGAATATTTGCCAAATAAATTTTCAACAAAACTTGTTTTTAGCTTGAAAAATTATTTGGAACCAAAACAAACGCCGTGTTTAACGTTTTCAAGTGAAATATTATATGAAAAACATGATTTTCTCAATTTTTAGATAAAAATACTGATTTTTAAGATATTTTATTTTAACCGAATAATTCTGCCCAATAGTACTACAGTTCGGTATTTGGCCGAGAAATAAAAACATGCCGAATATTTAGTAATTCTAGTTATTATAGTGCATTTTTTGGTTTAATTTCAGTTGTTTCCAAATACTATACGTATACGTAATATTTATGATATTATTATTAATCATACGCTCTGTGTGTATTCGAAACAGATATTTTTATTGGACTTAATTACACATTGCTTAGAAATGGTTGTTTTAAAGTGAAATATTCTTCCACACAATTTATTCAATTCCCTCAAATGTTAAAAAATAGGTTTTATTTTGTAAATTACGTGTTGATATTTCTATTTTCACTACTTTCTCCCATATACAATCATGCTACTGGTACATTTAACAAAACTTAAACAAATAAAAAATAATTATAATATCATGTTTGATTAAAACTGCATATCATACGAGATACTGTGTTCACAACCCTCATATTGCTGGCTACAACTTTGGCTCGTATCATCGTGTGCATGCATTACAGCATCACTGTAGTGGGCGTCTATATGCAACAATGAATCCTTTGAACTGTTCAATGTATCTTTGGGCAATGCAAATATGGAACGTAAAAGTTCCATAACAAAACTTTGAGGTGTTTCGTTTGTAATGAGCATTTAAATGCAATTTTTCCGTTTCACAGAGAGCCCGCAAAACACAAGCGGTACCATTGTGACCACGTCTGCCAACAAGATTTTTAGAAAATAAATTTGTTATGACCATGTTTGTATATAATTTATGATTTTTGTTCTTTCAATTTTATATTTTCCATCATATGCATTAGGGTGTCCCGAAAAAAATTAAGTAATACCACTAAAAACGATATGTATTTATCAGCTTAATATATAGTAAAAATAAGAAAAAATTTTGAAGGGGATCTATTATGGTTCCCTGCAAGAGCTTAAAGTTGACTATGTTGATGTGTATCGGTTTATTTTAACTTTTGAACTAAACTGGCATAATGCAAGGATGTGAAAACTCTAAGTGATCTTCTTAAATCGAGCTTAAATTCGAATTTAAGTTTATTTTATATTTGTTTTAGCATACAAAGTTTACAGTTTCGTCAAAGGCAAGGTTGGCCACCGTTTATGTATTCAAATAACGGTATTAGTTTATCATGGCAAAACGAAAACCGATATGAAGATTTTAAAACAAGGTCGTCAACCTTGCTTTTAAGACCTATTTTGTCAAAAAGTTTATAAACTTAAATTCGTAATGGTGGACTAAATTTTCTCCATCAACATTTTTTAAATGCGTTTCTTTTGAAAAAGACAAACGAACTACTGGCACGGCACTTTAATAGGTGGTACAAGTGTTGGCAACAAGTGCTTTTCTAGTCCGAAAATGATAACATCATTAGACAAAAGGTGCGTCTGTTTAAAAAGTGTCGGCAAAAAGTTGGTAAAACCATAAATTAGATAGCCTAAAAATGGATTTTCCAAAATAAAATTACAAAACAGTTCATTTATAATTTGTTTGGTCCTGCCGGGAATCGAACCCATGCCGCCAGATTGATAGATAGCTTAAACGTAAGTAAATTACAACTGCTGGGTAACCGATATTTGCACAAATATGCTAGCACTAGAATAAGGTTTGCTGGAAACAACTTACGTTTGGATAACAAAAAAAGTTGGTCTTGAAAGAGCTTTTAAAGACACAAAAAAAATGTAAAAAATATTAGAAAGAATAAAAAGATCGCAAAAAAATGTATGCCTGGGACAGGGATCGAACTCGAAACCTTCTGACTACAAACTTTTTTAAACAAAGCATCATAATTTTTATAAAATTAATGCTCTATCAGAGGTTAGACTTTTGTATCGTTGGTGATTTTAGCACTGGGAAAACACTTTTTGCCAACGTTGTTATAGTGGTCTTAGCCAATTGTAGACCACTGAAATTATAGTAAAACTAATATTGGGAAAACGCGTTTTGGACAAGCGTTTGGTAAAGCGTCTTAAACAAGTGTTCTGCCAGAAATTAAATTCCGATTCCTGGTATGCCAGTGCTTAATTTTTTGTAACACCTGCACTTTCTGACTGGGTGGTTACATAACTTTCGATAAGGCTTTTGAAATAAAAATTCAGAACTTGTTTGGCCAAAATGCACTAATATCATAAACTTTAATCGCTGGTATGGAACTAAAGGTTCCATCCAAAAATTTGTTTTCACACTTTTTTCCGTACTCAGCTCATAAATTTCCATCATTTAATTGCTATTACTTGTATTAATTTACAAAAACGATTTTTATCGGGACGACCTAACTTGCATGTAAGAATACAATATATTTTTGCATTAACAACACTTACGTTTTATAAAGTTTTTCAATTTTCCCATAGAGTTTTTTGCGTGAGTTTAGATGTTCTTTGATGTGAATTTCTTGCAGTTTTTTCGTAAAGTCGTCGTTGTAGTCATCAGCATTCACAGGATTTTGCTGTGTGTTTTGATAGCCAGAGCTTCTGCGTCTCCTACGTTTGCCAAATACAGGATATATGCGATGTTTAGGTGGTTTTATTTAGGATTTTGCGACTCCTGCCTGTTCGTGTGCTATACATGGTTGGTGGGTGATGGTAGTTTTGCTGACTGTTTGAAAATGATTGTCTAAAAAAAAGGAGAGCGGTTACGAAATTAAAAAATAAATGTATGAGTAAATGTACATTAGGGTGGATCGCTAAAGACATATTTTAGAGAAATTTTACCTAAATCTACAGTCATAGAAATAAACCTGTAGAAATAGCAAAAAAGATACTAAAAATTAGTTAAAAATGACGTTGCAGAAACAACTGCTTAAATTATCAGATTTTTTTTTTGCTAAATATTAGTAAAATAAGATCAGCAAAATAAAACTGTTAAGTTAAAACTGTTAGTTTATTGAAAATAGGAACTTACCATGCTGAAATCAGCAAAACCTTATTCCAATTACTTGTACACAGAAAACAGCAAGCAAAAACTGTAATATCAGTAAAATGTTTGCTATATTAAAGGTAAATAGTTGAAATAACAGTAAATTTTGAAAAGATCAGAGGAAATATTTTCTAAAAAATTGTGGACTGCTGATTTCAGATGGGCAGATTTTCATTCGCATAAAAAATAAATCTAGAAAGATACTTTGATAATTTTCCTTTTTTGTCTACTAATATTTAGCAAATTTTTTTTGCTCATATTAGCAGATTAATTTATTACTTTCAATTAACTATAATTTAACTCAAATATATCCAAATTTTTGTAGATTCAACAGATTTACTTTTGCACTTCTTATCTTAAGTTGCATTTACATTTAATTTCGAAATGCAGTTTAAAGCAGATTTCGACCAAATGGTGCTGTATGAAATGATACATAAACTAGATTGCGAAATCTAGTTTAAACTAGATTTCGCTGAATTGTAAATGCAAACTTTTCTAATATTAAGCAAAAGAAATCAGCTTATTTTAGCATTTTTATCTACTACCGCAATTTTGAACTTATTTTTAGTTTAGTGCAGAAATGTTCAACATCTAAAGTGCTCTTACAAAGTCCAAACAATTTCGATAACATGTCTTTACTGGTTGTTGTTGTCAAGAGTTCAAGCTTTAAAATTTTTGATTTTTTTTTTTGTATAGCAAGATTTTAATCTCCGTAGATTTGAAAAAAAACAGACTCTACATAAATCTAGGAAATTGTTGTCAATTATTGGCAGATTACTTTTGACCCTAAACGTTTATATTAAAGATTTTCTGAAAATTACGTTATAATTATAAAACACTACACAGCTACATAATTTAACAAATGAAGCAACACAAAACACACAACAACAACATTTTTTGTTGCATCAATAAGACACAGGTGATTAAATCTTCCGAAGACACCGAAGAGATCGGTTCAGTACACTCTAAAAATGCTTGTAAATTCACTACTTTAATATATGTAAAGCATTATGAAATATTAAACAAAATGCCTAAATTTAGACATAAAATGTGCTTAATTATTGTTTACACATTTTTGTATGCAAAAATATACATAAAATGTATTAACGCTCAGTTTAAATAATAAAAAAAATTAAAATTTGTTAAATAAAAATAAAAAAATCAATAAAATAAATGAAAAATAATGACACAAAGTCGTGATTTGAATAAAAAGACGCAATGGACCACCAATTCCATAGCAGCCACAGGTGGAATACCAAATGACTGTAATTATTGTAGAATTTGTAGTTCTGTTTTACTTTTTGAATTCAGCATTTTCTTAAACAACATTATTTTCATTCTCTTGCCTAATAGTGGACTCAAAAAGAATTTATTAGTGGAGGTCGAGGCAGTGCTATGGGCAGCGAAAGTGGCTGTAGTCGACCAACAAAATTAGCTGCTCCTGCAATCGCTGCAACCAAATGCTGCAGAACAGTTTTGAATATAAATTTGAATTAAAATAATCGCTATTTGCGATTTACTTTAATTCTGGAGTTTTTATTTTATCGTTTGTTTTTAATTCCGCAATGATATATATTTTCATAATAATTGTGGTGTTTTTATAAAAAATGTTTCTGTCCTTTTTAAGTTGAAACATTGCGTTGGTAAATATACATTTTTTTATGAAAATTTAGGCAGTTTGTGCTCAAATTTATCTTTAAAACAAGCAATTTTACACACGAATGTAGTAATTTTAGAAGTAAATGTAAAATTTTCATTAATTTTGTACGCTCTTTTATTGTAAATTTACGCATTATGTGTGCACAAACTTACACATCATACGTGTATTATTTTTCGCTTACATACACATAGTAAATTTACCCAATATATAGTAGGAGTTCAGTTTCCTACTATAAGTTGGGTAAATTTTAACAGAAATTAATTAGATTTTCTTTGAAGACGAATTATTTTCCTAAAATATCTTATATATTTTTTCGAAATTTTTCATTTTTAATTTTTGTCGAAAAAACTAGATTTTTCCGTGCAATTTCAACCAATAGCAGAAAAAAATAACATCAATTCGATAAGCAGCATGCGCGGATTCAGAAAAAGGTTTTGAGAAGGGAAGATAGAGTAATTTTGATTAACGTTTGTAATCTTTTTAGCACTTTTGTATTGGAAAATTTTATTTTGGGGAGGAGGAAATTTCTCATTTTCCCGCTCCCGGTAAGGAACCGCGCCCGGTAAGCAGTAACAACATTTGTATGCTTACAAAATAGCGCTTAACCATCATGCATACTATAAAGTAATTAGGGAAGGCATATTGTTGTGCTTTCCTAAATGCATTATTTTGAAGCAATCAATAATGCATACAATGAAGCAGTAAATAATGCACACAACGAAGCATTTATGTTATCAATACACAAAAAAAAGCTTTTCATTTCCTATGACTGCATGCATTTATTACTCTTTAAACCACATGAAAGAAGCGCTTTTCAGCTGCTAAAGAGAGACATACCAAGTAGGACATCGATAAAAAAATCATGCCTTCTGGAATTGTTTAGGAAGCGCTCGGTAATTAAATAATGCCTTCCAGCACTGCTTCCGGGTAAGCAGTAATTTTTGCTGCGATAGGTCCTAAACTACTGACCGATTTAAAAATAGTATTCAGAAGATATTTTGAGCATTAAATGATATTTGTTTTGGAGTTTGACTGACCAAAGATGCTTGATCCTAAATCGAGATATATACAACGTAGTCAAATAATTCCAAAATAAAATTAAAAAAATATTTTAAAAACTACGTCATCAATAAATTTGTAATAGGTTTAGAAGGCCTAAATGCATAATAATGAAAATAGTCGCATCTTTATTTCATAATGTTTTTTTTTTTTCAAATTTGTAAATTAGTGATATTAGTAAAGTGAAAGTAGTCGGAAATATTAGTAAAATTTTTTGCAATTTTATAGTAAAAAACTGAATGGAAATCGATTGCTAAAATCAGCCAATTTTTTTTTACAAAAAATTAGTATTTTTTTTGTAATTTTTATATTTAAAATTTTAAAAAAATCATAACTATGTTGCCAGAATATGAAAATTTGTGAACAAATTTTAGCACCTCGGGTTTAAATAATTTTTAAAACATTTTGTTCTAAAAATTAGTACATAAACTATAAATTGAATGAATTTGAATAAAAAAATTAATGAGTAATTAAAGTATTTCTGAGCAAATTAAGTTACAAATAATTGTTTCCAGGGTCAGGGTTAAAAAAAGGCCAAATGATGGACAATTTTCTGTACTTAAGAAAAACTTTTGCTACAATTCTGTACCTAAATAGTCTAATTTCTAGTGTCCGATCAAACAGTTCGGCCAAAAATTTATATTTGATCGGCTTTTTTGGTTTCTCGAGGAAATGATGTTAAATTTTGGTATTGAAAACATGTTTGTTGAGCCCATGTAATTCGATTTTGTGTATAAAATTGAATGAAAAAGCCGAAGTTTAGCTATAAAGTTAAAAGTTCGGCCACCAACTAATTTTCGATTTGGCCGAACTTACGGATGCCGAATAGTGAATTCATTGCTTAACTACTGACTTTTCTTTAAATTTGACACTCAAATCGCATCCAATTAGCCCAATAAACATTTTTCCATTCACCAAATTTGTCCATAATGCTTTAAAATACCTAACCGTCTGGTCGGACACATCTACTTTCGCTAAAAAGCGTAGTCCTTTTTGTATCAAACCAATACTTTCCACTTTTCTAGAATTAAAAAAATGTGTCTATTGTTGATCCATCCTACCATAAATGCATATTGTTTGTTGTAGATCTATAATTTTACTTCTCTTGATATTGTAACCATTTTTGTTGATTTTCGTGCCATTGGTTTTCTATACGATTTTTGTTGCGTTCCCACCAGTTTTCCTTGTTCCAATAATCACCCGTATTATCGTACGACAGTTTTGTTTGTTTCGGTTGCTGGTGATGCTGCCAATTTTTATTCAAATTCCATTTATTTGATGGATTTCTGTTGTAGTTTGAATGTTGAGCAAAATCATTTTGGTATATTGGTCGTCGCCGTTCATTATCGCTGCGATAAAAAGTGTTTCCTTGATTGTTATCACTGGTTTTTAAATTGTAGTTATTCCACTTTTTTGTTGCTGGGGATGTTGATTATAAAAAAATGTTGTTGCTGCTGCTGGTGGTGTTGGTGGAACTGGTGGATAATTCTGTTGTTGTATATTGTTGAAATAGAAATTACTAGATGATAGTGGTGGTGGTCGTGGCTTTAGAGTGTTTGTTATTAAATGTTGATGTGCGGATGTGGTTGCAACTGTTGCTGACAGCCGCTGTTGGTGTTGTTGCTGCTGTTTACTAGCAATTCTAAGGCCTTCTTCTTCTTCCCATCCTCCTCCTTTATGTTCATTTAGTGGTGTATTAATATATTTAAGTTGCTGTTGTGTGAAATCATTGCGTCTGCTAAGACCCAACGTGCCATCATTTAGTTTATGTCGGAAATCCTCAATTATCTCACTGGGCGGTTTACTGGGCAACTCCCAGGCCACCGCACATGTTATACCCATTATGGCATATTTAGTGTAATCCACAATCGGTATGATGAGATCAAAAACTGTAATGAAAAAAGTTAAATGAATTAAAAGATGTGCAAGAAGATTGTAACACCAAGAATTATAAGCTCATAAATCTTCAAAATTCTTAGAACAAGATAAATAATGTTTATGGATTTAATTTTTGTATAAACTTAAAAAAGCGTAGTTACACTCAAACAAAGTGGTTAGTGGAACAAATTTGTAAATCTATGTTTGTAATTATTTATTTAATTATTTTCTAATACGAAGCATTTTAGTTAAATTATTTGCTATTCTCATCGATGCGGTTATCGGTAATGTTTAATTATTTTCGGTTACGGTATTTTGTGTCCTAATTCAGTCTGACGAAAAGAAATCAAAGAAACAATGCTACATCCCTTGAAGACAGACATTTGGCAAGACGTGAAAAATTACAGTGATATTTTGTTTTACAATAGTGTACCCGGTGAAAAATGTTAATGTGGACTGTAATAAAATTATATCTCATTTGATAAGTTCCCATATATAAGCACATACAAATTGATCCAAAGAATAGGTCATCTACATGTATCTAATTATATCAAATTTTATATAATATGATACAATTATATCCGAGATTTGTCCATATTCAGGACATGAAATTATATCTAATTAGATATAAATATATCTGATTTTATAAAATTTTAGGTACACGCAGAGAAAAACTTGATTGAGCATGATTGGGGACAATAAATTATTATATTATGATACTAACAATCATAAACATGAATCTGATTGAAAATTTTTTGATTACTGAGGACGATCATCATTATCGATCCGACGATCATTATCATCATCGAGAATTATAACATGATTATGTGGATCATATTATGGTTGTTACGTGTTTCAACCATAACATGATGCTCTTAAACTATCATAACATGATGCTCTTTTTTCTGCGTGCATGCTTTTTGTGAATTGAAGTTATGCTTAAAGTTATTTACGTTTAAATTTCTAGAAATCAACAATTTTAAAGACCATTTTTTTTAAATGAAACAACGAAATGATTAAAAATTATCAAGAACAAATTTAGTGTTTCAAAGTGGTATTGTAGACATTTTTTTATTTGAAATTATATAAAATAAATCACTTGCAAATGATTTCGTTACAAAATTAATATGGTATGTGTGAAGCCATGTGTAATAAAGTGAAACCATGTGTAATAACTCTCAGATAACATAGCCAAAATATGTATGGGATTATATGTAATGCTGTATAAAATTACATGGAAAATATTTTTAGTATGGCGTCACATATAGTTTTATAAGACTTAGCATGGTACCATATATAATCACATCGATCACTACATATATTTGGATTATTATTATATGGCTTATGTAGTTATATATAGAGTCAGATTTGGAGACATATAATAATATCAAGTACCATATAAAAAATTCTCTCAATAAAATTATCAAATGTATTTGTGTATAATGATACTAACCGTAATGTGACTTCATTTAAAGTCAGATTTGACGTAATCATATTACATATGACTAGGTGTAACTATTTCTACACGGGTAGTCTATTGGAAAATAAAACAAGATTAAAAATATTTACAAAAATTTGTGTTTTTTATTTACATATTTTTTTTTATTCGAAATGCTGGTAATGTTGTTTTAACTGCTTTTGTAATTGTTTTTACTACATTCTACAATTGATTCTTAACAGTTAAAAACATTGCTGTTGATTTAACTGAAAATGTAGTGTACACCTTTTCAATTGCAAATTCAGATATTTTAACTGTAATTTAACGTTGATAATACCTACATAATTTTCTGAGTGTACCTAAAACAAATGGTCGGGCACCTGACTAAGCTTGGTAGTCAACATTTGAAAAAATCGGTCAATGAGTTCTAAAACACTTAAACCATTTACATACACTCGTAAAAAAAGCTAGTTTAAAAGTGTGTTATTCAGTTAAGCTAATTTTTTCTGCGGTTTCGTTTAAATCAGTTAATTAGCTAAAGTTATTAGTTATCTCATTTTATCTCAAGAACAAATTTCACCCGTGAAATGTAGTAATTCATGATTCTAAAAGTTTAAAAATTTTGTCAGTTAATTTAAACCACAATTGCTTTCAAAACATTCGTTTTTTGTGTTTCCGCTAGCAGTCTCACTTGTAGATGGCGTTATTTTTATCATATTATATATTTTATAATCATAAAATAGGATATATCTCGAAAACTATGCGAGATAGAGTAAAACGGGCCAACCAAATACTCTTTATTAACTACTAATATATTCCAGGTAACTAATATGGACTTGCCTCTGGTCAGATCGGGGAAAGACCTTTTTACCAGAAATTTTCTGCTTATTAAGAATACAAATTCGGTTGATTTAGCTAAATTCCTCGTTAATTTAATTATAACGGTCAACTCAAATTTAGTTCTTATTAAATTTTGGTCACCTAAATTTAGCAGACTGTGATTCTCAACTTCATTGAAAATTCTGCTGGCACAAATTCAGTAACTATTTTCTGTTGTCGTAGCTGAATTTATATTCAGTAACTATTTTCTGTTGTCGTAGCTGTAGTTTTTTTTTTTTTTTGTATGAGTGTAGTTGTCCACTTACACATTTGTTTGAGTGTAGAATTTTCAAAGACTTTTCATTCGTGAGTTACCACGGTGCGTTTAATATGGACTAAGCTTTCATCAGTTTGTGTGACACTTACCTAATTGAAATGAGCTGCCATCGGGAAATACCAAATACCGTTTGTTTCGATGTAAAAGTAATTTCTTAGTTTTATCATGCGTCAGAGATTCATGCAATTCTACACGTTCAAAATACGCCGATGAGGCGGATGTTGTCGATGACAATGTTTCTGAAGATGATGATGATGTTGATGAGGACTTGACAATTTTGCTATTAGACAATGGAGGTGTTACTTTTTGGTTGTGGAAATTATTCTCTTGATTGCTTTTATTAATTCTATAATGAAAATTATTATCATTCCCGTCAACAAGAACAACAACTTTCTTGTCAGCAACATGTAGGCTTAGTACAGACGGTGTTGTTGTGTTATGATGTTGTGGTGTAGGGGTGTCAAACGTCGTCGTTGAAATATTAAAAGACGACAACGGGCGATATAAGGTAATGTTTTTATCCTTTTCTAATGAATTCCTTGATATATTAATGCTAAGCATAAATTCTTTAGATGTCGACTCCTCAGTTCCATCATCATATAAAGTTGTTTCAAAGGATTTTAAGGAATTGTTGTTCAATACATGCGAGTTTGACAATAGAAGAAAACACCCCACAATGACAAGGATGATGCAGATGATTAAAGTTGAAGCAAGTGTGCTTAACATTTTATTATTTTTTTTAATTTTCGTTTAGTGTTGACAAATATTTTTTAATTAAAATTTTATTAAATTTACATTTACACTCACACATAAATATAAGCAAATTATTAACAACATTATTAGGTTTTTATTTTTATTTTTATTTTTATATTTTTTTTGATTAACATTTAATTTGCCATAATTCAAAAAGTGAACTAGAATAAAAAAATGTATGTATCTCACATTTATTGTGCACTATTAATCAAGCGTAAAATTAATGCAATTTTTATATTGCTCCGCAGTAAATGGCTTAAAACAAGCCTGGCCTGGTCGTAGCAACCAACCAAATTTAATGTTGATAATTTTATCGGGGCAAAAATGAGAAAATATAATAATAATACACTTAAAATATTTCAGCTGTTGTAATGGTTTTTACTTGGCCGATGATAGTTAAACTCTAATGTTGATGGTCATAAAAATTAAGTACTCCATAAAAATCAACTGTTTGTACGTACGGACGCCAGTGTTTGGTGTGTTAAGTAAAGTAGGTAGGAACTGAATGACATGGATTTATTTTTTATTTTTTTATGCTTTTAGCTACTACTTAATTACCATAAAATTGAAAAGAAATCAAAATTATTTGTATTTAAAAATATACAGTGAGAAGCGAAACTTTTTCTGCATATAAAAAATTTAAAAAAAATTCGAACCTGTTGAATGTTGCTAATATCAAAAATTACATTGCATAGCCATGTGGACCATGAAAAAATATTAAGAGCCATGATCTTACTTTTTCGCAGTCGTTAAAAAAGTTCCAGCACCGAACGCAATGAAGTTTTGATTAAAAGTCTTTACAACAAATTTTAAAAAATGTATCACTTTACTTACATAGTTTTTTCTTATGTACTTGTACTATTATCAATAAAAATATTTTCTAGTTTTTCCCAACACACACATACAAGATAGATGTATTTTACTATTTAAAATAAATGTTTAAATAAAAAAGGTTTTTTAGAAATTGGTTTCGGTGCGGAGGACTTTTGTTCCGAATTGACTTAAAAAAAAAAACGATATTTATTATCAGGAAAATATTGTCCATAAGGTGGTGCCAAGTAGTTTTTTTGCAACAAGCAAGTATTAACCCTACTGTTGAAACTGACTTTAAATGACTTGTTCCTTAAGGTTTTATGAATCGAGAGGAACGATGGACAGGGTTAGAGGTTGACTATACTTAAACATTATGACATGCAAAAGTTTCACGTTGAAAAGTCTTCTCCAATAGAATTGATGGTCATTTAAAAGTCGAAAAATTAAAAAAATTACTAGAAATTTACAAAAGTTTCTTCATTCATTTTACTTTTTTACTCAAGTTTTTTAACTATCAGATCCAAACCAATACAACATGGAGTCACTGAACTTACAATATCGCTGTTTGATGAAAAGTATGGTGGTTTTCAAGTAAAACCAAAATTTCCCGATTTTTAAACTTTTGCAGTTTTTTCCATAGGGTTTTTGCACCGTTTATTGGAATTGAGTTCTGAAACAGTATTTAAATAATTGTGAAATTTAATACAGTTTGAGGTTTACTAAGTTGATGTCAGGGCACAAACACGGTACATTTTTTTGGTTTGAAATGATTTTTTTAACCTTAAACATTTTTATGATTCACTTTAATTTCGTCTATATCTAAAGTGAGTGTTATTTTGTGAGGAATTTCTGTGAAAATGAATGAAAGATTTATTCGGCAAAGATTAGGTATTCGGTAATGTCACTTTTCGTAACATTTTTAATTTTTATAATAATTATAAAATTTTATAAAATGTAACTATTTATAACTCAATTTTTACAAAATTTGTCGAGGTTCATTTTGGTTTCTACTGTAAAAGAAATATTTAAATGGTTTAATGGTAATATAAATAGTACCCAATTTTGTACAATTAAGTGTTAAAACTATTAAACTTATTTAAAAACCATTTAATGATCGAATTAACACCTTGTTGTCATACATTTTTTATGAGCATTTTTACTAAACTCGTTCAGTTACGTGGTATTTAAAAATGTTTTAACAAATTTATATTAGAGTGGCAGCTATTTTGCTAAATGCCGATTTACGAATATTGTTTTTTATTGGATCTGAAAAGTAAATGATAAAGCTTGATTAAAATAGGATAAATAAAGCGAATCTTAAAGATGTTGCTTTTACATTTTTCATGTAAGCAAACTAAGCTTTAATTTAGGTTCAAAATCAATAACACCTTTTAGTATTTGGAAGGACCTCCTCCTCTTGCAATACACAATTTTCACAAAATTTTGTAACGCTGATCACATATATATCAATCCTTTTAAAATCGCACGGTTAGTTTTCGAGATGTTTAAACATTTTGATTTTCATTAAACACCCTTTTTTATAGCACTTTTGTCTCAATACCGTGAAATTGAACTTAAGTCTTAAAAACTTTTTACTGTTCTAAAATCTACAGGAGTTAAGACTTCATTTCAATACTTTAATTTGTTTTAATGTTGAAATACGTTTTAATTATTCTGTAAACAGCCGGCGATCCTGGGGAAGGTGGGGGAAACCAAAACCCCAAACCCCCCAAAACCAAAAAAAAAAAGAGAAAAAAAGGAAAGGAAAAGGTAAAGGGAAAAAATGAAGGAAAAGTGAAAGAAAAAAAGCAAAATAGAAGAAAAAAAATAATAATAAAAGAAAAGAAAGAGTTTTGCCCACAACAAAATTTCCGTGAAAACGAAAATTTAAAACAATTGAAATTCACGTGATGGGAAAAATCCTAAATAAGAGCCATCTAAAGTTAATTTCCACATGCAAAAAACGATATTGATCATTGGAATCGTTTATACGATCCTGGCTTTCAAAATTATGGAATTGATGCCCTGACAATATGTTGTTCATATTAACGGAGGTAAAATTTCTTTAACATTATCTTATAGTTTCCCACAAAGTCTTTAAAATTTAAAACTTTTTGAAAAACTGAGAAAATCTTTCATTCGATTTCTTAAAAAAATTTTGCGATACATTTAATAAAAATTTGTGTTTTCGGTTTAAAATTGATCAAAATTCAAACAAATTATGGGAGAAATTGCAAAGCTTCTATTAAAAATGTAAAATTATATGAAATTTTGTTTGTGGGACATCCAGAAATAGTTCGTCTAAGCCGAGGGTTCGTATGCCAAAACGGTTAAAATAGCTCCCAATGAAATAAGTCACAAAAAAAAAAAAAATTCACACAATTTGGGAGTTATTTGATAATGAAACAACTCCCAAATCATAGGGATTTTTTTAATTTTTTATTGGAAGTTTTCCATTTTTCCATTTTTTTTAATGAAATAACTCCCAATGACACTGGAACAAATATATTTAACAAATCTATTAAATTTAACAAAAGTGCTCAAATAAGAATTTATCAAAAATTTGAAAATTTTTTAAGAAAAAAACTTTTAATGTCATTCCAATTTAAAACGATAATATGTCAGCACTTGAGCTATGGGGTTTTTCAGTGGGTTCTGCTTTAGTTAAAAACCTGGGTTGCACACACAGAGAAAAATTTAGCTATTTGCCAACTGAAATTCGGTTAATACGACACAAATTCGGTTATTACGAATTTCAGTCGGTTGGTACACTTGAACATTAGTTTTCACAACAAAGTTCGGTTAACACAAATGAATTTTAGTTGCAGCACCCAAAAAATTCCAAAAATCTAATGTAAATATAGTTGTACTAACTGTTACCATTAAAATACACTTTTCAATTCGGTTAGCACTTTATTTCTCTGTGTGCAGTTTTTAAGTAATTTTTTAAGGTGTTTACATTACTTAATAATAAATTTTTTAATAAATCGCTATTGTCGATTTCTAAACTATAATTTAAAATTGTAAATATGGTGATGTTCAAAATTTAAGATAATTATGATGTTAAAGAGAAATGTTATTTTTTGAAAAAAAAAGTTACAAAAAATAAATACATAGAAGTTTTGAAAAAGTGCTGCAGGCTGCATCGCGCTATTTTTTGGTAAAATTTTTCATAAAGAAATAACTACACACGCAGTAGTTAAAAAAATATGTTTAACAAAATAGTGCTTTTGCAACTTTTTAACACTTTTTTGCATCTATTTTTTATTAAAATATATCAGAGAGCAAAAATAATTATTATTTATTTAAATAAATCACAAAAAAAATTAGAGCAAAATTTTATTTTAACTAATGCAACTTTAACATTGGCTTGTCATATGAGGGGGTCATTTGTCCTGTGTTTTACATAGTGGCATGCCACAGGACTAGGCAAAGATGGGCATACCAAAAGACTGTCGCAAAAGGGCCATGTCGTATAAAATAAACGTAAACTAAACAGTTTCCAATGGGTAAAATTCTGGCCAACTGGATTTTTCTTGTCAATAAGCATTCTGGTTAAGTGGTATGTCCTCCCTTTATCAGTCATAGGATTGATAATTTTAGGACAATTGACACTGCTAACCCACTTCAGTATTAAATTATACCAGTCGTGTGATAAGTCCTTCTTCAACCAGTCACTTTTAGGTCAATTGACTCCTCATTCCCCATAGGGATGTTCTATCCAAAAATTATGGACCATTGCAAATATTTAATATTTTTTAATTTTTTGTTTTACTCATAAAGTTCCAGTTATTTTTTTTATTTTTATTTTAAAATAATTTATAAAAGTTGTTTGTTGATTTTTTTGAAAATATCCAGTTATAACTCTTTTTAATTTTAAATGAAATTAAAATTAAAACAGGCCTGTGTTGTGCTCCATATATTAGCAAAACTATGCGGGTTAATTTGCATTTAATCAATAGCTAAAGAGAGTTAAACACTAATAGGCAATAGTAGAATGAATACCAGAACTGCTGCATTTTGTTCTTTCCGATCTTTAAATTTTTATTTATAATTGTTATTTGCTGATATTGATAAAAAATCACAAAATAATTTTTATTATTATGGAAAAAATAAAAATTATGTTAGGACATATTTTTGTTTGATTTGAAATGTATAAATCATACAGGATCAATAAAAGAAATATTTTAAAAATGTTAAGTTTTCTTTGATCTTCTTTTATTTAATTCTTCTTATTTTAAACGAGCTTAAGATCATTTATTTATTGATTATAATTATTTATTTCCAATATTTCGTCTCCACATTGGGTGACTTCTTCAGCGAACAATTATTACAATTTGATTGAAAAACTGGTTTTTCAATTAAATTATAATTCAATCAAACTATAATTGTTCCCTGAGGAAGCCACCCAAAGTGGAGACGAAATATTGGAAATAAATAATTATGATTAATAAATAAATGTTAAGATCATTTAAAAAAAAAATAAATATTTTAAAATTAAATTTTCGACAAACAAAAAAAAAATTTTTTTTTTTAATAAAAGTTATAACTGTTACGTCCCTGAAATATATTAAATCAAATCGCGATTTTTCGTTAATGAAGAGACCTCTTTGTACGTCGAACAAACCTATTTATTGTGTCTGGATGTTAATGACACAATTCAAGTTGAATATTACTTGGGAATTGTTTAATTCTTCTTGGGTTATATTTCATTGGTACTTATTTCATGTATTTCTTGAAAGTTATTTAATCTTTCTTATTTCTTTGGAAGTTATTTCATTGGGACTTATTTCGTTGCGAGGTATTTCACTGCGCCGCCAAAAAGAAGGGGCTTTTAATTATTTTAAATAAAATATGGATTTCTTATTTCAATGCATTAAGATATTGTAAAATGTTTATTTGAAGTAAGAAAATGCGACAGATATTAGAAAAATGGATTTCGGCTTGTTTTAAATAAATCAAATTCTTTTCTAATAAAAATCAAAAAAAAAACGCAACACTCAACACAAGTATTTTTTAATAGTTTCCCCAAGAAATGTTCAAACAACATTTTCCAATTACAAATGGAATGTAATTGATTTTAAATAAAAATAAATTTAAAATTGCATATGTATAGAGATGGACAAAGGGTAAATACCCAAATGGTAAATACCGGGTAAAATAGGTAAATTGGGTAAAAATTGTTAAATACCCGGGTATTTACCAAAAAGGTGGGTATAAACTTTGTTGTAGAAAATTTGGTGAACATTACATTATCCAATCGAAATCACTGTCACTGTCGCTGAATGTTTCATTGTCGCTTTCACTCCGAAAATAAATAAACGAAAAATGAGGTGTAAAATGGGTGATACCAGTGGAAGTGGAAGGGCTTCCTCAAATGAATTAGCAAAATTGATTTCATCCTCAGCCGGTAGTCGAGATTCCAGTTATTAGCACAGTTATGTGCTATAGTCGAGATTCCAGTTATGTGCTATAAAACATACTTTTCCGGCATTATTCGTTTTTGATATTTAACAACACACACACGTACTATTGAAAACATTAAATCAAATTACTCATTTCAAATGAAGTTTCAGCTGATTGACAACTACAGCTTGCTAGATGTTGCATTTCAAATAATTTTTATAAATACCCAAATAAATTCCCAAAAAAGGTATTTATCTTTTATTTGCCCGGTATTTACCCCTGGATTAACTTTTACCTTTCAATTTAAATTCGTTGTGGCAGATCTGATTAAATATGGTAATATAAGTAAAAAGATATATTTAGATATATATATATATATTCCCGTCGTTCCTATAAGGAGCATAGGGCCTCAACAAACTTCTTCCATTCCAATCTGTCCATCGCAATATTTTTTACTTCGCTCCAGCTTTTGCGCATTCTTCCTGATTCGATGTCAATTTGTCTTCTCCATGTGTGAGCTGGTCGACCTATTCTGCGGCTTCCCTGGGGGTTCCACTCAATAGCATTTCTGGCAATATCGGTGGGCGGCTTGCGGAGTGTGTGGCCGATCCAGTTCCACTTTCTTCTCTGTATTTCTACATCCATTGGGATTTGGTGTGTTGCACGCCACAGATTATCGTTTGATATGGTTCGTGGCCAGAAGATTCTTAGAATTCTTCGAAGACATTTGTTGACGAAAACTTGAAGAGATTTAATGTCTCGGGAGGCAGCATTCCAAGTTTCACAACCATATAACAATGTTGATTTGACATTGGAATTAAATATTTTAATTTTAACACGACGTGATATTGAGGATGATTTCTACACCTTAGTGAGCTGACCAAATGATTGTGTGGCTTTTTTTATTCGGCTAGATATGTCAGCACTAGATCCACCTTTTTGATTTATAATAGCTCCAAGGTAGCAGAAACTTTCAACTTCTTCCAAGGTTTCATCATTAATGAGAAAGGGATTTAAGTTTTCGGAATTAATCCGCATAACCTTGGTCTTTTTTATATTGATCTTAAGCCCAGCCTTTGCTGATATGTCGGTAAGCCGCTTCAACTTCGTAGCCATATCAATATAACTATGAGAAAGAAGGCATATGTCATCTGCATATTCAAGGTCTTCTAATCATTCATGCGATGCCTCGATTATCCACTATTGCATGGTGCATCACGCTGTCTAACACTATGTTGAAGAGTAGTGGAGACATAATATTTAGATATGGGGCAATATAAAATTTGTTCGAAAAATAAAAATTATATCTTTTTATATATTGTGCCATTAGATTAGATCAGAAGGCACTATGCACCGCGACCAATGTAGGTCTTTTGTGCTGCCTAAAGTTACCTACAGATTCAAGCTACCTATAAAGCCAATTATCCTATTAGGCAAAATGTTCGCGATGTCGGAAGGCGAAATGAAGCGATCACCTAGAAACCTAAGTCTCCTATCACAAAGCCTGGAACATTCGCAGAGAACATGCTCCGAGGTCTCAGACACCATCTCGCAAAACCTACACATATCCGTTTCCGATTGACCCTTCTTGTGCAGATGGTATCTGAGATTACAGTGTCAAGTCTAGTTTAATTAAAATTATTAAAATCCATTAGCTCCAGTAAACAAAAGACGTTAAACTAAAAACTAAAAATTTTTCTGTTCTATTAAAATCCCGAAAATATTCTTGAACATAAAGAGAACCATTATTATGTTGAAATGAAAGATAAGCTTCCGAAGATTTCAAAACCATTTTTTTTTTTTAATTTAAAATTCAATTCCACGATATGGAAGCAAAATATTTAATATTTAAAAGTTGACATATCTCGAAAACTGGCAGTGTGATTTATTTGAGTTCTGCGTGTCGAATATATATTTAGTGTTTTATAGTGTAATTATTGAAATATAATTTGTAAAATTTTGAGTTTTCGTTAATATTTTGTGCAACATGATTCGAAAAACAAAATAAGAAAAATTAAGTGCTACACCCAATAATTTCTGTTAGTACAATCATATTGACGAACCTGTTTCCGTGTGAAATTTTTTAAAAATCTTAAACTTTGATCTCGATTTGTCTCGCCTTGAACCTTTTTAATTTTGGTCAAATTTTTAAAATTTTCTTTTAAAATTAAATGTTTACAAAAAGCTTTTTGCATAAAAGCTGCCACCCTTAAATACACATCGAACTATTTTTCAAGCACAAAAATAAAATAAATTTATTAATTTTAATTAGCTAATAATAACTCCTACCAATTTATAACTTCTTCATACTTCACCGCTTCAACAAATATCCTTTATTTGGATATATCTAATTTTATGATTAATGTCTTTATGTGTGTTCTAAGTATAATGCAACATGTTTTCGCTGTTTCATAATATTCTGTTTGCCCAAAATGTTCATTAAAAGCTCTCAATCATTTGGTGGATTAGCATGTAAATTTATTATTTGTATGAATGTTCAAATACAAAATCTATATAAATTAGGGTGACGTTTAGTTTTCACAGCATTAAATAAAATCTCAAATAAAACAAACACATTTGTATAAAGAAATGGGCGAGAACAATATAAATTTGAAAGTTAATTTTTTTAAATAAATCAAATTGTTTACCCCTATTGGATATGTATGTTTGTGTTTTCTATATATATATATAGTAGCACTCGTGTATATTAACACACATGCATATAAGACTTTCCAATCCAACTGTCCTATACGTATACGTATTATAATTAATATGAATAATATTACGTATACGTACAGTGTCACTAGAACAAGTACTTAAATTGTAGTTAAACATTTGCGATATACAATACTCAAAGAATTTTTTCTTCAAAACCGAATCCGAGTAATATGCTAAAACTTCAGAAATGACAGAAAAACTTCTGAACATTTTTTAAAAATTAAAAATAACAAAAAAAAAAAAAAAATTGGCATATTTTTACATAAATTGGGTAATATTCAAATCTAGTTTCGAACTTTTAAAAATATTTCAGTTTTTTAAAATTGTAATGACAAATTTCTAGCATTTTACAAATTCCATTAAATTATAAAAATAAAATATTATTTCTTTAGCTAAATTGGTCAATATTTAGCCGCGTCTACTTCGCCCACTCTTTGGAAAACTTAGAAAAAGTAGTTTTCCTATTTATTTCATTTAGGAAGGGGGTGGCAAGACTTTTATCGTTGCGTGCCAAAACCAAATACATTTTGTTGCAAAAAAGTGTCGCCTGCCACAATAAGCCTTTTCTAGTGCAACCTTTCAAAATTTGAAAATTTTTTCTTTTAAAAATGCTTTTACCAGAGAAAAATAATTTATCTTGTTTACAATTTTTTTTTTAATTTTCAGGTGAAATTTTTATTTAAATTTCTCTGGCTATAAAAAATTTTATTTTTTAACTTGCTGTTTTAAGATTTTTCCAACCTTTTATACTTTTGCTTTTTTCCGGTTTTTTTAACTACAATTTTATTGCAGAATTGAAAATTTTCTGTCATTTGTTTTATTTACACAGTTGAGAACGATTTTAACACTTTTGCAGAGAAAAATGTTAAAAAACGATACTAATTATTATCCGTTAAGCTTGTTAAATTTTGATTCCTGTAAAACAAATTTTCGATTTTTCTTTCCAAAATTCTATAGATAAAAGACTTAACATTGTTTTTTTTTTACTTTTTCTTTATCATTTCGAAAGTCGATTCACAACCTTAATTATTTTTTTTCAACTTTGACATCTCGAAATTGATATTTAAACCTCTGATAATATTTTTATCAGAATTATTCTAATAAAAATTACGATATTAAAAAACATTCAAGAGCATTTCGAGTGACACCGATAACCCATTCGCGTGACACTACTGACACGTGCGTCGTAGTTTTGTCAGCCCTGCTATAGGACAATTAATTCAGTAAGTTTGTCATTGCTACGATGTACCATTTATTTTTAACCTTGTCAGTTAGCTTTGAAAGCCTTATATGTATTTGCGGTACGTGCGTGTGTATAAATGAGTTTGCGACTATTTCATGGATTTGTTACCGTTAATGTATCATTATATAGCTATTTGAAGTGCCCTTTCATTATAATAATTTTGTACAAAAATAATTTATTATCATCGTTGCTGTATTGTGGTGATACAATTTAACATTGATGCTTGTCATCAATGCGTAGACATTAAAATTGATGTATCAATTATTTAGCAAAAAAACAAAACAAAAAAAAAAACGAATTTTAGCTAAAATGTGGTATGTAATATTTGTAATACATAATTGTTATGATACACATATATGAGTAATTTCAAAAAGTTTCAACACCTTTTCAAACTGACTTTAGATGCATCATTTCATTAATAGAAAGTGTTTTGAATTGCGGAGAAAAGATGGACACGATTCGGTAGACTATACTTAAAAACAATAATATGAAAAGCTTCACCTTAAAAAGTCTTTACCTAAAGAATTAATTGCCCTTTAAGTATCGAAAAATTAATAAAATACTTAAAACTTTCAGTTTGTACAGTTTATACAGTTTGAGGTATACCAAGTTGATGTTAGCGGGATGCAAACATTTTAAACTTATAAGAAATTGGCATAAAGTTTTTGAACTGAGTTTCTTAGTAAAAAGCACCTCCAAGTCAAAAAGGCATTCAAAAATTTTAAACGCAAAAATGTTATGAACTTTTTAAAAATTTTGTGAAATCGAATTATTTTTCTCGCATTAAAAAAAAAAAAATACTTGACTTGAGAACATAGTTAGGTATTTACAGTGAATATTCACTAAAATTGATAATGTGCAAAAAAAAATTTAAAACGTACAGATTTTAATAAGTTTAATACTTAAATCGAAAAAGCATCAACAAATTTTAAGAACTTTAAATCCTATAGAGTCAATTGTGCTTGGGCCTTTTACCTCTAATTTTAAAATTTTTTTCCGCTAGTTTTTTTTATTATAAACAATTAATATAACAAATAAAAAAACCTTGGTATGGTTTTGTAAGGAATTAATTCTCTACAAAGACCACCTTCTACCAAAATTTAAAAAATCAACTCCGTTTTTTCTAGAGCTAATAAAATTTATATATTTTTTAAAATTTAGATTTATTTTTTAACCCGTATAAAAACAATTAAGTGTAACTATTAGTAGGTTGATACTACTTCCATTTATTGGAGCATGAAAACTATTTATTTAGGTCATACGGTTTCTAAAAAAATAAATCAAAATTTTTAAAATAAATTGAACTTTTATTAGCTGCCCATGTGAAAATGATCATGCTGCCCATGTGAAAATGAAAATGATATTTGTTTGGATCCGAAAATTGAGGATATATGGCCATATATGGCTTATACAGGCTATATATTTTAGTTCATATATTTATTTTTTATATTTAGGTGCGATTAAATTAAAAACTATTAAGTGATTTTTATTCTATTTTATTGCTTATTTAATCGGACCTTAGAGCCAAACAACAAAAATAAAAAAACCATTCGTTAGAAAAACTTGTGGCTGTTGCTCCGGCATTTAGTGAATTGTTTAGATTGTAACATTACGGAACTGGTGTTCCAATTTAATATTCAATAAATATACAAAAAAAAAAAAAAAAATAGAAAAATAATTTCTTCTTCTTCTTTTTTTTTTTAACAACAAACAAAAAATATTTAAGAAAATTTAAAAATAGTTTTTTATTGATATTTTTAAAATTATAAGTTTTTATTAAGATTTTGAATACACCCCGTACTAAATAAAAACTTAGTGGTGAAGAAAACCTCGTACCCGTGTATATCTGATGTAATCAGGAATCAAATTTGCAACAAATTTTTGCAAAAAATAAACTGAATATTTTATTATGATGTAATGCAATTTGGAAATTATTTATGCAAAATAGTAGAGCATTACAACACTACTTTAAAGATAAATAAAACATAATTTGAAAAAAAAAAAAATAAATGTTTTTATTAGCGAATCTATTTAGAGTTGTAACGCCCATAAGAATTTTTAAAGATAAAATCAGTTTTAGTTTAAGAAACAATAATTGCATTTTTCTAAGTCAACGATATATAAGTAAATTAATTAAATAAATATTATATATGGAACAAAATTTAGCATATATTTCAATACATGATATCATACATTACCATATATGGCATACATCTTCATACATGTTGATATATGGAACAATATACGCTCATAAATGAATATATATTAAGGGTCCGCCCTCTAACGTTTTTTCAACTAGTGCTTATTTCGTGAATGGTAACACTTAGCTCATGTCTGATTGACAGATAATTAGTTTTATCCTTCCGCTGAAGGAATATGGTTGTGTATACATTTGAACAACGCTGTGAAATATTTCGACATTACTTTGAAAGTCATGGTAGTGTTGCAGAATGTGTGCGAAAATTGCGTACGGATTTTGGAAGAAGAGAAGCACCGTCAGCTCCGTATGTTCATTATCTTGTGAAAAAAGTGAAAGAAACTGGCATCCTCATCGATAACCAAAAAAGCCAAAAACAGTGCGTACACCCGAGAATATTGCTGCTGTGGCAGAAAGTGTGCGTGAAGCGCCATCAACATCAATTCACCGTCGTTCTCAACAATTGAACATTTCGGAGACATCATTGAGACGAATTTTGCATAAAGACCTTGGTATGACGCCAAACAAAGTCCAATTGGTTCAGGAGTTGAAGCCAAGGCACACAGCCGGGCCACACAGCCGAAGCTACACTCGATGTTTTGCGCCCTGTTTTGAAGATCGGATTATCAGCCGCAGAGCTGATGTCGTTTGGCCACCTCGGAGCTGCGATTTGACACCGTTGAAATTATGAATGAAATTATTTTTCATTATTAACCGGAAGGATTATACTTTCAAATAAAAAAAGAAATTTGAGAAAATATTCAGTAGGTTTTTTTATAGCATTTTCAAAAAAAAAAAGTTATTTGGCGGACCCTTTATATTAACTAATATATTACTCCATATTATCCTTTTCACCTGGATCTAGAAAAAACAGAGTTGATTTTTTAAATTTGGTGAAAGGTGATCTTCGTAGAGAATTTACTTTAAAATTTTATTTTTGTGAGTGCTAACTGAAAAATAAAGATAGAGAGAGGGCTGAACTTTTGACCGCAATTTTTTGGGACCGAAAAAAAATAGTCGCTTTATTTGGCACAGTCTAATAAAAAATTAATTTTTTGGATCAGCTGATATTTAAATTTTGTTGGAAGAATATAGTGGTTTTGGACCATTAGAACCGATTCTAGAACCAATTATTGAACTGGTTCTGAGATAGTGAAGCCTTATATTTTGAATCCCAGCAACCTATTCTAGAACCGGTTCTGTGCTGTTCTAGAATAGTTTCTGATATAAGCAGTTCTAAAAAGTTTTGCTGGGTAGTATTTACATATATACCATCCATTATTTATGTTTTGGGTGAAAATGGAATAAATTTCTGAATTTTTTAGACTTTGTGTATTTGAGAATTTCATGGTCCGATAGGTCATATTTTCAAAAATTCCATGAAGTCGATGAAAGGTAAAAAACTATTTTTTTTAAAACTATTTTTTTTAACTGGATAATAATACTTTTATTTTTTTATTCCCGATTGTAGCCTAGGAGTTGAAAAATTTTAAGGTTTTTAAATCACTTAGTTATTATTATCCAGTAAAAAAAATATGGCCGTTTAAAAGTACTGGGTCGAAAAAGACATTGGCAAAGAATTGGCTGAGACCACTATGTCAACGATGGGAAAAAGTGTTTTCCCTCAGCTATAGAGTCAGTTTTTACCAACGGCTCAAAACTCTAACCACTGGTAAAGCATTTATTTTATTAAAATGATGATGCATTATTAAAAAAAGTTTGTATTCGGAAGGTTCTGGTTTTCAGGCAAATATTTTTTATGTGATTTTTTTTTTAAATTTTTCAATATTTTTTTCATATAAAAGCTCTTTTAAGACCAACTTTTTAAAGTTGTTGCCACTGGCTAAAGTGCGTTGCCAACAGTGGTCCGTCTGTCTTTTTCTGACTGGGTAGCTATTATAAACTGTCATAAACAGCTGGTGTTTATAGAACATCAATTAACTAATTATAGCATGTACGTAGGGATACATATAACAAATATATACACAGAAAAAACTAAAAACGGGTTTCAATTAAAACATTTATTGAATCAATTAACATTTTAATTGATTTTGCACCTATCACGGCAATGATAATATTAACTAAAACTTTTATTGAAAATTAAAAAGAAAAAAATCTATAAATAACTATCTACAAAAAATTATGATACTCGATAAAAAAAAAATTGTGTGAGCGATACATTGGTATGTGTGTTTTTGTTAATGTTGAGCCTGTTTGTTTGTTTGTGTGTGTGCTTGTTTTGTTTGGAAACTTCAATGCATTTGGTATTTTATACTAAAAATTTTCTATTTAAGCTACAATGTATGAAAAAATAATTTGAGAATTATGTTTAAAATAAAATATGTATTTATAGATTTACAAGTCAATTAAAATATTAATTGATTCAATTAAATATTTGTTTAGAAACAAATTTAATTTAATTCAAATCAAATCTTTTATTAGATATTTCAGGTTGATAATTTTTTCTGTGTACAATGAGTTTAATATAAATTAACAAATTGAATCTAAAACAATGAATTAAATAGTATAATAAATCTTCTTATGTAATTAAATTGAAATGCATCATGATATGATGATATGAAGGATTTATAGAAAAACATTGTATGCATACCCAGTATATATTTTTTTTAAAACGGTTATCAATCACATGAATTCTACAATGAAATCTACCATGAAGTAATTTTTTAACCTTTTCCATTTAAATGTTACAGACAGAAAAAAAAGTACCAACCGAATTGAAAAGTGTATCTTAGTAGCTACACTCAGGGAAAAAAGTTTCATCATCTTAATGAAACATTTTTGTAGGATGGAAGTCTATGAAACATTGTCATATCTATGAAGTTTTCATAAATATGATGAAACTTTTTCATAATTATTTATGAAATATTCTGCAGCACTTCTTCATCATTTCATAGAAAAATGTCATGAATATTTTTTTTTTATGATTATAGCTCATATCTCGAAAACCGAAAGAGACAGGACAAATCGGACACATTTTTTTAGTCTACTGGAGTACTAAGACACTTCGGTATCAAAATTAAGCAAATTTTGAATCCACTAAGTGTTAAAGAAACTTTTGTTGAATCTAATTTTCAGCAAAAGATTTTGCTGATATTAGCCATTGTTTTGTAAGCACCCTCCTGACTAAAAGTTTGCTGACTCAGCATCATTGTTTGCTGACTTTATTGATTTTTTTTTTTATTTTGTGTGTATATATCAAAGACTGAAGCGTAATCTAAAAAATTAAAATAATAGAAAAATAAGTAAAAATTTAATTAGATAATAGGTTAAAGAAAACTAGTTTGAATTATTTTTTTAATTTTTTTTAACATTATAAATTATTTTATAAACACAAAAACCACTTATTATATTTAGTCCTAGAATTCATAAAAAATCTTTTCCTTTTTATGTTTTCTTTTTAAAAACTCTTATATTAATATGCATAAATATTTCTAAATATTTTTCTAATATGACGTGTTCACTTCACTTGTGTAATTGGTAATGACACAATTTAAACGCTAAAATTACTGAAACACTAAAAATTTGTTTAAAATTGGTTCTAGGTTAACCTATTTTACTTTCGAGCAATAGAACTGGTTCCTTTGGGATTGTTTAAAGCAAAAAGCACTGGCGCTAGAATTTACAACAAAACCAATTACAAAGAAACGAAAAACGAAGCTTAGAATAGAAAATTTTGCTGGGAATGTATGGAATAGTGGCAAGATAAAATACATACCTTGCACAAGTTAGAGATGGATTTGAATTTCAATAACATTTGATTTAATATTGATTTGTTATTTTTCGTATTGCATCTGACATTTGGCATACATAAGTAATATGTGTTAAAGGTAAACAAATCTGCATACAAAAGAAAATTCACACATACATACATATTTGCACACATGTAAATATTCATACATACATACATACATATAATTATAAATAATGCAGATACAAATTCGAAATCAATTTGTTACTGTCATATCTTTATCACAGGTAATATTGTATTTGTTGTTTTAGAAACCTTAAGTTAAAAGGACATTTTAAAGTTTAATTTAATATATCGTTAGTTAAAATGCTAATATTTTTATTATTGTTAACATTTTTTAACAAATTAATAAAATATATGGTTTTGATTATGCTGCGCTTAGACTTAAAAGTTATTCTAGTAAAAAGTGGATTAACGAGTTATTACTAATTAAATGAGAATTTTTCTTAAGTGCTGCCATTTAAGGATTTCTTAACGACTTGAGCTGGTTTATATCTTAAAAAAAAGTATATAGAATCTTCATTTTACATAACTTTTGGGAATTTGTGAAAATGTAACGTGCAAAATCTAGTTGCTGAAAATTATGTTCGTGTTTTTTTTTGTGTAAATTTCAATAGTAAAATTAAAGCAATATACATAAACTTATTGTGGACCATTTTATGATAAGATTTGCTAAGGAAGGACTAAGTCATACAATATATAAATAAATAAAATCATAAATCAAAATCTGGCATCACTTACAACATATGGGAAAACAGTGGACATTAGAGTGAGGTAAGTTTCTAAAAATAGAATTGTTGTGTTGTTAGAGTTGTACATCTGAGATTATGTATGCAAGAACAAAAAACACCGTGTATTGAATAAGACTAGTTTTAATCACAACAAAACTCGACCTGACGATCAGATCAGTGGGCTAAAGCGCTCTGTCTAACGTGTAGTGCGAGTGCATGTGGCATTAGAAATCAGTTTATCTATACCACGGTCAGTGATTGCACAGAAAATTTCATATAGACGCAATCGAACAAATAAAAACATAACAAATATTACATTATTCAAAAATTCAAAAAAACAGGGTCACTGACGAAGGTTCAATACCAGAAACTGCGCAGTCTGATTCAGAAAAATTGAAAATTTACAATGTAGTTATGTTTTTTAGAAAATACACTCATTCTTTTGTACCACGCCTTTCACAAATCATTTAAAAATGTTTAATTAAGAGCAGAAATAAAAAAAAGCTGCAGCGTTCAATGGAAATGAACAAAATCGTGGAAGAACTGCAGGTCGTAATTTATTAAAAAAAAATTGAGAAGGGGAATGTTATTTCCCTTATGGAATCTTTATTTTAGCAGCATTAAGTTCGATTTTTTAAACGAAGACTCTTGCTAAAAAATGAATAAAATGAATATTCAAAGTTTTTCAGTATTTCATGGAGCTACGGACTTGACATTTACGATGTTTACGAGTAAGTAACTCCTAATATATAAAATCATTATAAAATTACCATTAATATAATTACCAAAAATTCGTAGAAAAGCAACCAAAACAATAAATTGACCTAACTTGGGGGTGTTTTCTTAATGAAACGTCATTTTCATATGTATAATGGGCTTTAGCCGAATTTTATTTTACCAAAATTCTCGAAAAAAATATCAAATGAGTATTTAATGAAAAAAGTTTAATATTATATATGTATTATAAAAAGACCTACAAAGCTGCTCTTTGTAGATTTATTTTTGTAAATTTTAGCTTGTTCTTAGTATGAAATAACTACAGAACTGGTACCCCTTTAAAAAGTTTGAAAAAATTAAAATGTGACTGAGTAAAATTGCTCTAAAGTCCTAAAAGTACTTTCTGGGTATATTTAAGAACCTGTAGATTTCCGCTGACTGCGATCGCTGTGATTTCGTTCATTGTCGTTCGATTGAAGTCTACTCTATATATATTACTTATGTTGCAAATTAAGTTGCTAAACTCTGAATACTATTGAAAAAATTCTCATTTGATAGCTATAATATCATAGTAATCACCCGTTAACTGATAATGTTTGCATTGAAATTAATCAGTTAATCCACTATTTACTACATAGATAGATTAGTGGGTGAAAAATAAACCATAAACTAATGGAAATTTTCTTTACAATGGTAATGAAAGAAAAATAAATGAAAAACTTTATATTGTTATGAAAACAGTTTTTAATGAAACTTCTTCATTGAGTAAATGAAACTCTTTATAAATAATATTTTTCATATTTTATGAAAACTTGCATTAGTTTAATGAAAAGCTTTAATGGAAGAGTTTCAGTGAAACTTCATTGATTCTATGCAAAATTTCATTGATATCATGCAGCGAATTCTCTCAGTGCAGATTGACTTTTTTGCGTTACACTTAAATGTTGAGAAGCAGAGAGTTCGATGCTTCAATTCATTTACGTAGTCACGTCTTTTTGCATTTTAGATGACGATATATATTTATGTACATTTAGGTGGTACCAGAATTAAGAATGATCGAATTTTCAAACCAACAAACAACCCCAGTTTTTTACAGTGTTTTTTATGGAAAACGTTAACCCGTGGCGAGTCGCTTTCAAAGTTTCAGAGTTTTTAAATATTTCGAAAATATTAAATAATTTTAATATGTCATGCGATATCTTGTTTCGACATACAAGGAAACTACACGGTGGTGAATCCGCAGATTTTAATTGAACTTGGATATGTCGTTGAGTACCAGACTTGGGCGACGTCAATTACATTTCAAAATCATTCACTTGTGAAATTTTTCTATATCACTAATAATTTCAGACCTTCGGTCACACTTGTGGGCATAAACGTTTAAGGAAAAAAGCTTCATTTTTTATTTCAAACCAATTTCTGTCACATTCTTAATGCGTCAGAGGAAACTGAAACCAAAATGTTAACCCCGTTGAGTATGGCTATTGGAAATCACGTAAACAAATTTAATTTATTTTATTAACTTGTCTTGCTTTAGCAACTTTCCTGTCCTACTTTTTAAGGTTTCCCATCTTTTTTTAGTATAGTTTTAGTATAGAGTGGCCTCTAAAGTATATTTATTTTAAAAGAAAGTTTGATATACAATTAATACAAATACCTATTTACAATTCTAAATAATGTGGTAATATGTAGAGCATTTTCATGTTTTATTTATTAACATCTTAAGAACTGAAATAATTTCTGACCAACTTATTTTTAGCACGTTAGTGTTAATTTGTCATTCACAATCATTGCTGTAGTCTATATCACTTTAACGGATTTTAAAATGATAACGTTACTTTGATGTTTAGATAATGAATACTATATACCATTTAGAGAGCAATGGGTGTTTGTTTGGGTCTTACCAATTTTTAAAGCAAATATAGAAATTTAAATATTTACTTTTACAACAACAACAACAACAGCATCAGCAGCAACAACAGCAGCAAAAAAGAAGACAAAAAACACGAGGTAAATTTACTAACAGCATTTTGTCACTGTTTAACCAATATTTTTCGGTTTTCTCTTAATTAAAAATCCAATTATGAATGTGTGGTTTTTATGTTAAACATTTGTTGAATAGTTAGTAAAATACATACATATAAACATTAGAGTATATTACCACTATATATGAATCATAGATTACATAGATCTCAAACTCTTCTTATTCTTCTTTTCAAATAGAAAAATTTGTTCATACATACATAAATATTTTTTGTATAGGTTAGAGTTACAGCTAATGTCAAAGAGTTGGATATCTATGTAATCTATGGTATGAATAAACACTGGTCTTGTTGTTTAATTCCATCAAAACAAAAGCAGATTGATTGCTTTCGAAAAGTTTTAAATGCAAAAAACTAAATGCTAATCCGGTAAACTTTAAGGACATTTCTCTCGAAGTCTGTACCAATGATCAAAAAATGAAGTACTCCATTGAATCAGCATGTCCGAAATATATATAAAATTTGTGGTTTTTCATCTTTCGTGGACTAATAATTTTTGATATTTGTTATTCTGAGTAAACTGAACTGAACGCTTAAAGTCTCATAATTACGAGATTTTTCGCGGACTCGCCATTTTTTTCGGAGTCATTTCTATATAAAGTACCTAAAAACTTATATATTTTTTTTCCAAAGTCTTTAAAATGCCAAAAGGTACCAAAAAGTTACCAGGGATTGTCTTTACCACATTTACAAGTAGTTGCTTTTGGTAACATTTTTAAGGATCTTAAATTAATAAAAGATTGTTTACTTATTTTTGATCACTTAAATTCCTTAGGTGATTTATAGACCTAAACAGGTCGATCTAATATTTTTTTAATTCTACAACATATCAAATTGTAGTGTTTATTATGGAGTACCTTCCTTGGTTAAAGTTATGGTTTAATTCTGATTTATACCTTTTTCTCCTAACAAACCTCATTTCCTTTTGATTTATATATCGAAAACACATTTGATTAATTATAGTTCTTCCTAAAGACAGAACTTAAGATGTCAAGTAAATGCTCCCATGTACATATAGAGACTTCAAGTAAATCTTTCCAAATTTAATTAAATTTGGGTATTTGTGATACAAAAACCTTAGGCCGACTTATCTTTACATTATGAATTTAGTGGTCACACAAAATTTAACTTTATTCGAAAATTAAGTGTAAACAATCTTGCTTCTTCAAAAATAAATATTTTTACTCTAAATACTATAAAGATCTTTCGTCAATTTTCCCCTGTCCAATTTATTGCGTTTGTTAAAAGATTATAATGAGATTACTTTTCTTAAAACAAATCACGTTTTCAAAATTAAAGTCTTTGACATCCCTTAATGTCTTACGTATTCTTCTCAATATCTTCGTCAATGTCTGCCGTATTCTTCTCTTTCGATGTTCAATATTGGCACACCAGTTATTGGATGTAAACGAAACAACAAAAATCTACTGTTTTCCAGCAAACAACGATACAGGTAAATTCTAGGTTTTGCTTTTAGTATTTTTCTAAAAATTTCATCGAAATCAAAGTTTTTTTTAGTCAAGGCTATTGTCTGTCTTGTAAGTTTCACTGGTTTTCTGAATGTGTTTTCTTTAAAAAAATGAACACCAAAGTCCAAGTTTTAAAAACAAAAACTTCCGAATTACTTTGAGAAACTTTTATCAAAGAGATTCTGAAAAAAATTAAGTAGTTTCAAATTATCCTTACTTCTATGAAATTGGCTTCGTTATACGTTGAAGTCTACATAAAAGTTGGTAATATCCATTTTCTGCAAAAATGTTTGTTTTCATGAATATTTGAAGTGGAATACATATTAAATATTAATTAAAATATTAATTAAACTTGCAATAAACATTAAATTTTGTTAAATTTAACCCGAAAATATATATATTTTTTTTTCTATTACTAAAAATGTATTACTATTTTGTTTGACATTACGTACAAAGAGAAGAAAATAATAGTTTTTCAGTAGCTACTCGTATATCGATTATGCAGTCTGTTTAACAAACTTTTACAAATTTGAGTGGAACCGAATTTTGATAAAAAAAGTTATTGTTTTCTAACCAACAACTGCTAAAATTAAACTATCACATTCTCATGAAAGTGAAATCAATACGACTTTTTGGTGCTTTGTCTTTCACATACCCATTTTTATTTTCGATTTACTTTCCTGTAGAAAGTAAAACGAAAGCCCTTTTTTCCTTACAGAAGTTTTTAAAAATCATAAGACTGCTTTATAAGTTAAAATTTAGCATTTTGACAGAAAATATATGTTTCCGATAATTTATCGACCTTTTTCTATTATTATTTCGAATTTTATACATTCATGGGGATTAGAAAGCACAAAATTTCAATTTCATGTGCTTTTAAAATTTATTCGTATTCAAAAAGTAAGGAAACCTAGGACATGGGCGTATTATTTGGTTATATATAATTTGGTTATGAAATCTTGTGGGCACAACAAAATAAATCGGTTAATGTTTATAAAATGTGATTAAAAATCAGTTGCATCAATAGCGTCTTATTAAGGTAACTCATTTTTATCAAAATTATTTGAATTAACAAACTAAAAGTTAACAAGGCTACCTGATTGTATCTTTTTATGTTTATTAATGAAAAAGTCATGCAATTGACCCTTATTATATAAAGAATTTTCTCCTAATTAATTTTTAATGATAAGTGTTGATTTTAAGTACCCGATTAAACAAAAATAATATGATGTAAAAAATAAGTGTCTCGATTTTGATATAGCCTTATATCCAATTGAAATACAATTTGAGTCGAAAAATGGTGAATCGTATGTATATAAATGGATTATACTACATTGAGCTTGATAAAAATTGATACGACTCAATCCAGTGAAAATAAATTTGTTAAAGTTATTATGATCCGATTAGTTAGAGCTCAATGTAAATTTAAATTTTATATGCTTAATGCTATAAACACATAGACCACAGCAGACTGCAGAGCTACACGACTGCAAATGCCGTTGACTGCAATCGTCGCCGTGTGGTCAGCTACTTATTATTTTGGAAACGACAGCAGCATAGTAAACAGCTGATCACGATTTAATTTAAAAATATCAACGCCTGTTTTTTATACAAATCAGGGATGTTAAAGTTGGTACAATTGTACTTTTTTTGGTACATTTTGACCTTCTAAAGTACCGTGGTACTAGCGCGACTTATTTGGTACAATTTAAAAATTTAATTTTAATTTTAAATTTAATTTAAATTTAATTTTTCCCCTTTTTGAATTTTTAGTATAGCAAACAAATTGTTATTGTGTCCTTTTTCATTGCATTTATTCATTTTATGTAATGAGCTCTTAAAATATATGCGACTATATCCGCCAGATTTTACGATTTATCATCATTTTAAGGATTTTGAAGAATAAAGTTGGCAATTTTTTTTTTTAATATCGATTAAAAATTTACGATTTTTTACAAAATTTATCTGGCAGCTCTTACATATATTGACACTTGTTGCAGCCAACTTCACTTTTATTTGAATTTATTAAAATTCTGAAGAAGTGAAAATTGATATATAGATATGGCATCACTTACAACATATGGGAAAACAGTGGACATTAGAGTGAGGTGAATTTCTAAAAATAGAACTGTTGTGTTGTTGGAGTTGTACTTCTGAGATTATGTATGCAAGAACAAAAACACCGTGTATTGAATAAAACTAGTTTTAATCACAACAAAACTCGACCTAACTATAGCTCAGAGGGCTAAAGCGCTCTGTCTAACGTGTAGTGCGAGTGCATGTGGCATTAGAAATCAGTTGATCTATACCACGGTCAGTGATTGCACAGACAAATTTCATATAGACGCAATCGAACAAATAAAAACATAACAAATATTACATTATTCAAAAATTCAAAAAAAAAAACAGGGTTACTGACGAACGTTCAATACCAGAAACTACGCAGTCTGATTCAGAAAAAATTGAATATTTGCAATGTAGTTATGATTTTTAGAAAATACACTCATTCTTCTCTACCACGCCTTTCACAATTAAATTAAATAAAATTGCATATTAATTATAGTATTAACTGCAATTGTCTGAAAAAGACGTTAAAATTCAAACTCAAACGAAAATTAAATTATTGTTAAAGAAATGAAAGAAAATTCCAAACAATCTTATATATGTTTAATTTAGAACGAGCTCTCAACCTCCGTATATTTACAAAAATAAAGCAAATCAAACATATTAGCTAGGTTAATACTAGTATTTCGATCTGGTTAAAGATCTCATCAGAACCCAATGTTTTAGAAAAGTTATAGCCTCCATAATAGGCAGAACTTTAACAAAAAAACCGATTAATCATTAATTTTGCTCCATTCTTGTCTTCTTAGTAAAAATATTACTTGAGCCAGAGTAAAAACTAAAATTTTTTTAACTGAAGTCGTTAAAAAATTAAAAAATTAAAACGTTTGTAGTTTTTGGTCGGTAGTAGCTAATTTTTAAAATGAACTGAATGTCAATATGTTTCCAGACATTTCTAGTCGTTGCTGGAATTTTATCCATTCCACACTGGTCTGCAAATGTGGAAAGAGTTTTTTTCTTTTCAAAATATAATAAAAACTAAGGAAAGAAACAGACTACATTAGCCAACATTATCAAGTCTCATACAGACTAAGGATTGGTTAAGAGCGACAAATTTATGCTGCTATGATGTAGAAATTCCAAATAGTTTATTAACTAAACAAATAATTCCATGATTTGGTCTCATATATTCATAAGACTTTTTTATGCCTTATTTTATTCATACATATAATGTATGTTATTGGAAGGTTTTGTTTTTTTCTGTACAAGAGAATTTTTATGTATTTTTTTTTTGTTGTTTTAATAAATTTAAAAAAAATGGTACCGTCAACGTCCAAAAAGTACAATTTTTTTTGGATGTTGGTACAAAATTGAAAACTCCATTTAACATCCCTGATACAAATGCATTTTTGTTTCAGTAGTGCCAATTACATCTTTTTTTTCTTTATTAAAATAGAACAACATGCTTGGTTGTAGACACGTATATAAAGTTCACTTAAAAATACAATTACTTATTTATAATACATTATTATAACGTGAAAATAAATTTATATAACCCCTCTTGAATATTAATGCAATTATACCATTTGATGTTGCGACGTTTTTGTGTTTAACAAAATAAAATATTTTTAAGCACTAATTTGTTACATATTTTGTTTTATTGTCAACACTATTTTTGTTTTGCAGCCAACAAAAATAGAAATTAACCTAAGTTGACTACAGCGGCAAAAGTAGTCGGGTAGCCGTGTAGTTGTGTTGGTGCCAAAATAATCGTTTTCATATAAACGTGTGTATTTTATTTTTGACAGGCTGTAGTCGTGTAGCTGCAGTCGTCTATGTGTTTATAGCATAACAATCAAACATTTTTATGTCAAACTGAAATTTTTGGAGTTTGGTATTTTAAATTGTGATGTTCGTTTCAAGATAATTTTAAAAGATATTTCCAATGAAAATTTTCGAGTTGATATTAAAAATTTGGGTAGGATGTTATGGATTTCTTAACAGGCACGTCACTTTTAAACAACTTAAAATTTTTTATTTTTTTTTTTGCATGGGGCAATATATTGACTGGTTAATCCTAACGAATGGTATAACATATTGTAAGATACAATTAAATATGGCGTTTTACGAAAAATTACAGTGGCATGTACAATTATATCTTACTATGCATAATGTCATACTTAACAATATTAAATTGTACAAAACTTGATCACCTTATTCAAGACTATATAATATTTTTACTCGGGAAACTAAAATTTTTCGACATCGATATTTTAAATAGTGATATCCATTTAAGATGATTTTAATACATATTTGCAATGATAATTTTCGAGTTGATATATAAATTTATATACGAGTTGATATATAATTTTAATATACAATTAAATATACAATTTTACGAAAAATTACAGTGGTAAGTAAAATTGTATCTTACTATACATGATGTCATACTTAACTATATTAAATTTTACAAAACTGGATCACATAGTATTATATTATATAATATTATTTTTACTCTGGTATGCAATATTACAGTCCAACTAATATTTTCCCTATGTGCATAGTCAACGTAATTTCAAGCCTAGATTTCAAAGAAGGGCTCACTAGAGGGCTCAATCAGGCGCTGTTCAATTAGATCAATTAGGCTGTGTGAATTACTTCGAAAATATTTGTAAAGCAACTGTGTAGAGTAATACAATTTTTTTTTATTCCTGCATTTAAAATTTATCTTAAAGGGCGATACGATTTCGAAATACATGTGGATTGTAATGCTCGCAGGGAAAAGTGTAATTCAATAATTGGAGCATCTAAATATATGGTGTGTTCTTTCGAACCGAATTTTATGATTTCACTGTATTGAAGCAATTTGCACATTTTCCATTTGAAGTGCTTCTATTTACTTCTAATATTGTCAACAAATTGCTAAATGTCAACAGAAACGAAGTGCTTCACTCTTCAGTCAACTGTTAGCTGGTTATGGATGAGAGGCAACCAGCCAGGAAAAATATCTTCATAAATAGTATATGTACTTAACATCGATTAAAAAGTAACGATAATTTGTATATTTTTTAATACCCTACGTGTTTACGGTGTTATTATTTTGGGCTGATGTTTGTAACAACCAAATATATCGGATATTGAGACATCTTTTAGAATCACTTTAACAGCAGATTATTGGATTCATATTGGCCCATGAACGATGCCAATTTATTTCAATTAAAATCGCTCTATGTTTCAACGATATATGAGGGTCCCCAAAAATTTATATAACAAATTTTTTATATATAAAGATATTTTAACTCTTCTGTAATGTTTGGGTCATAATGACCCAATTTTATAAAACAAAGTTAAAGAACTATACTTAAAACTGCTAGTTATCAACAAAATTCAGTTCTATTACATTTATTTCATCAAATATTTTATTAATATAAAAAAATTTGGTGAAAAAATTTATTTGGTTTTCCTCTACGAGCGAATATAGTTTCTACATACACCTATTATGTTTGGGTCATTTTGACCCAATATTCTATTTTAATATTTTTACAACTAAGTTGGCTTTGACTTTAACCAGGATCAATAACACAGTGTCACAGTGAAAATATACTTTCAAAATGACCTGGTGTAGGTTGTAAGCCTGGTTGAGTAAATCACTTTTCAATTTTGAGAACTTTGAATACACCCTCAAAATCTGAAGTTATCCATAAAAAACGTTTTTTCAAGACTCCACGGACTAAACTATTTTTAACTAAGTCAGTTTGAACCGATTTTAAAATTTTGAACGGATACAGAAAGACGAGTAGATAAGCTAACCCGTTAAAAAAAAAAAACTCCAATAACACTATTTTCTATGAATTCAATATTAGTTACGACACCTTTTGTTATGAATGTGGTGAAAAAGAAAAAAATATTTAAAAACTCTAATCAATAAAAAATTATTAATAACAGCTTCTAGACTCGAGATAATATGATTTTTATGAAATTTTTAGTTGTTCTTCATTGACATTTTTAAAAAATCTCTCTCTTCGCTAGAACCGAAATATTTTAGGAGACATCATTAAACATGACAATCCTTATTTTCATGACAATCTTTTTTTAAAAAGACTCAAAATCAGCAACTCTAGGGCATGGCAAAATAATACTTGGTAGACTTATTAGAAAAATGTTCACTTATATTCAGAAACAAAAAAGCAAAACTTCATACAAAATGTAAAGAGAAAACCATAGAACAACCTATTTCTCACTAATGATTTTACCTTGTATAGTTATGCCATGCTCTAGGGTATCATACAGTCTATGTTGAATGACTTTAGTTCTTTAAAATCTATTTGAATGTTAACTAGAATTGACTGATGTGACAATCATGATGACATAAAAAAACTGTTAATAACGCACACAAATGAAAAAAAAATAAAACAAATATACAAACAAATGAGAAAAATAAATAAAATCAAATAGTAAATACTAGGGCTTAGAAGTTAAAACATTTACATATATATTTAAAAATCGTAAAATATGCACTAAAAATTTTAAAAATATGCATTTATTATTGATTTTGTTTAACGTTTTCTACATTTTAAACACAATTTTTGTTTTCAGAATTTGTTGTTTTCAGAATTTGTTTTCAGAATTTATAAATTATCATTAATCATCGTCAGATAGTTAGTAATTGTATTTTTCTGTTATTTTTGTCTTTGCGATAAAAAATATTTTTTGAAAAAAACATTTTTCTTTTTGAAAAAAAAAAATTATTAAATATATAAATTTAGCAAAAACGCAGTTTTTAGTAAAATATCAAAAAATTTCATTAAAAACATGCATTTCAATGTAATATATGCATAAATATGCATTTATAATAAATATGCAACAACAGAATTTCAAAATATGCATTTATCGAAATGCATATATGTAATAATATGTATTTATACCAAAATATGAAATACTATGCATTACATTTGTTGATTCGCAAAACAAATTTGGTTAACCATGTTTTCCACTTTACGACAACAAACATATATTTACATGAACTTCCGAGCCCTAGTAAGTACCTAAAGTAAAATAAATGGAATTTTTATTCGAAAAAAAATAAGAAATTATATGAAAAGCAATTTTACTCTACTTTTAAGTACAGAACACATTTACATTAAACAACATTTAGTGTTAACAACCTCAACACTTAAAAAAAAGAGAGAGAAAAAGGAAATAAATTAAAAAAGTCCTTGTAAATTTAAACAGAAGCGATGCAAGACAAAAAGGAAAAGTGCATAATTAATTAACTTTATATTGTAAATTAACTGCACAAAAGGAAATACAACTTATGTAACATATACAACAACAACAAAAACACTATAAATATTTAAAAGAATTTATTATTAAAAGCTGAAAATAACACAAAAGAAGAATAAAATAACAATTAAAAACTACTTTACATCACTACTTATTCAAAATTCTGTTGTTTGTTGAGTATTTAATATTTATATACAATAGAAATAAACTTAAATCATTGTTTGTTAATTATTAATTAGATTTTTGTTAGTGACAGTTAAACACAAAATACAACAACAAAAGAACAAAAAAAAAAAAAAAGGAAACAAATATGAAATTATTATGGCTTAATTTATTATCCATTATAATTTTAATATCATTGTTAAACGTTCAAGGTCAATTGTTGAATAATGTTTCCATTATACGACAGCCATCAAGTGCAGCAGGTGTCGCCAATTTGCCAATATTAAAACGGGGTAAACGTTATTTGGACTTTACTAAAGGCACTCGTATGTCGGTAAGTTTAACTGACTTGTTTAATAATTCGTTGTTCAGCAGGCCGATTACACTGTGCAACAAATTTGAGATCACCGATTTTATCCTGAGTTAAACAAACAGGATATGAAAATATATTATCAGTAGATCGAAACCGCCCCAAAGGGATTTAAAAATTTTGCTCGAATTTCATTTTTATAGTCTTCTGAAGTTGGATTTTTTTCATGCCAATTTTTAGATTTCATGGAAGTATTTTAATGAAATAAATTAAAAGAAAATGGGATCCTATTTAAAAAAAAAATAACATACCTCAACAAGCTTAGTTGGTTTTAATGCCGATACGTGATTTATATTGTCTTCGATGCCGTGATGCCAAATCCGGCATCCAAATTTTTCCATCTCCTCACAATATCGAGAAAACGGCGGTTAAAGTTGCGAAAAATGGCTATTTTGGCTCTATTTGAAACTGTTTATTATACGATTGACGCTTTCTAATGATTCAAAATAAAGATAAATATTTAGAATACACTGATTTTTTTAAAACTGAATACACTAAAACTGATTGTGAAAATAGCGTAAAGATGCATTTATCAAATGGCTTCTACAAAAAAATATAAATAAATTTTTAATATGATATTTGAGAAGATAATTATAATTTCGTACAATTTCAAAGAAAGCTTATATTTGAAACTCAATTTAAACAAATTAAATTTAATTGTATTTTTTGCAAATATTAACATTCAGTTTTAATTAAAAATAAAAATCATTTTAAAATTTGTAATTTCATGGGAAGCCCAACGCGGATTCATGTTTACTTCTTTACCTTTTTTATTTATTCTAGGAACATGAGGAACGCTAAAACAATTTTTGAACAACATTATTAAATAACCTTGCAAAAAGTCTTGAATGTGATAATTTATTTTAATGCTTATTTGTTTTATGCTTTTGGTACCACGCCCATTTATCCCATTCCGCCCATTTTCAGTTCGACTACTAATATTTGTAATTGATGGACTCGTACAAAATTTGAAGGCTATATAGCTTATATAGAACCCTAGATATTTAATATTAATATTAATTTTGTATATGAGCTAAATAATCACTTTGTATGGGAGCTGCCACGCCCACTGGTATGATCCCGCCCAATTTTCCCATGACTATTCATAATATAATCAACGTGCACAAATTTCTAAGACTCTGGCTATTATGGAACTGTAGATATATGATATTAAATATGTGGGAGCTGACACGCCCACTGGCCCGATCACGCCCATTTTTCCCATGACTATTCACATTAACAAATAATCAACGTGCACAAATTTCTAAGACTATGGCTATTATAGTACTGTAGATATATGATATTAAATATTTACTTTGTATGGGAGCTGCCACTCCGACTGGTCCGATCCCGCCCATTTTTTTCCTGATTATTCAAATCAGTAACATATGGGATACTGCAATGTTTCAAAACTCTTGCTATCACAATAGTCAAGATATATGATGTTATTCAATTTATGTGGGAGGGGCCACGCCCACTTGAAATATATATAACCGAAAACCTAATTTGGACTATAACCTTTTAAATGAAACCGGTTTGGGAAAAATCGGTTGGATAGTTTTAGAGTCTATAGAGGACAAACATACAAACATTGTATTTTATATATATAGATTTCATTTTTAAACCTGGAAGCTCGACCCGACTTACTGATTTTTAAAAATCCAAAAATTGTACGTGCATATTTGGTTTTTAGTGCATATTTTTGGATTTTTAGAGTATATCATTTCCTTGTTGTGCATATTTCTATTTAACTGCATATTTGAAGCACATATTTTTGATTTTTTACTAGATATTTCAATCGCATATTATCGGTTTTTCGTTGCGTAAAATTCCTTGCTCTATTTATATCGTGACCCTAAAATAAATTTAAGGTGGTCGGATCTATTGTCTAGATCACTGTTAAACATGCATTATTTGGTTATTTTTTTATAGAATATTTTTGAAATGCAATTATTTCCTATAATAATACAACAATTTTAAAAGTTTGTTAATTCATTAGAGAGACAAACAGATAAATCTATCATCGTAATAGAAAATTTTTTCGTGGGTTTCTCAAAGTTCTGAAGTTGTGGGTTAATTTGGAAAAAAGATCAGCTAGACAAAATCTATTTAAAATATGTATATATTGCTGTTCAAACCAAATCGACATTTTCTCATTTTGTGACAATATGTAATCATATGTGGGTAGAAAAATATATTTTTGCGCATTAAATAATCTTTTAAATTTTAAAATTTTCACCCATAAGTGGAAAAAAATGGTAAAAAACGGCAAAATTTTAAATGGCTATATAAAAATTAAATCCGAGCTAAGTTTTCTAAAATCCTTTGGGCATTTAACTCTACTGATAGTCTACTTTTGTTTTCCGTTGGCTCTGTTAATGATACAATTTCATGTAGCACAGTGTTGTGTAGCGTTTTCACAATAAACGATAGTGAAATAATACTTTAACTAATATCGTTTCAGTAATATTAATGATGAAATTGTAGTTGCTTAAAGTTTCGTATGGGATTTATAACTTATAAGATGCGTAAATGAATTGAGTTAAATCGGCGAAGCAATTATTATTAAGATTTTATTTCACTATCGTGTGTCGTAAAAAAAGTTACATAATTATGGCCCAGTACTATATTGAGTATAAATTAATTCTACATCACTATATTTTACAGTGGCGTTGTAATGTTAAAAATAACATTTTAAGTGTCAACACATTATGGGCTTACGCTTTTGGCTATCGTGTTAACTTTCCCTTTCCGGATAAATCCGAACGCAGAAGACCTTTTTTCAAGCGGGATGTTTTCCAATCTCTAACCGATGTACTAGATGGGTATGTATGTTTTACGAGCAAATAATTTTATTGATATTGTTAATTAATAATGTTAAAATTCCATTTTAGTCATGGTCTAGATGGTGAGGCTTGTATATTGAAATCATATTGCACAGCTCATTTGAGTTCTGATACGGATTTAAGTGGTGGCATGTTATTTAAATTATTAAAGTACATATTCACGTAAGTTGATAATTTATTTTTAAATTGAATAAGAGTTACAAACTGTGTTTACTACAAAAGCTACTCCATGTAGTTTTTCATTGATTAAAAAAAATGCTATTTATCCCTAAGTGTACATAAGTTAATTAGGTATTCATTTTCAATTTTGCATTATATATGAGGCATTACATACAATTTGCCAACATTTCATCAACATTTATGAAGAACAATTAAACATGAATAGTTATCAATTTAGGCGTGGATAAATATTAACAAAATTACTAGTTTTTAATATATTATTTAATAAAATTAACTGAAATTTGGGAATTGCCGGAAATTAACAATATAATTCAGAACTAGATCTGAATATTAAATAAATAAATATTTAAAAAAAAGCTAACATGCATCGATGCTGAGTGTTTCAGATTATTATTTGGCTTTGTTTTAGAGAAAATATATATTATATATGTATCTAAAATATATAATACAATTTTGAATATTTGTTCTGTGTGTACGCGTATACGCAATATACAATACAAATGCAATTTGTTGTGTATGCATACGTATACGCAATTTTTTGTATATTGCGTATACTCATGGGTACACCCTTCTAGACAGAACAAACATTTGCATTTATATTAAGTAGGGTTGAATTTGGGGGGGGGGGAGGTTTATGACACCCCCAATGTTCGCTGTATTTAAAAGAGTTAATAAAATGTTCCATTCCGCAATTTGTGCAGGTATTACTCATGTTTTGTGTTACAAAATTTTACACTTGTCCTTCACACGTGGTGGAGGATAGCCATATTTTTGTGTTTTTTTTGGTTGCTAAAAAAATAATACAGAGTTAGTATATTTGGGATAACTTTCTGTAAATCTTAAAAAAAAAATGTGAAGAATAAAGCTAATTTATGTCTTAAACATAAAAATTAAAGTTAAGATGTGTTAAACTTTTGTTAAGTATCGTCAGCGCTTTAAAACAAAGTGGCTAATGCTCCCCTTTCTACCCTACATATTTGCGAAACTTTTTGTATCAAGAGAAAAATATATATAAGTACTTTTTTCTGCATCGGTGATAAAACACTCGACAAAAATATTTTATTCTTTTTCCTTTTATTACGAAGATTTAAACCCATGGATGGTAACCATTTTCGTTTATTTCGGTAACGGTATTTTAGGGGTAGCGATATTGCAGTTATTTCGGTATTGGTTTTTTTAGCGTTCACGGTTTTATACTTATTTCGGTAACGGTATTTTGGTGGTAACAGTATATTTCGACACAGTAGACGCTCACAAATTAGAGCTTTCAGTAATTCGAACGTCCAGAAATTAGAATCAGTGTTTGCAATACATTAAACGCTCTGAAATCGAATTTCTGAGCGTTTAATTTATTTTGGTTATTTGAACACAGTAAAACTAAAAAGGGGAATCACCAAATTATATCTTTTAACTCTCCGTAATGATATTTCGGATTCGATGAAACCAAAAAAACAAACAAATATAACTGATTATATGTCAAACAAAGATTAGTTGTAAACTTGTCCAAGTCAATAACTTTTAACTTTATTATTTAATTATTTTTTAAACATGTACAATTTTTTAATTTTTAATTAAATAAAATACATTTGATGTATTAGACTGAATTGTTACGTTTTCTTGTTTTCTTGTTTTTATCAAATAACATTGAATTAAATTAAAATAAATAAAAAGAGTTTTATTTTAGTTTTTGGAAGTAAATTTACTCAATTTTTTATTTTTTAATCGAAAAAAAAAACGTCCAGAAATTAGAATAACAGGTTGTAAAGACTTTTCTAATGAACCTTTGATCAAGGACAAAAGGTAAATTCTTTAAAATTGCGACAATTCTCTAAAGTCTAGCCATCCCCGCTGTTTAGTCAAAGTTTCGAGTACAGGGACAAAATGTATAAAATATGATTAAATAAAATCAAATTTTATCAATTTATCCAAAACAAAAATTTTTTGTATTGCATTTATCCATAGGTGAACCTACAAAAAAAAAAAAATATAAAATTATTCTTTAAAAATCATCTTACTACAAGTTACCTAAAAATTTTATTTTAATCTGTTTTTTTTTTTGCATTTTGTGATCTGCAACATTTTGTATTTTTAGCTTTATTTAGTAACATTTACAAATGTTGACCATCCCAAAAAAAAAAAAAAAATACAAATCCTATATTTTTCAAGTTTTTTCGTTATATATTAATTTTTTTTTTAATTTCCATTCTAAAAACAGATTTAGCTATTTCTGGCGATTTTTTGGGTCCGATTTAGGTACCTTCCTTGAACAAAAGTTTGCAACAGTGTATGAAACCCAAACATAAATTTAGCTTGGTTATTTTCTTTGCATGTTTTTTGTCTATTTAAAAAAAAAATACATGCTGTAACCAGTGTTACCATATTGCCAGTTTTAACTGTTTTTTTCCAGTTTTTTAGGATGCGTAACAGTTTTCCAGTTTTTCATGAAAAAAACAGTTTTTGTTTAATTTCAGCCTTTTTTCCAGTTTTTCCAGTTTTTAACAGTTTACCTGCTCGATTTACTTTCTTTTACTTGAATTTATAAATTTAATACAAAAGTTGCACAAAATGTTTCAATAAAAAATAATACTACGCATTGAATGCAACTGTGTAAACAAGTACACATAAAAAAACATATTATTCCTATTGTTAATTAAAATGTAGTTTTATAACAGAGCACAACTTGTGATCTGTAATAACATAAATTTGAAAATAACAAATATGCAGGTGCTTGTGCAAATTTAAATGTAACTGACACTAATAGAAAACATATGATTTTCTATTGTTGATTTACTTGAATAAACGTCACTACATTGCTAGGTCTGTCAAAAAAACAGAGTAGTATTTGGAAGATGACAAAGCCAATTGTGACAATTTTTTGTTGTTGTTTTGGTTTTTCTTTGATATTTTAAATTTTGAATCTCGCTCCTAGACGAGGACAAGAAATTCTCATTGAGTTTGTGATTTAACATAACAAATATCTCTAGAAATTCTAATAACAAAGTCCCCTGAAGATTTCCTTAGGCAGGAATGAAATCCGGATAGGGACACGCCTACATCAGATTGCTTTTCACAATTTGTTAAATAAGTTTTGGGATTTTAGCACATTTAATTACTATAAATTGAAAATATTTTGTTTTTGTTAGTATAATTAAAAGTTAGTCTACAACAAAAATAGTTTTTTCTTTGTATATAAATATGTTATGTGTTTAATGTTTTTTATGTTGTTTTATGTAAAAATAATATGCAATTGAATTCAAAATGCACATATTAACTGTTTTTTCTACTGTTTTTTATTTTAAAAAAAAACAGTTTTTTCTTAAAAAAACTGTTTTTTCTTACAGTTTTTTGAAAAAAATACATGGCAACACTGGCTGTAACGTACAAAATTCTTATGAAATTTTACATTCATTCGATTATCAGCCGCCGCCGACACTTTTTCTCTCCAAGTTGCTTCTGACCGCAGACGTTTTGTCACGGCTTTCATCTCTGATGTGGATATGTTTACATTTAAAATTCACTTAAAAAGCATAACCTTGCAATTTACTTAATTAAACTCAGTTACAATTTCACAGATCTGTCCTCTACATGCATGTAGTACAGGTAGTTCGATAAAAAAAAGTAGTTAAGTACTACTACACAAACATACATCGATACACGCATCCATATAAAGTCGTTAAAATAAAAAATTGACATAAATTGTAAAATGTCATCGGTACAACTAACTACATATGTAAGTGCCTGTGTATGTCTGGCTCTGTGCATGTGTGTGTACACATGCAATTGTGTTTGTGAGAAAGAAAGAAAAACATACACATACAGACATACATTAAATGAAACTTCAACATTTATGTCAATTTACATATAAATATGTACATATAGTAATAAAAATAAATGTTAAATGATTGATTTCACAAGTGACTTTAAACAGAAAAAAATAAATTACATTCAACACACTGTGGTTTATTTTATGAAAAATAAAATCCAGAGATTGAAACAATAAGTGTTATTTATATATTTGCTTAAAATTTCAATTAACACGTTTTAATGAACCATTGTGCATGTTCTAGCAAATCCCCATGGTTTAACGCTGATTACAACATAAACTTTCTCTTTCTCATTACGTATATCTAAAGAATCTTTTTTTATTTTATGGAAACCAAAGAAACCATAAAAATGAAAATTTTCTTCTTTTTGTTGTGTCAACAAAATTTCAGAACTTTCAGTTTACCAAAGATATTTGTACGGTGTAAAAGAGTTTTAGGAAAAAATTAATTAAAAAAAAAAATAAAAACCTTTACAAAAATGTTTTCTGTTAACAGATTTTTCGTTATTGTAGTTGTTGTTTACTTGATTGTGTTGTTTACGCATTCCACAACAAATTTAGTGAAAGCTTCCTTGTTAGTTACAGAGCAGGCATCAAGTTCAAATAATAATGCTAATACGGATGAGGAAATTGCATTTATTTCCTTTAACGGAATCCTTCTAAATACCAGCATACCAGCAACAACAACGATACCAACAATAAAAAGCAGTGCAGCAACAACAATTTCTACCTCAACCTCTAAACCTAATCGCGTGTTGAAAAGAGGCAAAAGATATTTAGATTTCTTAGATACTAGTCGCATGTTTGTGGGTACACACCAACTATTTATGAAGTAGTTTTAACAAAAGCCATTCATACATTAACAAGGGAGGTATTCCGACGCGGACCAACGAACCCACAATAAGCCATGGCTATGTAATAGAGGAGACAAAAGTAAGAAACCTTCGCTAAGTAACAGATCTGCCCAATCGAGATTTTTTTAAAAACTTTTTAATATTTTTTTTATGTTTGCTGGATAGAAAGCAAAACTTGTAAAATCGGGTCACTTTTAGCCACACTTGTTTCCCCTAAACTCATTAGTGACACAGTGTTCCATTTTAGATCCAGTACTTTTAGACGGCTTTATTCCGGATAAAGATAATTAAGTGGTTCAAAAATATTGAAATAATTAAATATCTTGACTACAATCGTGAATTAAAAAAAAATTAGTTTATAGATGGTAAATGATTTTTTAAAAACCTGACCAATCGGACGATGAATTGTTCAAATGTATTCCGTTTTTCCTAAAGAACGGTTGGTTTTTTATTGAAATACTAAATATTAAATTTATACAAATTATAACGCCACAGTTGCCATATCATAATTTAAAAAAATGCTCAAAAACCACGATATATTTCTAAAATATTTTGAAAATCGTTCTACTTGAAAATGATTTTTCATATATTTTTAAATAAAGATTTGTTCACAAAATTATCCAAAATTAAAATTGTTAAAATTTCTCTGATCGCTTAGGACTTATATTCTGCTAATTTGGTTGCTAATATTTTCACTAAAGGTCGCTTTAAGGCAAACAATATATATACAATATACTAATGAAGCGTTGTTTTATATATCTGCAAAATTTGGATCAAAAATGTCCAGCGGATCTATAACGTGTCTTTAATGAGTTAATATGAGATTGGGCAGCTTAAAACATGTAGACGTTACCTATTTTTTCTCCTCTACTTTATACTCAAGTAACATTGAGAATAATATGCATGACTTTAAATAATTTTTGCATACACTGAGAGAATTATCTTCATGATATCAATGAGTTTTTGTGTTAGATTTATGAAGGAATTAAAAATTATTATTTTTTTTTAAATGCATGGGAAAATGAAAAAGTTTCATTAATATTATGAAGATTTTTCATAAAGTTTAAGAAATTTTTTATTCACTTTGTGATGAAAACTTCACTATTTTAGTGAAAAATTTAATTAAAAAAGATGAAGAAGCATTGAAGTTGCACTGGAACTCGTCCATTGAAACTTTTCATTAAACTAATGCAGGTTTTCATAAAATTTAATTAAAATTATTATTTAATTAATTATAACTTTCATTCATTCAATGAATAGTTTCATTAAAAAACTAGTTTAATTAAAAGTATGAAGCTTTTCATTAATTTTAGAAATTTTTTAGTTCACTTTGTGAAGAACAGATTCATTAGTTTACAGAAATTTTTATTATTTTTCGTCCAACAGAACTCTTTCTTTTGTCGTATAAATCTAAAGGTTCGCGTTAGGGTACCTCCCTTGTAATTACAACTTTATATACGGGACACATAAGAGTACACCCAGAAAACAGACTCACTCATGGCTACCTTATTTAATGCCAATCAAATGTTTCGTTTGCTGCTACTAAATTATAATCATCATAATAATAATCATTTGATTGAAAGAACAGAAATTGTGACACGACAATAGAATTTCGATTGTCTCAACAAAAATTCGCCTAAAGCTAACAAAACCTTCGATACCTTCAACCAAACCAATCGATTGACTACAAATACGGTTGGTACGACCGATTCTGTTTTCTGGGTGTACCTATGTAGTGGGTGTACGTTTTGTTGTTGCTGTTGCATTTAAAGGTAGTAATTTTGTAGTAAACATTTTCTGTAATTGATCCACATACAGTTTCGTGTCAATGGTAAAGTTAATATTGTACCAAAACCGGTTATTTGGGCAAACGGTTACGGATTCCGAGCAAATTTTCCCATTGAGAATGACAAAAGAGTAAGACCCTTTCGACGTGATACCTACGAAGCCTTAGGAGATTTAATGGACAAGTATGTAAAAGAGAAACCCAAATGGAAATGTTCTTTAGAAATTTCCAACTGGTGGCTTAGAGTTTTTAAAAGACTTATAATATTAAAACTTAACGATTAATATTTTTTATAGAAGTGGTTTTGATGGACAGGCTTGTATTTTAAAAGCTTATTGTGCTGCTCATATGGATGAGGATATTGAAACAAATAAGGGAATGCTTTTTAAATTATTAAAATATATATTTACGTAAGATTTTGTTTAAATCTTAACTAGAACATTCGTATTAAAGAAAAATTTAACACTATTTTTTTATTTTCTCTTTTATTTTCAGCCTTAATGAAGAGGATAAGCGACATTTTCCCTATTTACGTCATGACAACTGTCAGCAGATATTACACAGTCATTGTCCGTTAAGTTTTAAAAATATATCGCCATATACAGATGATGTTTGAAATAATTGTTTTATATTGTATTGAATAGAAATTGAATAAAATTTCATAACACAGTATAAATTTTAATTAATATTAACACTTGTCGTACTACACTCAAATAAAAAAGTTAATAGAAAAATTGGTAAAACTTTTTATATTCCAATTAATAAACAACAAATTTTTTAGTAAACTAGTTGGCTGATTTTAGCAAGCTGATGGGTCATTTCGACTTCATTAGCGTCTAAGGGTTAATTTAGTTCAGAATATATATTTTTATGTATTAAAAGAATGACATTAGCCAGGTTGGTAAAAAGAAAAAAAATATATTTAAATATTTTCTGTTCAAATATATATACTTATCTCCTATAATCCCAATGCAGCACGGCATAGGTTAACATTGTTAAATATCACCAACATTTTTAGCACAGCTGCTTCACACATTGCGCCATAATATTTTAAATAATGTTTCTTAAAATTCAATAGTAGTAAGCAAAGTTTTAGCTTTTTGTAAAAAAATTGCAACAAATAAGTCTGGGTAATTTTGGGACGCCGATTCGCATGGGTTAATGATGACCAAAACATTTTGTTTTTCAACCTTGACTTATGGTGGTGAAATTTAACAATCTTACCCTTTTTATTAATAAAAAACAAAATTTCCTCTAAATACGCAAAAATGAAATTGCTGCCCTATCCAAATGTACCCGGGGTTATTTTTATAATTATTTACTTCTGTTCTATAATATGTATTAAATAATTTCACGATTTTGTTCAAGAAAATATTTTAAAATTTGAAATTGTAGATTTGAAAAATGTCCCAAAAATATTGTTAGTTTTTGACATTACCTTAGGACAGGTCAACGACATCCCAAAAAAAGCATATCTCACATTTTATGACTTCATTAAATAAAAATATTATGCTGCAGTAACCAGGAAACCAACCCGAAAATCCCATTTTGAAAAATGTCCATTCCAACAAGAAAGCCTCTAATGGTTGTACAAATGATAAAAATTAAAAATTCTAACAAATATATGAAAACGAATTATTTTGGTTGTCATGGATGGAATATAACATTGTTCCATTTTTAAACTATATGTAAAGCCTAAAGTACCTGTCAAAACATATTTCAAGTCATATATACTTATTTCCGCAAAAATAAGTCGTATGACCAGACCTTGTTAAATTAGCTGTCGTACTGGTAAGATCTATTACAAACAATTGTCCAATAAATCAAATATTCCAATTTATAATTTCTTTGGTTTGTCTCTTATTTCCATATTTTGTTCTATTTGGATATTTAAATTTGAGAGACAAAATCAACTTGATTTGTCTATCGGCTCAGACGTTTTAATTCTCCTGGTTCTCCCTACATTCCATCACAGTATATTCTACAAGATTAATGAGTTTAATTAATATAATGCTCAAAGCCACAATACAGTCTTGCGCTCATCTTTTTACTCTGTGAGTAACATCACATATTCTATGGCAGAATTCTTTCATCTTTTATTGCGGTTTTTGAAAGGAAGAGAGAAAATTATTAAAAAGATCTTATGATTAAGTTTTATTTCTAGGATATCGAAATTTGTGTGTTGTCTTTAGAAAAAAATGTTTTTAAATTAATCAAATGTTCTTTTCTGTTGGAAGATTTTTTTTTCCACGAGAAAATTTTTGTGCTAAAACTACTAAAAATTTGTTAAAAATGACGTTGCAGGAAAACTGCTAAAATTAGCAATTTTTTTTTGCTTAATATTAGTAAGATGAGAATAGCATAAATAAATCTGTTTAATTTACAAATATTTAGTTATATTTTAGCTACATTTTAGTTAATTGAAAGCAAAATAAAGTAATTTTCTAAATATTAGTAAAAAAATCATAAAAAATTTACAATTTTTAAAGCTTTTTTTCAAGTTTTTTAATGCTAATAAAAATCAGGCCTTCTTAAATCAGTACCCCACAATTTTTTTAGCAAAAATTTCTGTTGATTTTAACAAAACAATACTGTTATTTGCATTTTACAAAATTTTAAGGTCAATATACACACAGAGAAAAGTTAAACTATTTACCAACTGAAATTTGGTTACTACGATTTTTTCGAATTTCAGTCGGTTGGTACAATTGAACATCAGTTTTCACAACGAAATTCGGTTAATTCAGCTGAATTTTAGTTGCAACCCCCAAAAATATTCAGAAATCTAATTCAAATATCGTTGTACTAACTGAAGTTTTAAGTTGTTACCATTAAAATACACGTCACTTTATTTCTTTGTGTGTAGATCAAATTTAGTTGATATTACAGTTTTTGTTTGCTGTCTTTATTCTACCAATATTAGTAAAAGTTTTTGCTAAGAAAATTGATTTTATTATTATTTCAATTGACTCAAATTTAACTAGAATATAACTAAAATTTTGTAAAGTAAACAGTTTAATTTGTACCAAAAATTGTCTACTAATTTCAGCAGTTTTTTCTGCAACGTCATTTTAAACGAATTTCTAGTGGCTTTTTCAGCTTTCACAGGTTTATTTCTATGAGTGTAATAAATAAACAAATAAAACCATATGCTTTTAATTTTTTTTTGCAAATGCAATTTATTTTAATGTTGGCCATAATATCCTTCAGGAGCTGTGGAGTATTTACCAAATGCCAATTCCAGTAGAGAAAAACTACATTTATACTGTTCAGAACAATCTTCAACAGAACGTGCTTTGCGATAGGCTCGATCGTATAATTCAATATCTGAGTTATCGTCCAGTTCACGGGTAAATATACGTTGCTTGGGTAAACTAAAAATAAAAAAATGTTAAATTTAATTGTGTCTTTTTTTCATGAACATTGTCACAATTTACCTAAACATAACTCTAAGCATTTCTCCAATCATGCCCATTTTGTTTTTTTGAAAATATTGTCGACTCTCACACAAGGCCCTCAATATGCAATCACGTCCATTGTAACCCATGCTATTGGAAAAATAAAAGATAAGAAGTAAAATTTAAATTTTATTACATTATATTAATATCACTTTATAAAGCTGTGCTCACTTATCAACTACATTTTCAATTTCTTTATATAAAGCTCTTCGGGATCTTCTATGCCACACCGCTACCGGTATTGGTCTTTTGGCAAAACCATGTAAATGATTTAATATCCATGAAGTATTTGGTAAATCATAGGCCACACCCCAATTTAAGCCAAAACTCATAAAGTTGTATCTAGGATTACCTATAATGCCGACAGTAAAACAAACAGCAACCTAAAGAATACAGGCATCGTATAAATGGAATGTGTAACTCTAGCAAGGATATTTGTAAAATAAAACGTACACATTCATGAACACTGCACTATGGCTTCAAAGACAACTTTTTTTGGCCAAAATTCTATTTTTCTCATTTGCTCTTTTCGTCTCTTTGTTGTTGCAATGTAATAATAAACATTTCAAAACAACAGAAAATGATTTTGTTTTTGTTAATTCTCATTTACCGTTATAATACAACAAGTTAAAGAAAATATTAAAAAAGGCGATGTTTTTAACTTTTCATATTTTTTCTCTTTAAATGTAAAAAGTTTCTAATAATAATGAAAATGAAAATTATTCAAGTTCGAGGCCATACTCTATATTTCTTTATTAGGATATTGTCCTAACAAATAATCTAAAGAGTTTTTTGTTTTCAAATTTATTATTTGACCCTTTCAGTAATGTGTAACAAACAAGTTTTGAATTTATTTTTTGATCAATGGTGATAATATTTAACTTCGAGCTCATATATTAGTTCTCATGTAGTGAGTAAACTAGTTCATATGAATGTTTGATGTCTGGCATCGGATTGTTACCTCTTTCAAAACGTGTTCTGATGATGGGAACTTAGAAAACTCCCGAAATAGATCTATCAACACATTGCTGAAACAATAATAATTAATTTGCAGTTTTTTAAATTTTTTTTTTTTTTTTTTGAGAACACATTTTTCCCTTAAAACTTAAATTTAGAACAATAGTTATTTTTATCGAGAGTTATTTTAACTAGATATTAATATAATATTATTTAAAAAAAAAAAATCTCCCATAATAATGAATTAATGTGTCATTCTGAAAAATTTCAGATTTCATCGAAAGTGTGCACGTTCCTATGATATATGTGCTGTATTAAGTTTTTCCAAATTCGGGGCAGTTAGTGTCGTATTATTGCTCAAAGTTAGACATTTTTAGCGAAACTGAGAAAAATACCTGTCTCCCTAAATATCCAACTTAATCTAAAGTAATTATCCGATTTTGATAAATATTATCTCATTTGAAAGCTTAGATCTTCTTCTTTCACATAATTTATACGAACGTAGTCAGTATCTTTGGAGAAAGATTGCAAAAATGCCAAAACGGTATTCATTCGTTAATATTTTAAAAACCACATCATCAATTTTTCTTAAACGATTTGTGATAGGTACTACTGTCATGTACAACATATCCAAAATTCAGAGTGAGTTCTTCACGGGGTCGCAATCATCAATTTCTCTTAAACGATTTGTGATAGGTACTACTGTCATGTACAACATATCCAAAATTCAGAGTGAGTTCTTCACGGGGTCGCAAAATATTTAGATTTTGGTAAACAATTTCATATTATTTTTAAAAATAGTAAAATTTTAATTTCCTCCAATACATACGAACTTTAAATTTCACAAAACTCAAGAGTTTATTCAATAAATGATCTTTGGCGCTCTGAATCCGAATCTGAATTCAGAACTTCAGCAAGTCGTCAAGTGATATTCTAGCATAAACATGCAAAAACACGACTTGCCGCCATATTCGGGACGTTACTATAACTTCTCGACTAATTTATCTTACATAGAACTCTTTACGTCATATGTTGAGAGGACTCCTCCATTTGATCATGATGTCTTAATTGTTCATCAATATATCTATATATGTTTATTTCTAAACATATATAGATATCTGATACGTTCAAAATGTATTTTGATAATTATAAGTAGTAGTTTTAGAAGTCGTAACGAGTTTCAGGTAAGAGAAAATATTCGCTCTATTGTAAAGTTCCGAATGTCTTTATGACTTGGAGGAGTTCTGAGCATACATTCGGATTCAGAGCGTGAAAGATAATTTAAAAAGTATATTCTGTACTATGAGTTGAAAATTTTGCGAAATTTCGTGTGTATTAAAAAAAATATGTTATACAAGACAATATGAAATACCACCACAAATTTTTTAAGAAAAATCGAAGACATAGTTTTTAAAATATTCACCAAAAAATCGAGTTGTGGCATTTTTGCAAACTTTCTGCAAAGAGACCGTATCATTTTGTAACAAATATCTAAAAGTAAAAGATCCAATAATTCATATGAGATAAGATTTGTAAAAATCGGATGAAAACTTAAAAAGTTACAGCAGTTTAAATTGGAGGTATGTATTTCTTTTAGTTTTGATAAAAAATATCAAACTTTAAACCGCTAATCAACAACGCTAATCGATATTCAACCATAATGTTGAATATCGATGTCTTTATTTTTATCTAAAGACCGTATCAAAAATTTTTGGAATGACTTTTATAGAACTAAAAAAAAGGTTTTTGTTTGAAAAGTGCTTTAAAAGGTTAATACATTTCAAACAAAAACATTTAATTATTTTGTTAATTGTGACCAAGAAAAGTGGTCTGGGAAACCATAGTGCAATGGTTTGAACTAATTGGCAAATTTTTGCCTCAGTTTTTTATGTGTGTGTGAGTGGTTTTTTAAGAACTCTAAGTTTAGAATATTAGACCGGCATTGTTTGTTTGAATGCAAACTATAAAAAATTGTATATTCTTCTTAAAAAAAAAGCATTTGCTCGCACACACATTAACTTCCACTACTTTTATACACTCATAGAAATAAACCTGTTAAAATAGCAGAAAAAGCTTCTAAGAAGTAGTTAAAAATGTCGTTGAAGAGAAAAAATTACCAAATTTTGTTTGTCCGCGTACATTTTTCTAAGAAAGCCAAACATAAAACTGTAAACTTTACAAAATTTTAGTTTTAATAGAGTTAAATTTTAGTTAAATGAAAATAGCAATTAACTCTGTAAAAAATGACCAAAAAATTTTTACTAAATATTTGTAGACTAAAAACAGCAAACATAGACTGTAATATCATTAAAGTTTTTGCTATTTAGAAGAATGCAATATATTTTGCTAAATTTAACAGAAATGTTTGCAAAAAAATTGTAGATTCAGAAGGATTCGCAGTAGATTTGCATTAAAAAAAATCTAAAAATATGTCACATGGTTGTTTTGTCCATTAATACTTAGCATATCCTTTGCTGATTTGACCAGATTTTAGTTTTTTACTTTCAATTAAATAAAATTAAATTCATTATTACTATTCCTATCTTACTAATATTTAGCAAAACAAAATCTGCTAATTTTAGACGGTTTTTCTGCAACGTAATTTTTATCTAATTTTTAGTAGTTTTAATAAAAACTTTAACGAATTTTTTCTATTAGTGCACACATAACACACACATACTCAAATGTTTACATACAGAAAATGATGATCCTTCCGGAAATGAAAGATAACGTTTTGGACGAGAAAGTAAACGTTGTTGGAATAAGGAGGATGGCGATGATGACAATAATGTTAAAGATGATGATGATGGTGACAATGATGCTGATATATTTGACATAGACATTTTAGCTGTTGTTGTTGCCGCCGTTGTCGTTATCATGTCTGTGGTTGCTATGGTTAATTCTAGTTGTGGAGCTTCGGTAGTGGATGTAGCCAACCCAGTAGTGTTTGTGTCAGTACTACTGCCACCACAGATGTTGGTTGTCCTCGTACATTTTTCTATTGATAATAAATCATAATCGTCTATGTGCACTTTACGTTGCAATGTGTCAAATATGATTTGATTTTTGTTGGGTAAATTTTCATCGAAATTGTTTATTGTTAAAACATCGTTGTCATCGTCGCCAACACGTGATGTCATAAATATTGACAATGTGGAGGATGACGAAGTAGAAACAGCAGCAGAAGTTGAGAATACAACTGATGGCGTCTTAAATAATTTAACATTTATTAAATCACCATAAATCATTAGCAATATAAATATCTTTATTATACAATAAAAACTCTTAAATTTCAATGAAAATAACAAATTATTTCCCATGTTATTCCCACTGTAAAGATGTGATGAAAATTTAATGAAAAAGGAACGAGCGTGTTGTTGTGATTGTTGTTTGCACTTTGTTGTATAGTATATTAATTTTCACAAAATGTTACTTTAGTTAATACTTTTGCAATTGTTGTACTGACAAACAATATATTTTAAGAGCAGAAAGCAATACAACTGATTTTGATTTGCATGACTGGAGTGAATGGAATGAATCAATGAATGTTTTGTGAAGTTGACAGGCCATACCCATACACTTGTTTAAGTTCTAATTACTAAACGTTGCAAACTTAATGATTGTGATTGTGTTTGTGGTAAAGATTTATATACAAATACATTTTAGAGTTGTATGCATGTGTTGAGTTTTTACTCATTGATGACAGATGAATGCATTTTCCTATGTATCGATGCTAAAATGATCAGTGTAGCTGTGTATGTGTATGTATGCATTTACATATGTCTGTTATTGTGTGATAATTTAAGGCAGAAACTGAATAAGCTTAAGTGACTTATATCAGGTGTAGATATAAATCTAAAGTTTAATTTGTTTTAAATTGAACTCATTATGGACGGTTATATTTGATACTGGGTAAGGACAATTAAGTTAAGTCATTCCAAAAATTTTCGGCACGATCTTTAACGTTCATACGATATATGAGCTGTATTAAGTTTTCAAAAATTTAGTCTAAGTTCTGCATTTTTAGCAAGGCTGAGAGAAATATCTCATGTTAAAGCAGCTCAAACGTTTTAAGTTATTATTCGATATTTACAAGTATAACCTCATATTGTATCTTCTACACACAAACAAGTTTTACAGTACAACTACAACTATAATTTCAGTTAAAAAGGCAAAAAATGCCATTAACGTTGAAATAACTTAAAATGTAGTTGTTTTTCAGTGTTGAAAAACAACTAACAAATGTAGTAAAAACAGCTAATAATGCGGTAAAAACAACAAACAATTTTTACTACAAACATTTTAAAACAACTGTAAAAATTGGTAAAAAAACTACTGTTTTTATAATTTTAATTTTTCGGTTTTTTAAAAATATTTAAACAAATAAATTTTTTTTTCTTTCAATGACAATACAATTTTTTATTTCCTACACCCTACTAAACATGCAAAATCGAAATTCCGAACGATACAAGGATATTTTATAATTATTATTTGCAAAGTATAATCTTCTATTTTTAAATAACTAACAATAATTAACAGATTACTGCAAAATTACTGTTTTGCTAGTTGTTTACTAAAACACTAAAATAACTGCTTCACACAACTGGTTTCTGGTAGTTTCTTAAATAACTTTTCAAATAATTGTTTTGTATTATTTCATAAAAAAACTTTGTAATTGCAGGTAAAAACAACTACTACTGATAACTACAGAAACAACTGTAAAACTCCATTCTCTCCACTTACCCTTTTCCAAAGAAAGCCACACATTAATAAATTGGAAGAATTTCCTGAGTGTTGCTTCTCTTTAAAAATAAAATACACAATTTCAGTTTTCATATTCAGGAAAAAAAACACATTCCGCGTTTTCAGCCGCTTTTTTAATATTTAAGATTTTATGAAAGAACTCTTGTTACTTAAAATTCTTGCAAAAGCAATATTTTGATTTGATACATTTGTTAGAGACGGTCACGTAAGTGATATGAAGTCACGTTCACTAACTGAAAAATGTTTAGTAGTTTTCAATACTATTTATATACAATTGAAATAAGTTTGAAATACTCACAAAAAGTGAAAGTGAAAATGTTTTTATTACTATTTTTACTTATATTAGCTTCACCGATCTCGCATAATTGATATAAAAGATTGTTTTACCAACACATTCCCATTGCTAGTTGTTGATAACACAAGGGAACAAAATTTAACTTTTTTTGTGTTGATTTGAAATTTGTAGCAAATTTTTACTAATTTGAGGTCGCTGATTTCAAATCTGCACTTGGTTTTTCTCTATCAGCTCGACTTTTCGAGATATACCGTTATGTTCAAAATTAAGGCACTTCCGCTACATATATTGAAATAACTTGAAAACGGTTCACCATATTAAATTAAAAAAAAAACGTAACTCGCAAACAATATTCTCTTTAAGCCGTGCTTACATTGTTTTTAAATTTTCCAAGTAGTTTTAGAGATATCGTTCAAGTTTTGAAAAAAAAATTAAAATTTTTTAAAAAAAAAAAAATTTTTTGTTCTTTAAAAATTCCGAAAAAATAAAATTGGGACAAAAATCACAGTTTTGGTCTAGAAACAGTTAGTTAAATATATTTCGAATGAAATGAGCTTTATTTCATTGTAATCGGTGCACAACTTTTGATTTTGTTCACGATTTACTGAATTGATATAAATCGCGATTTCCATACAAAAATAACATTTTCTAATGTGTAAGTGTTTGTATGTAATAAGTTAGTTTTTTATGATTCTAAGAATTAAAAAAATTAAGTAATAAAAAAAGATTATTTCATTTTTATGGTTGCGGTAGCAAACTCATAACGCCTATAAATTGTATTGTTCCTTTATGACACCTAGTCAGTTCACAGTCAATTAAAGAGAAAAAAGAAAAGTGCACTTGTTTTTATTGATGTGTGGTTTACCGTTGGTAACGGATGATTTTTTTAAAGAAATTCCCCTTAACACATGTGTTCATTCATAAGTGACTGTCAATAAAATTGTGGATATAATTTTTCTAGGTACTTCAGTAAAAAACTACGAAGTATTTATATGGGTTCATTCAACCAATTTTTCTCATTCAACAAGTGTTTACGAAAGCGAAAAGTATAACGACAAAAAATATTAAAAAATTTTAACCTAGAACATTTCATCAGTGAACACAAAAAACTTTTGATTTTTATCCCTTGTTTTATTTATTGAAAGCTGTGTTACTTTGAAATATATGTCAAAATTGGGCTATGACTACGTCAAGAAACACCTGTAAAATCAATCCCAACTATTTTTGTAACATATTTTTGTAACATATTTTTGTAACATATGCGGTAGAAAAAGTGTGTCAGATTTTATTAAAAAAATTTATTTTGACTACTTCGGATTTACCATGGAAACCCGTGACAAGTACTGGATTCCTAATACTGTATGTAAAAACTGTGTAGAGTATTTAAGGTTATGGGCAAACAAGCAACGGACCCAGTTCAAGTATAAAACACCAATGATCTGGCGGGAACCTTCGAATCATTATGATGATTGTTATTTTTGCGCTGTCAACATAACAGGCATTAATAAAACAAACCGGTCTAAATGGATTTATCCTAACGTGTTGTCTATTACCCAACCAGTCCTGTACTCTAGTGAGGATTCAGAATCACAACCATCTACATCTACACACAATTTTCACGACTTACGACAAAATGTTCCTTCACCAATTTCTGAATGTGGATCAGATGACTTCCATTTAGATATTTCTTCTGAACGCTAGCAATTTAATCAGGAGGAGCTTAGTGAGAGACCTTGGACTCTCTAAAAAAGCATCTGAAATTCTTGCTTCTCGATTAAAGCAAAAAAATCTGTTAACCCAAGGAACAACAGTTTCATACTACCGTAACAGAGCATATGATGGCGGACTATTGCTGGAGCATTAAAAATAATCCCTCTAAACAAGATTATTTAAGAAAATCTTATAAAAGAAAATTTTTCGATGAGTTGTAATTACATTGTAATATTTGTGTATTCAAATTTTTTATTTTTCTTTAAAATTCTCTTTTTGTGTTAAATTAAAAAGTATAGCTGATAGAAATAAACAAAATCAAAAGTTGTTATTTTTGTATGGAAATCGCGATTTATATCAATTCAGTAAATGGTGAACAAAATCAAAAGTTGTGTACCGATTGCAATGAAATAAGGCTCATTTCATTCGAAATATATTTAACTAACTGTTTCTAGACCAAAACTGTGATTTTTGTCCCATTTTTATTTTTTAGGAATTTTTAAAGAACAAAAATATTTTTTTTTTTAAAAGAAATTTAATTTTTTTTTTTAAACTTGAACGATATCTCTAAAACTACTTGGAAAATTTAAAAACAATGTAAGCACGGCTTAAAGAGAATATTGTTTGCGAGTTTCGGTTTTTTTTTTAATTTAATATGGTGAACCGTTTTCAAGTTATTCCAATATATGTAGCGGAAGTGCCTTAATTTTGAATATAACGGTATATCTCGAAAAGTCGAGCTGATAGAAAAAAACCAAGTGCAGATTTGGATTCAGCGTCCCAAATAACTTTAAAAACAATATTCAGTTCTTAATCAACAGAACCATTGTTCCCTTGTGTAATGTATAGGTACCCTAAAAACAACAGTGTTATTATTACAGATATTACGGTTATTAATCGGCATTCGACATATTCGGAATTTTTTTCATATTTAGCAGAATACCACTTGTGTTATTCGTCCGAATTATTCGGTTAAAAAGGAAATAATTTAAAAATTTGTATTTTTTTATCTAAAAAAATTGAGAAAATTAAGTATTTTAAATATATTTTACTTAAAAATGTCAAAAATGTCTTTGAAAATAAATTAAAGGCATTTTGAGGTGATAATTATGAAATTTCTGAAAAAAATGAACTTAAATATTAAAAATATTAAACAAATTTAAAATAAAATAAAAGTCTAGCTAAAAATTGTACAAATAAAGTTGCTATTATTCGCCAATGTTAACTTTATGAAATAAATATATTTTGTTGTAAATTAACTCCTAGCAAAGTGGTATTTCGTTAAATTAATTAAAAAATTTGTATTTTCTTCAAAAACATTTTTTTTCATTAAAATTAACAAATAAAAATAAAGATTTTGTTAAAATATTACAAAAATATATTTTTTTCTAATCAATATACGTTCATTCCAAACAAATGTAGCATAATGCTTTTAGAATTTATTTGAGTTATGCTATAAACACATAGACGACTGCAGCTACACGCCTACAGCCTGTCAAAAATAAAATACACACGTTTATATGAAAACGATTATTTTGGCACCAACACAGCTACCCGACTACTACGGCTACCCGACTACTTTTGTCGCTGTAGTCAACTTAGGATAATTTATATTTTTGTTGGCTACAAAACAAAAATAGTGTTGAACAAAATATGTAACCAATTAGTGCTTAAAAATATTTTATATTGTTAAACACAAAAAACGTCGCAGCAGTAAATGCTATAATTGCATTAACATTCAAGAGCGGTTAGATAAATTTATTTTTACGTTGTAATAATGTATTTTAAATAAGTAATTGAATTTTTAAGTCAACTTTATATACGTGTCTACAACCATGCAGGTTGTTCTATTTTAATAAAGCAAAAAAAAAGATGTAATTCGCACTACTGAAATAAATATTCATTTGTATAAAAAACAGCTGTTTACTATGTTGCTGTCGTTTGCAAAAAAATAAATAGCTGACCACACGGCAATGATTGCAGTGAACGGCATTTGCAGTCGTGTAGCTCTGTAGCCTGCTGTGGTGTATGTGTTTATGGCATTAAGTGTCAGTTTACCTACGACTCAAACCAATGTGTAACGTGTGTGTCTTGGAATGGTGGCAAAATATTTTTTTTTTTGATAATAGTTTAAGTACATAACAAGAAACTGTGTAATTTTAGTTAAAATGTTGCATTTTTACAAAAAACTTAAACAATTTCAATCAGAATTTCATTACGTTTTTTCGGGAGGTTTTTTAACTACAGTGAAGAAGTAAGATCATGGTTTCTGATATATTTTCGAGGCTTACACGGCTATGTCATGTAATTTTTTATATTTGCAAAAAGTTATAACCCTAATGTACACGTCGAAAACTAAAAAATGCTGCCGTATACCAAAACTGTTCTAAAAAAAAAAATATTTTGCTCATAATAAGCTTTAAATAACGATATATTTGACAAGTTTTTTTTGGACAAGACGTATCATTTTTCTCATCTCAAATCGAGTGTCGGTTATAGCTGGATTGAAAATTGAACAGTGCGTCCGTAGTGAGGGTTAAATTAACCCTTTCTAGCTAGAAACCTCATATGCATGACCTCGCATTTAACTTCTACTCAGGCACGCCGTGGTGTGTGTACCTTACTTTAGGTACAATTTGGCGTGATACTCACCACATTCCTAAATAACCGCATAATGTGTTATGTCAGTTTTCAGCAGTGTAACCGTTAGAAGTCCTGGTTATAGTCATTGTCGGAATCATAATCTTTCTCATTTGTCTTAACACCATACAATGTTTTAAGTTAACACAAGCACACAAATGCTTACACTAGAGTGGCTCAGTTTTCCAATACTTTATTTGTTTTGTTCGATATGTTTGATTTTACTGCGCAACACTAATTTTGGTTGTATGTCAGATTATTGTATTAGGTTAGTATAAAAAAACTGCCAAAGGGTTTTGCGCTGTGTGGGTACCGACCACTAAGTTTTATTGTCGTTCAAAGTTTTAATAATTTTTGGCCAATTTACACGGTGACTTTTTAACAGAATTCTGTGGCATGCAATTCTCGTTTGTTGGCGAACGGGGTGGTGAAGCAAGCGGGGTAGTAAAAAAAGCACGGTTTTCGTTTCCATTCTTGTTATGTTGTTTCATTCATATTCGGCTTTTGAATTGATTAGGCGTTTTTGAAATGAGTAAATGTGCAGGAGTTAACAATATATTTCAAAAATGTTTCTTTTCGTCCATTGTTTAAACATATTATTGCGAACAAATTATACTGGTTGTGCTAATTTTTTTTTTTTATTTCTTTAGTTACAAATGAACAACTAAAAATGATTGGCCGATTAAACGTGAAATAGAGTCAAGAGTTGTTGCAAGCAAAAATACATCGTGTAAATAGACATGAAACAACTCCCAAAAAAATTGTATTATTGTTTTAATTTTTATTTAATCCATTAATGCATAAAGTTTCCTGGCAATTTTTTAATTTTTTATGAAATTAATATTGTCAAAAAAGGATTTTTAGCAAAAAAGTAATTTTTTTATTTGACCTCTGTAATCGCGAAAACCGCGTTAACGAAAAGTGATTAACTAGAGGAATTTTAAATGACTGTTTATTGACTTTAATGAAAAGTTTAAATGTAAGTTTCAAGTGACATTTTATATATCTAATGCAAAATTCATTGTTATCATGCAGATAATTCTTTCAGTATACACTGTGTCTAAGGAGTAAGATCACACTTGTAAGATATTCTACATACTTCAAATGCTTTGAAAATATATTTAAATTGTGTTTAAAAATTAGCAATCAAAACTCCATAAAACGAATTATCCACAAAAGGTAAGAGAAAAAATAATTGAAATTTATAAATAAAAACTAAATCGTTCTCTTAGAGCAATTGCTAAACAAATAAAAGTTACACCAAATACGTTTTCTAGATATGTTAAGTATTGATATTATAAGTAAGCGAACCGATATTTAAATGGGTACTTCTGATCCAAATACAAATATTAGCCTATCAATCATAAAATCTCCTGCAAAAGAAAATTGTTTAAAGTTTTCGGTCAGAAAATGTAAAAAAAGTGAATGATTAAAAACCCACGTCCTTGGTGACTTTTCCCAGCTTCCAGGCCTGCGCATGCAAGAGGAAATGTTGTGGAAAAAATTTCTACAAAAAAAATAAAGTTTCCAATAAAATTTTTAGTTTGGCAACCAATTTGCACTTGCGGCAAAATGAGAATTTTTCTATAACAACAGGCACTATAAACATCGATTTGTGCATAAGAGAGCCTTTAGAAAAACGGTATTAGCCATTTATTCGGGAACAAGTTTTATCTAATTTCTTGAGGCCTGACCTGGCATCTTGTTATTATAGCAAATCAGCGGTAAAGTGATAGCAAAGGAATAATGTGATTCTGGTACCAAGAGAGGCGAACCCACTTAACTGCCCAGAACTGTGACCAATAGACAGATATTGGGCTCTGGTGAAAAGAATTATGATGAACACAAAGCAAGTCACCACAAGATGCTTAAACTTTTAAAACTAAACGATCATTTCACAGCAAGAAGGTCACTGAAGAAACAGTAAAAGCTATAATAGTTAGAGTTTCAGAAAAAGTAAAATGAATTTTTAACGTTGTTTATAAAATATTAATTTGTATAAAATACCATTTAATAAGCCGTTATATTTATTATAATTGATTGATAAGATCAAAAGTTATATTGATGTATTCGTGCACAAATAAATCACTCCTTACTGATCTCAATCCTTAATTAGAACCCACTTTTTTTTTTAAAATTAAAATGGATTTTTTTTTACCGAAATTTTTAAGATAAATAAATTTTGATTCGAGTGGACATTGGAAAAAATGTTCCACTCTATTATGCATCTTTAAGCCACATAAGATATGAATATAACACAAAAGTTTTGCTAGTTGACATGCAACAATTGTTACAGTCATGTTGCCTTATAATGCATTTGTAAGTAGCAGACAGACATAAAGACAGACAGACATAAAGACACAAGTTATGTATTCATGCACAAATATAACAAATTTTGTACTTACATGTACTATATATGAAAATTAGGGTGTCCAATTGGTATCATGTCATGCAATTTTTTTAAAAAGGTACATAAAATTCTTATAACTATTTAACTTTGATAAACATTTTGGCAAAAGAATAATGTATAATATATTATACATATTTTAATTTGTGTTTTATCTATTAATTCAGAAAACATTTCATGATCTTTAACTGAACGAAAAACTTTGCACTTTTTATTTTTATTTAATAAAATAAAAATTTTCTTCGACCGCTAACATAAAATTCTCATGGGGATCTATTTATTTACCTCTTAATTCGTCGTTTTCACATGCTATTGTTTAGTTCATATTTTTAATGAGCCCCCCTAATTAATGTTCATGTATAAATACGAATGGAAACATGCATAAAGCAGAAGTTTTACACGTTTGTATTATTAACAAAGTTATATATTTGATACGGTTTGGTGATGATCAGGGACAGCAACTTCATGCACTAAAAAAAGAGTGTTTTAGGTGCCTATAATATGCATGAAATATCATAAATATGCACTAAAAACTAAAAAAATATACAATTACATTTTTTTTTAAATTAATTATTTTCATGTTTTTAAGCAATTTTAATTAAATTTTAGAGTTAATTCGCATTGTGTGATATATTCTCTGCACAAGTTTTGCACAATTAACAAAAAATTTAAATTATTTGTATTGAAAGATAAGCATTTTAAAACATGTATCCCTTAAAACCACTAAAACCTGTATCCCTTAACCACAGTTTGCAAATAAAATTTAAGATAATACTTAAAAGGGCTTGATGGTCGTCTTTACTCTACATGCTCGATGTGGGAAACATAAAATAATATTTAAAGTGATTTTTTACGAAAAATTAAAAAAATGTACTAAAAATATGCGATATAAGTAAAAATATGCAATAAAAATATGCATTTAAAGTGAAATATGCAAAATATATATTTATAGCAAAATATGCAAAAATATTCACTAACAAACCGATGCCATTTTAACGCAAACTCTTTGATGAACAAAGATTTTTTGTTTATCTTGTTTTCAGACTTAAGGGGGAAAAACATGCATATGCATGAACATTCTGACTCTGGTGATGATGAAGCATGCTTACACACTTATCGGATACATATTGTACTGTAGAATTTGTATAAAACGATTGCAAAATGAATTATTATTGTATTAACATTCAGCAGCTTAAGTATTGATACAATTATACTTTTTTTTTAGGGAGAATTCAGATGCTGCTATTATAACGCCCATGCTATATATTTCGAATATGATAAACTAATCTTTATCAGCTTCCACCGACTTCGTTTTAAATAAATTCGACTGTATACATATCATAGTTTGCTGTCATAACGCATATTCGCATTCAATTTAAAAAATAGTTCTCCATTGAATTTCGAAAACTAACCCATCTATGACTTTGACGATGCAACCATTGATAACATCGCACGAGTGGCAATTGAACTTAATTGAGTTGCCAGTGTCAGGAATTTTGTTTGTTACATTTTACTGCAGTGGGGTTTTCGATAAACATACACATATGTGTGTTAGGCTGTCCCGTTAAAAAAAAAAAACATTTCAGGCATTAGGACGATGGGGGGTAAAATATTGCTTAATGCAAATATTTTCATTAATCCATGTATTTTAACGTTTTAAAAAATTTTGAGCAAGTGCATATGGGGATACATTTTCATTTTTCTCTATAAAAATATAAATTTCAGATTTCGAGAATAGTTAAAAAAACCTATTTTATATAAATTGGCTAAATAATATAGCTTTCCGCGAAAATTTAAAAAAGGTTATGTAAAGGGTGTTTTTTATAGAGGTATATAACAACAAAGATGAATTTTTTAAATTGACATGAAAATTACTTTATTCGAAAGATAATCTTCTGGCATTATAATTTAAATATGACTTCTGTCATATGACCGCCACGGCTGGCTCGGGCGTAGTCTGATCTGGAGGTTCAATTTTCGTTAAATCGCATGATCTTGGAGGCCAATTCACGGTTCCGAGACGTGAAGCTATGCGGTTACCAAACGTTTCCTTCAATAAATCAATTGCGGCACGAGCTGTGTGACATGTTGCGCCGTCATAGTAGTTCAATGCACATCATGGTAGTTCAATTGATGAACGAAAAAGTCAGTAATCATGGCTCTATAGCGGTCACCCTTGACCGAAGAAGTACGGACCAATGATTCCACCAGCCCATAAAGCACACCAAACAGTAATTTTTTCTGGATATAACGGTGTCTCAACATACACTTAAGGATTATCATCACTCCAAATACGGCAGTTTTGTTTATTGACGCATCCATTTAACCAAAAGAGAGCTTCATCGCTAAACAAAATTCGCTTATGAAAATCGGGATCAACGGCAATCTTGTTTTGGGCCCATTCATCAAATCTACGTCTTGCTAGGTGATCGTGTGGCTTCAATTGTTGCACGAGTTGGATTTTTGTAAGCACGCAAACCAAGATCTTTCCGCAAAATCTTCCATAAAGTGGATGGGCACATATCCAATTAATGTGTAGGATGGCGGATATACTGATTGGGGCCTTCCTCTACTCTACGCTCTACAGCAGCAACGACTTCTTCTGTACGCACTGTACGACATCTCTGTGGATGCATATTATGATTTAGAGTAAACGTGGTGCGAAAACGTTCCATAGTTAATCGAATTAATTGCTCCGATGGACGATTATGTTAACCGTAAAATGGACGTAGTGCGCGATATGTATTTCGAATAGAACCATAATTTTCAAAAAAAATGTCCACAATTTAGCTTTGGTAATTTTTAACACGGTGGTTTTTACAAAAATGGCAGTGGTTTGACAGTACTTCTACCTGGGTAATGTTCAGTTTTACCAACCGACTGAAATTCGTAATAACCGAACTGGAATCACAGTAACCGAATTTCAGTTGGAAAATAGTTAAATTTTTCTCTGTGTGCAGTAAAGTGTAATGTCTGAATAAATATTTAATCGATTCAAATATCGATAAAGTTTGACACGTTCACACTTGATGTGCACAAAATATAATAAATTTGATTTTAAAATTTTAATTTTTGTATGAGTTTCTTGGAATAAACCGTATATTTTTCAAATATTATTGGATTAGATTTTATATCATAAACTTTGGCGAAACCTTAACTGAAATAAATTTATAAATTAATATAATTAAAATATAAATTAATATAATTCAAAAAAACCTATGACACAAATTTTGATTTTGATGGCTTACAACATCATGATGGGTCATTGATCGCTAAAAAATCTTTGTAATTTATTTTGTATAAAAATGCTTATATATCACTCTTCTCTAAAACCACTTGTTTAAGAGGTATACCCCAAAAGACATCTACCATTTTTAAGGTAGAAGTCGATTCTGTCTGGCCTGTTTGCATCCGAGAGGAAAAAATAAATCTTTTGCACATTCCATTACTTTATGAGTGCTCTAATAGACATCATAAACTAACTATACAAGAATTTTTACTACTTCATGTGTATGAATTGTCTGGTTTGGTAACCCGAGTCATAATATCATCACTATTTGAAAAGGTAACAAATATAATATAATATGACAGTATTATATTCGGTTTTGGGCATGAGGTGGAACAATATTCGAACTAAATATTTATAATAAACGTATGTTTGACATAAATGTGTTACAAATAAGATATTTATAACGTGTTATAGTCCGTCCGGCAGCGATATATCTTTTTTACTCATATGTATTTGAAAATTGTTTGTAAAACTTGAATGAGGAAATTTTGCTAAAATTTTTAATATTTTCTTTAAATTTCCCTCTTTTGAAGGATACACCCATGGTTTAGTTTAATATACTTGCATCCTGATTTCGTCCCTGAAATTTTTTTTCACAATTTTTTTAATAACATATAAAAAACTGAAGTGATGAAACTTTTTTAAGATTTAAAATTTTTTTTTTAAAATTTCCCTGATCCTGATTTCGCCCTTGAAATTTTTTTTCACAAATCTGCGATAACTTTTTTAATAACATATATACAAACTGGTGTGGGGAAATTTTCCTCTGATTTTTAATTTTTGTTTGAAATTTTCCTATTTCAAAGAATACCCGCATAGTTCAGAGGAAATAATAACATTGAGAGTAAGAGTGAGTTAATTTCCTTAAGATTTAAATTTTTTTGGTTTGACTATTTTGGTGACTATTTTTTAATTTTTTTTTAGTTTTTTATTATTATTCAGTTTTCTTATTCTTTTTGCATTTTATTGTTTATAAAATTAAGTTTGTAATTTACATAAAAAAGTGGACCAAATTCACTCTACTGTGTAATGCAGTGAAGTTAGCCCACTTTTTTGCTTTAAAAAAAGTGGGATATTTAAATGGGATAACTTCACTCTAGTGTTCATCTCTCTTTAAGAAACCAAAGTGGAATTGATATTTAAAGCTGAAAAAATAGAATTTCAGATTTTTTTTTTATTAAATATAATATTACGCCTTATTTAAATACACCAATAAGATAGCTGTTAGTATTCCAATTAATGTCCAACAAAGACAGACATTACCAAGTAATTAAGCGTGTAAGCAGCGCACAAATGGTTTCACTAGTTACCAGGCTATTTACTCGCTTAATTACTTTTGTTCGTGATGTCCAAAAATTCATGGGTGGTCATTACATTCTCGCTTACAAAAAAAGTGAGAATAATTAGAATGATAGAATAAGTTGTTACCTAGGAAATACAAAATAAGTGCACTGATAGAAATTTGTGCGTAGTATTAATGAATTCCTTCATTAATCCAATGAATTTTTTCATAAAAAAGTCCCCAAAGAAACTTTTCATTGAGTCAATGAAAGGTGTTTCATTAAATCAATTTTAATGAATGGTTTCATTGAGACAATGAAAATTTCATAAAGTATATGAAATTTTTTTCATTAATTCTTGCCTAATCGTTGTGAAAGTTTCATGTGTTTAATAAAGAAAATTCATAGTTTCGTTGATAGTTATTATTTTGCACTTTTTATGATTATTTTAGCATAGCATTAATTTGTTGGTTATTGAGAAATTATCCCTCGTTGATATTATTTATAAGGTCTGGTCTGGTCCAATTTTAATTTATTTCTGTTTTTATTGTTTTATTTTTACAAAATTGTTCAATCTTTCTTTACATTTTTTATAATTTGTGTTAAAATATGACATATTTTCTTATATGTCGGTACAAAATATGACGTTTTTCATAGAAATCTGTTCCCTGGAATTTAGTGACCAACTATTCAAATTCGTCAAAAACTGTTAGCTCTAGGCAAATTTAATAAAAAAATTTTATTTATATCAAAGTTTTGGTTAATTCTGTTTAAAAGAAATTTTTCAGTTTTTTTTTATTTCAACATGATAGTACAAAAAAAAAATTTTTTTTTTGTTATAACAAGTCAAAACTTTTATTGAAAAAAATTTGAAAATTTTTCATTGATTTAATGAATCTTTTTTATGAAGTTATGAAAAAATCATAAAAAATGTTAATGAAAATAATACTAATATTAATGAATTTTCATTCAGTTAATGAAATTTTTCATTAAACCAATGAATCGATTTTAATGAAATCGTTTCATTAATACTATGAAGCAAAATTCTATCAGTGTGGTAACATATAAGTGAATTTAAAAAAAGTTTTTAAGTTTTTTAAAAATAACTTAACTTCGTCAAAAATACTATATCGCACCAAATGTTTGACGAAAGTTGCAGTATACAATTTTTATTAACAAAAAAATAGTATTTGTAAAGGTTTTCTAAAAACGGTTTAGCTCACGGAATGTTATCGCTACACTGCAAAAAAATGTCAGCAGCATATTTGCTGGGAGGATCTTTGGAGAAGAATTGCTAATATCACTGATTTTTCTACAAGGATCCTCCCAGTAAAAATGTAAAAAGTCTGTAAAGTCCGACAGACTTTTTTTTTTTGAGTATAAAGTCAGGGAGGGTGCATCATACACTTTTTTTTGAGGCGCTCTTGTAAATATAAAGATTTCTAAAAAAAAATCAAATCAGCAAAATATGTTTGTAGAGACATTTATCTTTTTGGCAGTTAACCAATCAATTTGGAACCATAATATGGTAATCTAATTACTGTCTAAAATTGTCACAACCATTTAGTAACATGATTGTCAGAATCGTAATATGGTTATACCAACCATGTTTTATCTTTGTGTGTAATTGGTAGCAGTCAAGCAACAGTTTTTGCTTTAAAATTTACCCTACTATATATGAATTTGATTTCGTTTATATTGTTGTTTTTAATTATAAAACCACAAATACATTTAATTTTAATATACCTACTAATTACAAACATTTACAATTACATTTTCATACACTTCAGCCTTCGTGGAGAAGAACCAAACCATCTAAAATGTAAAGTACTATATTGTTAATATATTTTGTATATCATTCGTTCTATTAAAGAAGAAGAAAAAATTAAAATTTTTTGACCTCATGTCTTCCGATTTTCTGTTTATTAAAATCACATATTCGCTATAGAGCCCAGAACACATTTCCACATTCAGTTTTTCAAATGTTAAAAAAAGCGATTAAAAAATCTCAGAAGTATTTAACTTTGAAGACATCTATATTCGAAAGTTGTTATTGAATTTGTCTGACTCAAAAAGCATTCTTTTATATGTATGTTTTTATTGCATAAGTGTGGACAACCATATAAATCGAATGCTTTTTGAATCAGAGGAATCCGATAACAACTTTCGAATATAGAACTCTTTAAAATTACATACTTTTGGTAATTTTTGAATTTTCTGGAAAATTAAAACCGTGAAAACCCGCGAGTTTTTGAAAATTTTAAAAACTGAATATGGGGATGTGCTACGGGATCCATGGAGTATGTGTTCGCAAAAAATTAATCAAATTTGAAAACAATCGGTCAATTGTATTTGTGATATTTCATGGATCTCATGATATGTTGTCAATATTTCAATATTTTTTAAGAATTGCCGTGTATTTTTTTTTATTTCTTTATAAAAACACTCACAATATATTTTCTGTTACCGATTCAAGTTTATTTATAAAGTTATACGTAAAGTTTGTTTTGAAAATAAATTAAAATCCATAGAAATATTTTTTTCGGTTTTAAATTTGAAAAACAAAGGAAAAAGTCTTTTTTTTCGTTTTCTACCGTTAAATATTAAAGGTTGTTTTAAAAGACTTCTGTTGTTTTTACTACATGATCGGTTATTTAAACAATGTTTAAAAATAAATATCGAAATGGGTTGAACATAATGGGTCATCAGTAGTCCTTTTTTAATTGTGTTTTCAGTTAATTTAATAGGTATTTTAGGTAGGTTTGAACGTAATAATATTGTGAGTGTACATAAACCGGGAAAATTTTTCATTTGTTTCTAAGTAAGAAACCAATAAAACAGATGTTAATTCGCCTTTATTTTAAATAGACACTTGATCCTTGAATCCTTTAATATATAAAGAGGATAACCCCAAAATATTGTATTCATATTTATGTTTTTATCGAACATAGGTGGCAACACTGAGTTATATCTATTGACCATAGAAACCACAACAAAGTAAAAAAATTAAAAAAGATTATAGTAATTTTATAGCAAATTTGTGTTTTGTTGTTTTTTGTGTGTAGAAAATGAAATGAGAACCCAATTTAAATGCCAATAAAATGTTGGGCAATATTTTATTGAAACAAACACACACATGTAGATGGATAAAAATATACATACACACATGTATATGAAGCAATCTTTTCAAAAATACCAATTTATATTTTGAGATAAAACACGTTATTTTAACTATTTTTTGTCAAAGAACTTTAGAATTTTCTCAAAATATGAAAACTGTACTTAAACAATACTGGTTTATCAATAACGTTATTAGCAGGGTCTCGACTTTCGAGCAAATGCATTTTTGTAGTCAGTATCCCAAAGTCGATTTAGACCAAAAACTTTTCCGAATCGAAGAATTTGCAACAAAATGGCTTTGATTTAGTGTTGCATATTTTTGCATATTTTGTTATAAATGCCTATTTTGTCTTTAAGTAAATATTTTTTATATTTTTGCATTTTTTTACAATTAAAATTAAGATTTATTTAAAAACCTTAACACAGCACTAATTTAAAATACGGTACATCATGTTACTATCTACTTCGATATTTATGATGAACTTTATTTTTAAACTAACGTTATAATTACGATTTTTTAAAATGTTAAAACTATTGGTGCATATTTTTTGAAGTTTTTGCATATATTTGTGGTTTTAGTACATATTTTTGGATTTTAGTGCATATTTTAATCTAAGTGCAGTTAGTTAAACGTTTTGTAAATCAAGTATATTATTTCTCAGCAAATTTTTTGCTGATATTGTGTTTTCAGCTAACATTTTAGTTATACTTATACAGCACTGTTTTGAACTAATGTTTTACTAATATTTTACTAATTTATTTTGCTAAACAAATTGTGCTGATAAGCATTTTAATAGTGTGGACGACAACCAGTTTGAAAGATATACGCATAATCAAGTAGAAGTTGCGGCATGCCAAGATGTAGTGGAGACTATGAAAATGATACTAAAAAATACAACTCTTGTAAGACATATAAAAAAATCAACCATGGAAGATTTTTGTGTCTGTTTCTCATACAAAAGAACGCTAATAATGTGAATCAATATGTTGATTAAATTAAAAAAACTTTAACTTTGTGTTGTCTCCGTAACTTTGTAATTGTCTATCAATTAAATGAAAGATAAAATAGAATATCGAAATTTAATAAACATTAACCCCCCGTATTCATAAAAATATTAAACAGCATTTGAAATAGATTTTAGTTAAAACACAAACTTTAGCCTTGAAACTGTGTTCATAAATGAATATTAACTTTTACACAAGGTTTAAAATAGGTATTTTAAACTTATATTCGTTTATGAATTAAAATGTGTTTTAACTAAAATGCATTTCAAATCTAAATGAAGACTTTTTATGAATACCGGCGTAGATGTGTATTTGCAAGCTAAGCCTTTTAAGTGATTATTAATGTAGTGTGGTAAAATTGCAGACTATAGCGAAGGCAATGACATACATCTTAGGTAATTTTTTATGTTTCCTATTTCTATAGACAATCCCATATATATCTCTATATTGTATATATAGTGATATAAAATTATGTGCATTAAGTACAATTACATGCTGGACCATAAAAAATAATATATTGCTAAATATACAGAATTTGAAGCAATACAAAGCTAAATACAATTAGATACAAATATTTATGCTTTAATATAAATGTTAATATGACTATATAAATATTTATATTGAAACATTTCATCGTATAAAATTGTATCGGAATATACATAAACTCTTTTAATTGGGTAAATATTTTTAAAAAATATCGATTTTGCTTTATAAATGAGAATTCAAAAATGTTTATATGAATTTTTCTTTAAAGCTAAGAATTCCCATAACCTCCTGACTTAAATATATGAATAATTTAAAAAAACAACATTTAGGATTAATAAAAGCCTTATCCTTGCCGGCCTTCCCAAATGCTTTTAGCTAGAAAGCTGTAGTTTTGAATATGTTATCCTTCAGATGCGGCCAAACTTACTGATATAGTAATTTATAAATTTTTGAAATTTGGTATGTGGGTTCATAATCAGGAGTATAATTTTTGTGAAATTCCAATGGGGAGTGGCAAAAAGGGGAAAGTCTGCCTCTTGTCGCCATGGCAAAACCGCTAAAGCGACAAATTTGATATTCGGAATGTGTTTCGTATTCAGGAGTATTAATCTGTATAAACTAAATTTTAATGAACATTAACCTTTGGTTATTTCGAGACTAGTTACCACTGCTAACTTATCAGTTAGCAATATTTTTATTTCATTATATATAAAATTAATTTTTTTGTGGTAGATTTGAGAAAGTGTCTTTATATGTATTTATTTATACAGCAGTAGTAGAAATATACAAGTATTAAGTATGTATGAGTGTGTAAGTATGTATGGTAAATAATCAAAACAACAAAAACAAACAACATATGGGGTAGAAGGGGGAGGTTTTGCTACTGGGGCACATATGCCACCGCCGATTTTCTCTGTATTTAAAAGAGATATTAAAATGTTCCTATATATCACTAAACTTGTACTTCGCACGTGGTCAAGGATAGACATGTTTTTGTGTTTTTTGGGTTAAAAAAACAAAACATAATACAGAATTAGTATATTTGGCATAACTTTTTCATTTCGTGTAGTTAAACAAAGTACCCTTTAAGATGTCCAAGCGTTGATGTTAATATATAATAATAACACGAATTTTTTATAATTTAATTCTATATATAAAATTATGTAAACGGCTGATTATAAGTCACATACCAGATGGGGCATTTTCGTCAGCATAAATTGGTGGAGACGTATACGTAATATTAAAGTTATAAGGTTATATGTGTTGCACCTGTCAGACGAAGTTTTAGTTCAAAGAAAATAAACATTTTTAATATTTGTTTGCTAAAATTACAGCTATTATATTCATTTTTATGATTAATTAAGTTAAGATGGTTAAAATCATAGATAAAAAAGAAGTTTTGCAAAAAAAAAAAAATTGCTGAGCAACCATAGCACTTTAAAAAAAAAAGTGGCGAATGCTCCCGCTTCTACTCTACACATATGCATATATTGATGTTATATGTATTTCTATCTATCTCTAGTCGTATTTGCATAAACCTGCTCAAATATCATTTGCTAAATAAAAACACGCACACACACATGTAGCCACTCACACAACTTTAAGAATTCATGTGTATATATTTGGTTTTCTTTTGGGAAAATTTCTATTATTAAAGTATGCGTGTATGAGTTTGTGAACATTTACTTTATACAAGTGGTTACACTCTCAACCACACAAACAATTGCATATTAAAAGACAAATAGAAATAAAAGTCACTTGAGGCATTTTTCCTATTATTATTTTTATTGTTTTTTTTTTTTTATCAAAACAAATTCTTCTCAAATGTATTCGTATCACAAAGTTTGAACATTCGACTCTGTCTATCAATATATCAAGCCGAAAGGTAAAATTTTTATTTCGAGGAAAGAGAGAGAAAAATAAGAAAAACTATCATACACAAAGATATTAAAATAACAATAATACTTATAAACTTGCTGCCGCTTGAAGGGGCCAAAAATCTGATGCCAACATAAACAGTAAACTATGAAGTATTAGAGTAGTGGTAGTAGTACCTAATAGAAAAATTCTCAAAAGTTATGGGCGAAAACACAATCACACATATCCATATGTACACACAGAAAAAAATGTAAAATCAAGCAGAAATAACATTAAATTAAATAGTACCAAACTAACAAGTAAAGTATCTTTGTGGGGTACACTCAAATCTTTATGAAATTTGGATATCTTGTAGAGAAGAAGGCATAAACATATTTGTATGTAACCTTTATTTTAGTTGCCATAACTCATAACTAGGGGGTGCAAAAGAAGGTACAAAAACGTTCGAAAGTGTTTTGCTTTTATAGTACTTTACTAGTACCGCATTAGGACCTGAATACCGTTAAGTTGAAACCTAAATACCGTTTATTTGCAACCTAATTTTCATATTGTAACTTTGGAACAAACTTAAAGAACTAAAAAAATCGAATATTCAACCCTCTTTCTAACCCCTTTTACCTTTGCTATGGCACTCAAATGAAATTTGATTCTTTACAATATAGCCAAATTTTATGAAAATCATCGTGTATTTATTGGGATACTTTTCTTGTAAGTTCGTTTTCTTTTTAATTTAAATATGTTTCTACTTATTTTTAAAACGCGAAAACAAAATCTAAAATGTTGACATATTAATTTAAATATGAAAAAGATTACTATAATATGTGGAATCATATTTATTTTAATAAAATTCATAGTTACTACACCGAAAAAATTCTCAGTTATTTTCTACTAAATTTTTAACTGAGTCTCAGGTGAAGCTCAGTTATTTGAAATAATTGAAAATAAGTAATCCTTTTTAAGAACAAAGAAAAGAAAGTAATAATGCAATCACATTTAATTTTTTATAATTTCTTTCGCTACTTTTTTTTTATTAAATTTTTAAAATTTATTTTAATAAGTTTGATTTAGTTTTTATTAAAAATAAGAATTATGTTTTTTCGACCTTTAATTGTGCAATGAAAACGAAAATTATTCAAGTTCGAGGCCATACTCTATATTTCTTTATTAGGATATTGTCCTAAAAAATACAAATACAGTAAAAATTCGATAATCCGAATAATCGATTGCAGACCCCAATCCGGATTAGCGAATATTCCGGATTAGCGAATGTATGTATTTATTAAAAATTATAATAATTCATAGCATAAAAACATAAATATTAATTTGTGCAGTTCAGTTAAAATAAAAAAGTACCAATTTACACACATACTTAACAATAAATAATATTAATTTCCTTTGACAAAGTAATCTAATACGGTTGTTTGTCGCGAACTTGTTAAACTTCTTTCTAAGGCTTGGTCACGTAATTCATAAAGAATTAAGAGTTTTTCTACTCCTACGTCATTTCTTCGGCCCGCTTTATTGAGACATCCAAACTTTGTACAGCATCCTTGGCTTTTACGACTTGTAAAAGGGGTAAATTTTCATCCTCTTCATCTTCTGAGGATATCTGAATATCTGATACCGTTGAGTTATTATCGTTAATCCATTCTTCTACTTCTTCGGTATTGAAAGTTATTTGAAAAGAATTTTGAAGCATGTCTGATAAAAATGTAATATTATTTTCATTGTCATCTAGCCTTTCCTGCAAAACGGACAAAGGCAAATCATCTTCAGAGTCCCATTTATCCGGAAACAGTTTATTCCAGCTGGATCTAAGCACTCTATCACTGACTTTTCCCCAAGAATTTCTCAGCATAATACAGCATTTTTGAATTGTACAATTCTAACTGTATTTTTAAAAGCATGCTGTGATTTAAATAAAAATATAAATAAAAACGGCTGTTATTCAATCCGGACTATAGAGTTTCAATCAATCCGGATTATAGAATACGCAATGATTGTATTTTTCAAAGCATGCTGTGATTTGAATAAGAAAATAAATAAAAACGGGTTTTATTCAATCCGGACTATAGAGCTGCAATTAATCCGGATTATAGAATACGCAATGAGATGCAAAATGCTGTCCGGATTACCGAATATTCCGGATTAGTGGAGTCCGGATTATCGAATTTACACTGTACAAATTTAAAATTTTCAATTTCTTTATTCAAAACAAATATTAATTTAGAAGATGATAAAAAATATGTAATTAATTTTAATAAAAAGTTTTTACGCCTAAAATTTGGAGCATGGTAAGTTTTTTATTATAGATTTTAACTTATCTCAATTTGTGCTCTGGTTAACCTCTTAAGTAGCCTTATATTAGTTGATAGCTATTCATTCAGTTGATTTGAATTTTTTCGGCTTTAACTGAGAAATTATTTAACTGAGCAACTGAGAAATTTTATCGGTGTATTTTTAAAATTTAAAAAAACAAATTCGTTTTGGTTAAAAACAATATGTTAATTATTCTCTGTGTATATAGCGTATGTATGGATGTATGTTTGGGATAACCAAAGTGAAAAGTGTTGTGTAAAGTGTGGTAGTTATCATAAGTGAGTGGGCCATAAATATTTGTCAAGTTGTGATTGGCAAACTACTTAAACATGTTAAATGCATGATAACTAGCAAATACTGAAAAGGAGGGCATTTTAATATAGTATGAAGGTATAAATCTAGTGTATTTATTCTTAAGTTTTGCTTTTCCTATTGAGGCTATATTAAATAAACAAAATTGTAAAAGGAAATGACTGCAAAAAAAAACTAAAAAAACATTTCAATTTATCATATTCATATCATAAACATGCCAAAGTGTTTAAAGTTGGGGTTGCTTTGGGTACACTTGAAGAATTTCTCTGGATAAAATAAACTTAAATGTCTTTTGAAACATGAATATTTTAAGGTTCAGAGTATAAATGTAAATTCTCATATTTACTTAGAACAAATGTGAAAAAAAATGTTAGAAAATAAAACTGAGGCCATTTTAGAGCCCAACTTTTTAGAACCCACAACTTTAGAACCATTATCACATCTCCACACTGAGAGAATTATGTGCATGATATCAATGCATTTTTGCATTAGATCTATGAAATGTCACTGGAATTTGTCTATTGAATCTATTCATTAAACTAATGCAGTTTTTCATTTAACGAAAAATTTCATACGACTAATGAAAAAGTTTCATTAAAACTATGAGCTTTCTCATAAAGTTTAAGCAATTTTTCATTTATATTGTTGAGAAAACTTTATTAGTTTAGTGAACAAATTTCATTAAAACTCATCCATGAAATTCTCTTAATTAAAAATTATGCAAACTTGGAAGTATTAAAATTTTGTTCAACTTTAACCAATTTCTAACTCATTTTTTTCATAAACGGTCCGTGGGTCAAACCAATAATAAGCCGACGAAGAATTATAGCAAAAAGAGGAAGTCTCAACTTTAACGTCCGATTTAGGAAAAAAGTCTGAAATTTAAAATATTTTTTTTTGAGGAAGAAATTCCACCTTTAATGACCTTTAATGGAATTCCATTAATGTAGAAATCTGAAACTTGAAATCACAAAAACATCCACTTAAATTCCTTAAAACATATCCCAGTAAAAAATTTTCGTGTTTTTAGAAGCAGGATATAACAAATGCGCTGATGTAAGTGCTTACTATTACATAATACTGAGAAGCAGCAAAAGAAACGAATAATTTTCGTATAAAAATAAACAAAAAAAATGTTTAAGCTTTCTGATTTTCCTTACAAGAATGCTGGTTGTAAGCAGCTTACCTTAACCCCTTACAAGGATGCAGGTTGTAATGCAGAAAGTTTCATATCGTGGATTATAAACGATCTGTACCCGTTTTACCGAGTGATTTCCGATTGTGTTTGGTGTTTTTGAGTATGTTGTACAAAATAGTCATTTAATTGTTTCTGAAGAGTGAGCACGTGGTGCGGAACAATTAAATTATTATATTAATATGCCTAAAATTTTAAAAACAAAAAAATAATACCTGTAGAATATTATATAAAATAAATTTTATAATATTCATATTATTACTTTTAATCGTAATAATGTAGACATGAAATAGGATTTTACTGAAAGCCATGAAATCATAGCTTCTTATAAGCGCTAAAATCCGCGCTTATTTTGCCAACATGTAATGCTTTTAAGTGGGAATTCGCCATATAAAAATCATGGCATATGTAAGCAGGTTTGTAAGGGATTCTTTTTGGCTTACTCCCTTACAAACCTGCTTGCAGGTACTGGGTAATTAATGTTTCATCCTAATATATTTGGATATATAAAACTACTGGTAACGAAGTATCGATCTTTTAAGCTCGTTATTTTATTAGAATTGCTTGACTTTGCCAGTTTTATTTTTAGCGGCATTCTTTTAATCATTTAAAATTTTAATTTCATTTGAAATTTGTTTTGTGTTTCGTTCAACCCATCTATTATTGTTTTTAAATAAAGAGAAATAAAGCTAAATCAAAATTAATAACAAATTTTATATCAACTTCGCACAGTACATTTCGTAGATGGAGAAAACCGACTTAACTGATTTAGTCGGGTAACATTTTGAAGCCGACATTAGCCGCATATATCGGCGACGGCTAAATTACCGGAAACAAGGTCAGAGGCGGATCTTAGCCGACTATTAGCCGTTCGGTTTCGTTCTCTAGTACTAATTGCATGCTAGTTGTTTTATATTTTTAATGAAGAATTAAACTCGGTATTTTTTAAGCAAAGCTACATCTATTCCTCTATAGTATTGTTGTTTTTTCATAAAACTTTATTTATTAAAAATTGTATACGTCTAATTAAAAACAGTTTCAAGTTTGATACAATTTTTATTAAAAATAAAAATTATGTTCTTTCGACTTTTAATTGTGCAATGAAAATTATTCAAATTCGACGACATACTCTATAATCTTTATTATGATATTGTCCTAACAAATAATTTAAAAAGTTTTCAGGAATGTGTTGATAGATCTATTACGGGAATTTTCCAGGTGCCCTCTTCAGAACAGTTTCATAAAAATTATGAAGCTTTTCTTTGTACTAGAAAGGTAAACAATATTTTAAGAGAAAAGGGAAATTTTAAAGCTTAATAATCTTAAAAAAACTGCTTTTAAGATCAAAAAGGAAATTAAAAATAAAATTCAAAATAATTTGAGTATAAATTATCAAATTCGTCTTCTCTGGTCTGGTCTGCTCTGGTTGTCTTGCAATATTTCATCGTAATATAACGGTAATTGCAGTAAAAAACAACAACTACTGATTACTACACAAACTAACTGTGAAACTTTTTTGAGTGTGAACAATAAATTTATATTTTTTGTTAACCCAATTTTTGTTCAGTGTATTAAATAAATTGAATATCTAAATTTAAATTCACTTTTGTTTTTATCTTACCCATCCATTAATATTTCTAGTTTCCCATAGAGATCTCTGCGATGTCTTCGTTTAATTTGTGGTTCAAGAATTTCTTCTTTGACACCAAATCCATTGGCATGTTGTAATACCCATGTCGAATTTGGTAATTCATAAGCAATGCCCCAATTCAAACCCAAACTAAGATATTGTTCATTTGGATTGCCTATAACACCAGTAGTCATACAAACGGCTGTCTGTGAGTTAAAAAGAAGAAACAGATTAATATAAAAAGTATTTGATTATAATTTAATTTTTGCTGTTTCTTCCATCGTAATCTATTGATAGATTGTATATAATATTTCTCTACTTACCGAAAATGATGAACCAACCGGAAAGGCAATAAAACGTTTACCCCTCGAATGTACTTTAGTATTTCCGTAGTCATTGTCTTTTTCATCGTTTTGGCTCAATGTTAAACTTGTCGTACCATTATTACCGCCAACATCTAGAGCATCACTATGGATGCTTTGATAAAAATCAATGTCTTTTACATTCGCCATCGTATCCTCTTTCGCTAATGCTTCCACATTATTATGGCATAACTTTAAAAGTAACATGAACAATAAAGCTGCACTCAATTCCAACACTTTTAGAAATTTCATGGCCTTTAGACTTCTTGTTCCTTAAATAAGCAAAAATAAAAACTTCATACACTTTTATGGAGTAAAAGTTTTTTCTCTTTTTGATTTTTTGTGTTTTCTTTCTATCTGAAACAAAACAGTTTTATACGATTTTGACCATACAACTGACTGTCTCTCACAGAAATTTTGTTGAATATGTTTCGGTTCGGTTTGTTTGTTGGTTAGTTTGTATAAAGTGCGTTTGTTAAACTTGATTGGCTTTTGTAAAATAATCATCAAAAAATAAAAAATAAAAAAATACAAAAACGAATCTTTTTCTCCATTTGTTTTTGCTTCTGGCTATGCCAGTTCTATACATTGAGGACAAGTTCTTTTTAGTTGTTAATTAAATTAGTTTTTAACGGAAAACAAAATTTGAGTTCAAGTGTTTTTTTGTTTTTTTTTTTGTTTAAAATTTCTATAATGACATTTGTAAATGTGTTAGGGAAGAGTGTATCGCCCATTGTCGTTGTAGTCGTGTTTAAAACACTCATCTCATTTAAAAGATGATGCTGATGATGATTATTTTGTTGCTTTAATTGTTGGATTCTACCAACCAGCAAAAATAGGGTAATTACAGGCCATTTCTGTATACATTGCCAAGTAATGATAGGTCATTACATATTGCATTACTTTAAAATACAAAATAATGACTTACTGACAATTACCAGTAACTCAATTAATGAGTTACTGGTAATTGGTTACATACATACGCATCGATTTCATATTTTTAATTCATTTCAATATTGTATTTAGTTTTTTTTTAAACTTTTTACAAGAAAATTTTAATTATTTTTTTAAGATTTCTTAAAAAAAAAATAACTTAAATATTACGACTTATTTTGTAACTAATTGGTAACCACTTATTCTACTTATTCCCAATGTAAGAGTAATTACTTATTCTTTCACTATGAGTTACCAATCAGGTAATTCATTATGCATTTTAGGTCATATCGAACAAAAGTAATCAAGCGAGTAAATAGCCTGGTAACTAGTGACTCCCCTTGTGCGCTACTTACACGCTTAATTACTTGGAAATGTCTGTTTTTGCTGGGTATGTTGGGTGAAGTGGGACAACAAAAGTATTGATTGCACAGTATTTGATTTATATTGTGTTTATTTGCTTATCCGACAAATGAAAGTTTTTCTCTTAAAGATGTTGACACCATACACAATGCGTTTGGTAAAGTAAGTATGACTTTTGTTTTAGAGTTTTTAAATAAAAATTTTAAACAAAATCGGAATTACGCTAAATTAATAACTTATCAAATAACTTATTTAATTTGTTAATAGTTGTATTCGTCTTATAGGTTTTAAGGTGCATGTGAAGAAGGGATATAACTTTTTGCAGTTTTAAACATACACACTATCACAAAATGAGATAAAGTCGATTTGGTTTGAACCGCGATATATATTTTTATTAGCTTTTGTCACGCCGACTCCAAATTTATTTTCAAATTTTCCCATCACGTCACAATGTTGAGAAAGCCTCAATTAAAATCGCGAAAAATAGCGTTTTTGAACATTTTGAAGTTGTGTCCACACCACATCCGAACAGCTTAAGCATTTTATTACGATGCTAGATATACTCAAATTTTTTTCACTATAATGAGCTAACAAACTTTTAAAGTTTGTGTTTTATATTAAAAAATTGCATTTTTAAAAGTAGCCTATTTACGATTTGCATCCGACCAGCTTAAATTTATTTTATGGTCACGATATAAACTTTGAACTTTCCTTTTTTTTCGAAATGCAGGCGAAAAACTTTGAAATTATTATACCAACTTTCTTTAAATTGTATTTCAAATATAAGCTATCTTTAAAATTGTACCAAGTAATAATTCTTGTTCTCTAAAATTTTTTATCATTAATCAAAGGAAACAGCATTAAACAATTAGTATTTTTTGTCCTCATGTCATACAATTATTTTTTATATTGTGAACAGGATGACTCTACGGAGCTATGTAGACAATTCCGCTTTTAGGTTTTTGAAATTTGAAAACTCTCGATTTTATGCACGTTTTTCATTTTTTAAGAACTTTAAAAAATGTTAAAAGGTGTGAAATTTGAAGAGCCTTTGTCAACTTTATCCGAAAGTTACAGCTATCTGCTTTTACGATCTGTAATAAAAAAATAACCGATTCTTTCTAAAATGCATTTTTTCTGCTAATGCAATTTTTGGATGCATTTAGAACTTTTTAAAAGCGCTTTTATTTTTGAAAAATACATAATTTTTTATAAATATAAACACCGATTTTTTGGGACAAGAAAGCTAACTACTTTTAATGATTTTTTTAAACCAGACTTACTAAAATTTTCCGTATAAAACCCAACAATTTAAGTTTTTAGAATTGATTGCCTCGTCATTTATTTTGAGAACGCGTTTTTTGCATAATATGGTTTATAATTTTCTGCCCCAAAATTAGTCTTAAAAGACGATTTTTGTTGAATATGTATTTTTATTTTCAGAAATTTTATAAAATTTAAAGGGTCGACTTAGGTATTTTTCAGGGAAACTAATGTTAACTTGCCAAAATTTAAACATTTCTGCTACCTAATATATTAAGAATATCTCAAAGTTATATTATTGATATTTTAATTTGCCAAGAGCTCTTTTAATCGTAAAATATTAACATCTAAAGTATGAATACCGAAAAAGGGGATATAAATAAAACATTTGTTTATATAAATAAAACATTATTTGACTCTTATTTTTAAGATATTTTTAATGTTGACCATGGCAACGGAAGAATTAAATGCAACATGGATAGTCACTTACTATTTAGGTTGCAATAGACTGACGAACCCTGAGTCATTGTTTAAGCGGGAAATAAAAGTGTCCCATAGTATCGCGAAAATTTTTCCGAAATTCGTTAGTTGGGTAAACTGTAACTGGTATTAGTTTACATGTTGTGGTTCGAAAACGCAAAAGAAAAACAAAAAACTTCGTAGAAAATGTATGAAAATACAAATATAATTGTAACATATTTACACCCTTATTCCACTAAAGAAAATTTTCAAGTGCAATTTTTTGCTTCTTCTTTTTAATATTTTAAATGAAATTTTGTACACTATTGTACATGCTGCCAATAACTACATAAATATATTGAATTGAAAAAAAAAAACTGTATCAAAACTCAATTTCTCCTGAACACTTTGGTTTATGAATTTTAGATACTTCAAGTTGATACGAAGAATTAGTTGAGCAAAAATGTTCAATTAATCGCATAACGTTCAATCGATTGAATATAATATAACCACATAAGGCTCGGATGATATTTCTTAGGTATCTTTTAGACTCTAACACCATTCCCTACTTTCTAACTTCAAGAACAATTTCACTATAATGCTATTCCCTATTAAATGTCTGCAGATTTTATGAAATTGGAAATTTCCTAAAAATTTACTAAAAATTAGAGTTTTTTTTTCCCCCCAATTTTCCTATATTGATTACTAGGGCTTGGAACTTATGTAAATATAAGTTTGTTGCCGTTAGTTTTAGAACAAAGTTAACTAAATATCTTTGCAATATTGCAAACAAAATGGCATCGATTTGTTAATGCATATTTTTGAATAATTTGCTATGAATGTATATTTTTGCATATTTTGCTATATATGCATATTTTAATGCATATTCTAGCATCTTTGTTGCACATTTTGCTATTAATGCATATTTTGCATTAAAATGCATGCTTTTTGATGTTTTACTAAAAGTAAATTTTACACAATTTATAAACAAAATATTTTTCACATTTATACATATAATTTTTTATTTTTTTATTATCACGAAATGAAAAATAACAGAAAGATGCAATTATTAACTTTCCGACTAACTTTTTAACCACTTTTAAAACGAAAATTACTAAAATTGTGGAAATAATATTGAAAATGTTAAAATAAAAAAAAAAAAATAATTAATGCATATTTTTAAATTTTAAGTGCATATTTTACCTGCATTTTTTACATACATATTTTATGTACATTAAACACGAATATAAATGCAAACCCTACTCATTACTTTTAAAAATCAGAAAGTTTGACCAATTTTTTAAAATAAATTTATAACAAAAAAGAAAAAACTCTTCTTACAGGTTGTAAACTAGATTGTAAATATCTTATATAAACATCAACAATTACAAATTGCACTCAATATATTGTCGTTGAATATCTTAGTTGAAGCACTTAGTTTTAAACAACTTCTTCTTAGGACAACATTAGTACATAATGAAGACAGAACATTTTTTTATACTTGTCTATGGACTTTTAAGTTCATTTGCAATGGCCTTTGATATGGCAAAAAATAATAAAACTTTTTAATTACAAACAAAATAAATGAAATATTTTTAAAAAGACAAAAACGGTATTTAGTTTTTGAAAAAGGGGCTGCTGTTACAGTGAGTAAATGAAACTATTATCATGGACATTTCTAATAAACAAAACGTTAAAACGTTTCCAAAACTTTTTATAAGAATTATTAAGTTTATGAACAAAAAAAGGGGAAGTTAAAATAAAAAATACTTGATCACTGCACCTTAAGAAAAGGAATGATATATTTGGTTATCCAAAAATGTATACATGTTTTACAACAACTAACCTTTAGAAAATACTAAAAAAAGTAAATTCTACATAAAAAAAAAAAAATTTTTACCTAAAATATCTAATAGAAGATTTGATTAAAATAAAATTGTTTCAAAACAAATATTTAATTAAATCAATTAATATTTTAATTAATCGTATAGTATTATTTGTATGATAAGTGCAACAACAATTAAATATTTATTATTATTAATTTCGTGATTTGAAATCATTTTTACTTTTTCTGTGAAATAAATGATGGTGCTTAAAGATTTCCTTTTAATAACTGTAATTAACATATTTTCCTACCACTTATCCAAAAATTGACGTGAGTAAGGGACATTCCCTTGCAAGTAAAAAGTGTTATACTTTAATAATTACTTATAGTTTCAGGCTAATATGGCTAAATCGATAATATCTGGAAGTCCAAGAGGTTTAAATGAAATTGCTGAGTATACTTTAGTTTACGATTTACCAATAGGTAATCAACTCTTGTATCCTAATAAAAAAACTACAACTCGTAAATCTACTGCAACAACTACCGCCATACCATACCGTCCAATAATTTATTCTCATAATGATGTCTATAACTGGAATGAATACTATGATGATCGCTTTCATACAAATTTAAAACAAAAGAAATATGGGAAGGGGAAATTTGCAAATTGTTATAAGAAACAGTTTTACGATTATAACAAAAAACAGTCCGAAATATGTTTGAGAAGAACAAAACGTAATTTTGCGATGAGCGAATTGAATACATCTCAAAGAATGTTTTATGATTTAATGGAAAAGTGGTCGTTAATGTAAGTATGAAGTCTTTAAAAATAAAAATAATGTGCAATTATTGAAGTACACTCACACAAATATGTATGTAAAATGACAACTTAAATCACTACAAATGATGAGAGAAAACAAATTTGTTGTGGTAAACACATTTATTACACAGCCCAACAAAATCAGACTTTTTTTGTTGCATGAAATATTATAACGGGTTTTTACTAATTCGAGGTCGCTGATTGATCAAATCTGCTCTCAGTTATGGCAGTTCTAATTTTTAGATACACCTACTACGTACATATAGTATATAACTATAGGCCGTTTACATAAACTTCAGTCTATTTCGGACGTGTTTTAGATAAATCTTTGTAATTTCTATCATGTCTTCATCCAGAAGGGTCTGTATTAACGATACAAATAGTTTTGGTAATATCTATGGTGAATAAATTTTTAAAAAACTTCGTTTGAGTGTCTCAGAATTCGTAAAACGATAATTTGTTGAGTGTTTTCGTTTTCCACTGGAGACAAAAAACAAGTCTGTGTTGTGGAATAAAGTTTATGGGCCACTAAGAGAAGAATCCCAAAATGTGTAAGGGTAGAAATAAAAATGAATATGGTGATACTAAAGGTTCTTTACCGACACTGTCATTTGTGCTATAATATTCCATGTAAGATTTGAAACCTGGTCACCTTTATTACGATAGCCAACATTTCCAGCTCCCTTTAACGTCGAAAAGACCTCGACCCACATTGTTTAAAATTTTTTTACATATGAACATAATGGCAACCATGAATTTTTAATTGCAATTAATCTCCTAAATCTCATATTTTTAAATTAAAACTATTTCATAAAAGAAAATAACAAATTTTTTTTCTTAAAAATGGATTAAATAAATAAATAAATTCAACTATTTCTAATGCATTGGATCTAGACTTCTTTGAGATTGTTCCGAAAAAGACAATATATGTATTTGACTACGGCCTATCTTGCCTACTATTTGTTTAAATATATTAAAAATATATTTTTCGACATTGAGTTCAATGGAACAAAAATTATAAATTAAATTATAAAGTATATTTATACTTTACAGTGGAAAAATTGTCAAAAATATCCCTTCAAGAGGCCATAAACAGCAAATCGAACTACTAACTTTGCAAAACCTTTTGGCGATTTTGTTTATTAAATGCACTACTTTCATTTCCTATTGCAACCATTGAGCCTGTTCTTCTTACACAGTGTAATAAAATTTTATGCATAAACTTTTAACAATAAAATGATACTAACAAAACTTTTTTGAGTGTACCTACTCTTCTAACTGCTATAGTTTTGACCACAACAAACGCTTATAGATATTTCACAAGTTCATGTTAATTTCTTATTATATATAAAATATTTATATGTTACTAAAGACACTACTTTTTATTAAGTATAAGGAATGCGTTCGAAAAAATGTTAAGACAGAAATTATTGATCTTAAAATCTTTTTTATTAGTAAAAAAATATATTCTAGTTTACAAGCAAAGAAAAAACATCAGTTTTATTCTCCCGTTTATAAATTTATGTACCTTTTCGGGAAACCCTCCCATTAAGGACTTTAAAGCACTTTCAGTAACCATCTAAGATCAGGTTTTCCATCTCTGCTTAAAATCGTCCATGCCATGGGACACTGTTTTTGTTGCCTTTAATTCTCTTTTAACAAGAGCGGAATATTATTCAACTGGTCTTAGATCCGGGCAGTTTGAGGGATTTGCCTCCCTTGGTCCCAAAAGCAATGTTATTTGCTTCAAATCACTCAAGGGCTCTCTTGCTGTAGTGGCAAGATTCCAAGTCGGGCCAGAAGTAAGTGTACATACTGTGTTGGCATATAAATGGAAGCCCTAATAAAATGGTTAAGATATGACCAGATATGATCATATATAATTACATCCAACATTTGAGTCTATCCAATTCTATCAGAGTTCAGATATATTTATATATACCTTCAGATATAATTATATATCATTTCAGATATGAATATATAAATATATATATATAGTGTTATATATGAATCTATATGGAGTTATATATAAATATATACGCTCGGATATAATTGGATATATGGTCATATATGTTTATATCTAACGCTTTCTACACGGAAGTAGTATTTTTTGAAAACATTCTTTTATACAAATTTCGGTTTTTATTATTCCTGTTGTTACAACTGCATAATGCTTGCCATACCAGGAATTTTTAGGGAATATTTTTATCGTAACGATCTCGTTTTCTTCCTAAGCCAGATTTTCCCTCAATGGTCAAGTCTCCCTTAAGCCGTTGAATTTCTTTTGAAACAGTTTGATTCATTGGTTAATTTTTTATATGTCCAAGAAGCATTTTGTAAAAAATATTAAATTATTTTCAGACGGACCTTTTTTCATCACTAATTTTGTCAAAAATTTAAAAGACAAATTGTAGTTTGCCATTCAATTATTTACTGACATATTTTTTAAAGGTACTATGATCAAAAAAAAAAAAATTTAATGACAGCTTACGATGAAAGTTATAAGGGAAACCGCAATTTTTCGAACGCAAACCTTATTTGGTTGTATTTTTTTTCATTTTTCTTAGCCATGGCTTTTCACCGCGTTATTGCTTTATGCGTACATTATGTGAAACATCTCACTTGTTGTTACCCCACGGTTATTCTCTGCTGCACGATATCATCCATATATTTTTAAAGTAAGTGGGTAACGAGTAAATTTTCTTTTTTTAAATATACGAGCAACAAATTTTAATAAACATATGCCACATTAATATACGAGTATTATTTCAATATTTATCGTAGGTATACCAAGCCTTGGGTTTTTCATCATAAAATATTTGGTCGTTCATTAAGGCAACAACATCGGTTAGATGAATGTGCTAAGCTGTATGGTCCATATTGTCGTGTTAGTTGGCTGCAATTCATAACCAATGTGGTGCATGGCTCAAGGGCTGCTGATTTTATGCGTTAAATATCCTTTAAATAAATATGTAAGGTAGTATGTGTGTTCTGATATTAGGGGGAGAAGTTATTTTTAAATTTTGAGTTTTTGGGAATTATGGCGGGGGAAATTAAAAAATTTAACTGGTTAGAAATAATTGTTTAACGAAAATGTTTCCCGATGTAAGCTAACAAGGCAGGTCTTTCATAAGACAGTTTCAGAATTTGATGAAATTTGGATATTTAGTAGAGAACAAAATTTTAATTTTATATAAATTCTAAGATTATAGGCCATAGCGGGTATTTAAGGGGTTAAAAGTGGAGTCCACAACTACACATTTTTTGGTTTTTTGAATTTATTTGGCAGCGGTATACAATTGTTATATTTTCGGTTAGGTATTTTCAAATCCATCTACCGGAAATTAGTGAATATAATTATATAAAATTATATAATTCATAAATTTATGAAATATCTTTCATTATAGCTTCAATCAATTAATGAAAAGGTTTCATTAATAAACTAGTTTCGGTAGAAGTAATAAGATTTTCGTTAATTTTAAGAATTTTTAGTTCACTTTATTAATAAAAATTTAAATTTTCATCATTATCTTTATGTTGATGTGCTATCATCAGGATAACCAGAAATGTGCGGTAACATGTGTTTTCCTGTGAATCGTACACACAGCAACATATTTTGCTATTTGCCAATCGAAATTCGGTTACTACGACTCAAATTCGGATACTACGACAAACATCGGTTTCTATAACTAAATTTTGGTTATCACAACGAAGTTTGGGTTAATACAACTGAATTTTAGTTGAAACACCTAAATTGTTCAGAAAAAAAATTTCAATATGGTTGTACAAATCGAATTTATTGGTTGTTACCCACCAAAATACAATTTTTTTTTTAATTTTTCGAGGTTGCCATACCGGTTTTGAAAAAATCAAAAAAATTTTTGCAAATTTGAATTTCCGTTTATGACTATACCGATTTCGGTATAATTAATCTTTTATCGCCTTTTTTGTTTGCAAGTTAAAATAAATTCTACAAAAGTTAGTCCAACTGCACTGAAATATGAGCTTTCAAATTCGAATTCTTAAAGAAAAATGTGTTTTTAAGAGCATACTTTTCAAGTTTAAGAAAATATTTTCCGTTTTTAAGTAATCTTATATATTTCTAGTTGCCCTGGTCATTATAAACCGCCGAAATTATAGTGCAAAACATTTCATTGCTAACCAATAAATTTCAAAAAATACTGCTTTTATTGGGTATTAAGAATTGGGTGGTAGAAGCTTGACAAATAGAAGCAGCATGTCTATTACCAGAATACCGAACAAAGACCTCATATTCTTGCCATATGAAAAAAAATAGTTTGAAGTAAAAAAAATATTTATCAAAAAAGTTCCTCCCAAAATGAAAAGGCTGTATCCGCGCCTGTCTTTAGGAGTCTATATTATATGCAACATTGTAATAAGTCAGCATTAGTTCAGTGATTTTTTCAAACTAAAATTAACCTTAACAGTTATAAAGGGTCTCTGTAAGAGGCACATACAATTCTTTCTTTTTAATTAGCAGAATTGTATTATAGTAATTTAATTAAAAATATTAAAAATCTTTCCCACTCTTACCCAAATACAACGTTCGAAATTAAGTTTTTGTTAAAACCAAATTAATTATTTTTCTCTAATACAATTATAGCTGTATGGCAGCATACTTTACAACACCGCAGATCACTCTAAAAATATGAAGTTATTTGAGCCACAGGGTTGCCACCACAATGCGAAAAATAGGGGTTCAGGAAAAAACCTGACAAAGCCCGAAGTAGCCGGAATATCGGAAATGAAAAAATATGTGTCCGCTTAAAACTTAATAAGGATCAAAATATATATAAAGAACCCTACAATTGTAATTTTTTTTACAACAACAGCCATACAGCAACAAAAAAGTACAAAAAAAAAATTATTAGGGCATGGCTTTTGAAAATGTCTACCCGAAAATATAACATTTGTATAAAGTTTCTTTGGATCAAATGCCAAATAATTCAAAAAACAAAAAAATTTTGAATTTTTGACTCCACTACTATGGCCGAAAATCTTAATTTTAATAAGTACTTGCCCTTGTATTACGCTCACAGTAAAATAATTATATTTAGTTATAACTGAATCCATATTTTTTTTCGCTAAAAATTGTTTATATCTAAACGAATGTTAGTCATATAAAAATATATCCGATATAATTAGTTGTAACCCTAACATAGTGATAATATAAACTAAGTGATACATTTTTAATATATTCATTTATTTATTACATGGAGATACAAAAAAAAAATTATCATTTTCAATATTTATTTTTTTTTACAATTTTTCAGAATTTCCTGACTGTAAACAGTTTTTGCAATTAAATTTGTGGAACGTATAAAATTTGTTGATAAAATAAAAAAAAAACCTTTAAATATGAACAATAATAAATAAAATGTATGTTAGTTTAATTCAGTATTCATCTCTCATAGTTATTTGTCAGCAATTGCAATTTTTTTATGTTTTGTACAATATCCTTTTCTCTCCTTTGCTTCATATCCTTTCAGAAATTAAGAAAAAAGCTAATAATTTTTTAAATGTTGACTTACTGTGATGAAAAAAATCATATATATATTTTATGACTACATTTCTATCATGAATCGATCAATATGTGAATGCAATTTGGATAACATGTTTAATATAAGCCCAACTGAAACTAGTTATCCCCATTTATGCGAGTACTTGCAATACAATCGACTTTGTGTGTTTCACCATGGATATGGGATCCTGGTATGTAATAATGGTACATAAAATTAAAAACTTTAAAAAATGTTATCTCACTAACAGTGATGAGCACAGATGATATAATTTTAGTACTTCTGACACTTACAGTGGGTGATAATATATTGGAAATTTTAAAAAATTTAGATTTTCTGTCTTTGAAGTTTGATAATTTCCAGTTAAGTCCAAAACAATGAAAATTTTTTTGGAAAAATTTGACATTTTTCCTATAGAAATATAACAAATTTGTTACATAATACACAATAAAATATAAAAAAAAATAAAATGAACGTGGCGAAACAATGGAAACCTTTAGGAACCACTTCAGGAATTGATTTTAAATACAAAAATTGGAGCGAAAATTATAGAATATATGTTAAATGTTGTCAGTTATTTTACAATTTCTGATCTTTACGGCAACTTTATCAAAAGAAAAAATTATAATATCATAAAAAATACTTAATAATATTAAACGATTTGCAAGAACAATTTTCGCCCCGACTTAAAATCCAAAGAAAAATATTGCAATTTTGTTTAATTTTTTAATTTTTAATTTGAAAATTTGATGTTTTATCCATAACTAAAGCAATGATAGTTATAGTAATATTGTGAAGACTCGTCTGCGCAGTAGGTGTAGAAATCGACTCAAAGCTAAAAAAAAAAATGAAAAATATGCCTGAAAATAGTGCCTTACGAAGTACTTATCAATCTAAAATTAAACAAATTCATCAAACTGTAAGTTAACGAGTAAATGAGGCTGCTCCTGGATTTTAACGTGCTGGTACGGAAATGTCCGATAGTTATCTGAGAAAATTCGTGTTTATCTATTGAATACTTTAAAGAGCATCAAAACTGATCAAAACGAATTAATTACACTATGAAAAAAGTCCGTAATGGCTACGGAAAATTTTGCTGTTATTACGGGAAATTCAACTATCTTGAGGCTAGTGAAATATTTGTTAAATTTATCAAAACATGTCTGCTGAACTGTAGTACATTGAAATTAGTAGAAAAATTAGTAGCTGCTATTAAATTTTAGTAAAATTGTTGTAAAATAGGGACGGAGGAGATTAGAAAATAAACAAAATTCTAAAAATAGAATGTTGGTGTTTGTCAATTCTGATATACAATAACAGAAAAATAATAGGAAAAGAAACTGTAATTTAGCTGCATTGCCTTCGAGGATATACTTGGGTGTGATCGTTAAGCGGTCATGACTTGGTATTGTTAAGTTTGTAAGTAAGAAGAAGCGCAGGTTTGATTCTTATGGCCGGCAGGTTGTTGAAAAATTTATCTTATAGAGACAATCTGACAGTTATAAGACACAATAATAATACAATTTAAATGGAAAAACAATGATGACGCTTGCCCATTAAAATGGCGAAAATGATTTGAAAATAATAGTGTTTATAATTGTTAGAGAAAAATGTTTATTTTTCTTTTTAACCTAAACCTTTCTAAAATAATTTAAAACGGTTTTGCTAAAATCAGCAAAAAAAATTACAAATTTTAATAAAATTAGTACAATAAAATTAGTATACAAATTACCAACGGGCAAAGGGTTGCGGTAACACATCCTTAGATTAGATTAGATCAGAAGGCACTATGCACCGCGACCAATGTAGGTCTTTTGGTGCCTAAGGTTACCTACAGATTCAAGCTACCTATAAAGCCAATTATCCTATTAGGCAAATGTTCGCGATGTCGGAAGGCGAAATGAATCGATCAACTATAAAACCTAAGTCTCCCATCACAAAGCCTGGGACATTCGCAGAGAACATGCTCCGAGGTCTCAGACACCATCTCGCAAAACCTACACAAATCCGTGTCACATCACAACACATCCTTGATCAGACATTTCATTTTAAAAGGGACATATCACTTTAACATAAACCACTCGGTAGTTTCAAAGAGGGTAAATTAGTTTTTTACCATCACTGATGCAGGTGTGTGTTTGTTTTAGGAAAAACTTTATCCGCATCTTATGAACATGTAAATAAACATTTGCTTATTTGTGTAAAAGACAAACAAACTACTAACAAATTGTTTTTTTTTCCCCCGTTTACAAGAAGATAACATTTGTGTGTAAAATTTGACAATGTCACCTGTGCATAATTACCCTTTCTTGTTTGTGTATTAGGTGTATAAATATTTAAATGCACTGACAAAACAGATTCGTTGTAACAGATAAATTATTTGGTTGTCGATTTAAAATTTTTCTCAAAACTAAAGAAATAATCTGTTAAAAACAAAGTTTGGATCATTAGAATGTTAACCGCTTTGATGCGGTTATCGGTAAAGGTAACAGTATTTTCTTTTATTTCGGTAACGCTATATTAGGGGTATCGATATTTGAGTTATTTTGGTAGCTGATTTTGTTAGCGGTAACGGCAATATAATTATTTAATTAACAGAAATATCTTAACCATCAAAATACCGTTACCGATTAAACTAGGGTTACCTTACCGTTAACCTCATCGATTCGGTTACCATCCATGATAATTAGACGAATTTTAATGATCACAAATAAATATATCGGTTTCTGCAAAAGAACGAAAGACACACGCAGAAAAAAGACACTTTAGAATATGATCGAGGGCAATTATTTATGTGTTTACAATGGTTCAAATTTTCAAAACTAAACAAAAATATATTCGCAATTTTCAAAAATTTTTAGATATTATGTTTGAGACATATATAGTTTGGTGATAGACCATTTCCAAATATATATAGGTTTACAGGCGAAAAAAAACGCTCTGCTTTGCAAGCAAACATGTTATATTAGAAGCATGGAAATGAAATGTTTTCCCAACAAATGAATATGAACCAGCATTTATTTCAAGCAGGGCGTTTTTTCTTCAGCGTGATGGCAACAAATTTTGTAATTCACTTTTCACAGTGTTGTATTTATGCAGAAATTCGAATTCACATTAGCATATCAAGTAAATCCTATATGCTAGGGGTATGACTAATGTTTTGTGCGTAAAATTAATAATATTGTAACCGTTTGTAACACACAATATCTGTTGTTAGGTCCTGCCATGTATACACATTAAAATTAAAAGGTTCAAGTCGGCCACATTATGACTAGTTTTTGTGTGAATACTTAGAAAATTCATACCTCTACTTTTCATATGTACTTGTTAAAACAGCTGGTTATTTGAGTTTCTATTTAATAATGAGGTTTTTTTTGTGCCTCCATTCTATTTTCCTCTGCATTTACCTATTTGCCACCACACACTACAATAATGAATGAGTTTAATGGAAAAGTTTTCATATACAGTTCTGTAGTAGTTGGATGATATTTTTTTTGTTCTCGTTATATACAGTGCGTTTCATATTATGTATTGGTAATTGTCATTAAATTTATTTTATCAGCTTTTATTAATTTTTTTTTTTACGCTGTATTATTTAATAAAAAAAACTACTTTTGGGACATCGCTAAAAAAAAAAATAGCGAGTAAATAGTCTGATAATGAGTGAAAAACCTGTTTTTGCTGGGACGTCAAAGTAGAATATACTGGATTTTGTTATGGGCGCAATCAAAGACTAAATTTTGTATGATGGTGTAATCGGAAGAAAAAAATATGGTTTGCAATCATCATAACAGCAAAAAATTTTAGAACTGCCCAGCAAAAAATTTCCAAAAAGGTAAGCGGGTTTGTAATCAAGCATTGTTGGGTAGAACGAATTCCTTACTAGATTACCTACTGGATTCTTTTAACAGGTCGTGAGACTAAAATAATTGATTCTTTAGAATTGATTATTTTTTTTACCGAAGAACTATTACTTTAATTTTTAAGAAATACATACATTTTTAATAAAGAAATAGTTCCATTGTAAAACTACGAAGTACGACACAAAAAAATATAAATAAATAGTTCCCTTGAAAAAATAAGAAGTACTTACATTTAAAAAATGAAGTAGTTCCATAAGTAAATTCAACTTTTACTCACACGTGATTCTCCTAGGTCACTCAAATAAACGATCAAAACTCATACGGAAATAAAATCCTAAAAACTGAAACATCGAAGTTATGACAACATGGGTTTGTCATAATTTGGAGCTATAAACCACGAAAATAAAATTTTCAAAAAAAAGAACAATTCAAATTGAAAAACAAAATATGACTCACGCACAATCACCCTCGAACATTTTTTTTACACTCACTCACGATAACGTCAGTAATTTCAACTTCCACTCACAATTTTCTGCTCACGTGCGCTTCCCTAATTTATACCTAACCACCGTTTAACAAATTTAGGCAACATGCAATTTCTGTTTTTAGTATTATTTTCCTGCAAATAAAAATTTGTTTGAAAAAATATATGAGATAAATTCTTTAAAATGTATAACTTTCTTTTTTCAAAATTAGGAACTACTTCCAATAACGCCCTTTTATAAGAAAAAGTATATGATTGATTTTTGAGTACAAAAAGTATACATATAAGTAATAACATTGTTATTTTCTTTTAAGTAAATAATTACTTGATATTAAGTTCATGCTTTTGGTTTAAATTTAAAGATTGATTACAATACTACTTGCTTTTTGACTCTATCGTTGGAATGTGTTTGGTATTGCAGTACTAAATTTGGCAATGAAGATATGTAAGCAAGTGTGGGCATCACCTTCTTTTGGAATGTGTAATTTTTCCTGGGTGGTTACCTCTGAATCTAGTCTAGAACTGTTTCTTTTACTGGCAGTCAAAAAGAAGGGGTTAGTGTCTGAACCAGTTATATAACCGGTTCTTAAGCAAACTATTCTTGTGGAGGTAAAGAACCTATTACAAATAGGTCTAAAACCCCATACAAAAGAATCGGGTCGTAGAACATTAAATCAGAACCTATTATAATACATTACAAGTTGTTCTGCAACCTCTTATTTGGATTTTACTATTTTTCTAGGATGTAATGACTAAAATTTCGAATTCATCATAGTATGATCCTTATGATATAAATAAAAGTCCGAATAATGATGATATATTAGGATAATATTATGACCATTAAGACAACTTTATAATAATAAGCGTATTCACATATTAATGACAACATCAGCATTTCAACTGGCTTTATAGATATGAAACATACGTATGTAGAAGTGTGTGTATTAGTAGTTTTTTTTTTTATGTGTTGTGATAAAGAATTTCAATTAAAATTTAAAAGCTATTAAAGTGATAATTTTTCAAGTAAATAAAGAAATTTAAAAGCCATTACATTAGAAAAAAACAGTTAAAAAAACTAATTGATCAAAGAAACATTATTCGTAGTTAAGACCACATACGTTATCATCATGCAGGTCTTGAAATATTGCATTTATAAATTTATCTCTAGTTGTGCCGCAGCGGTGAATTATTCAAATTCATCACAAGTTTTAAGTCGTAGAAAAAGATACGTGCCTTTTCCGGAGGGTTCCTCAGTCTCGGTTAGTATGCCCATTAGTTTATACATTATTTTATAATGAATGGTTGATTATTTATTTTAGGCTGCAATTTGTATGACAATAGGTGTTATAGGAAATCCAAATGTCGATTATTTAAGTTGGGCCGTCAACGGGGGTGTAGCCTACAACTGCCCAACTATGCCTGGGCTCGTGAAACATGCGCAGGGTTTTTCGAATAAAATAAAACCCGTAGTCCAAAGAAGATCTAGAAGAGATCTTATGAGAAACTTGAATTGGCTTTAGACAGGTAAG
>CM037851.1:1387207-1408803 GCA_021234595.1 Delia radicum | reverse complement strand
CAAAAAAACGGAAAAAACACTTTTTTAATCTAAAAAACATATCCAAATTTAATTGCAATTGACGGACTCTTCTTGTGAGTTGTTTTTTTTATGGATTATTACTTTTTTATTTTCCGTACTTTTTCGTTTCCCGGGTTAACGGGAGTTTTTTTTTAAAATTTCCCGGGATCGCGGAATTTTGAAAAGTTCGACTTTTATAACAAAAACAAATTAATTAATATGAAACACATCATTTTTACTAGAATTTTCAAAATCTTTACTTAAAAAGTTAAAATTCAGCACTGTAGAACGACATTTTTGAAACTCTTTAAGTTACAACAATATCCAGATTTCTTCTTTTAACCGTTAATTAGGAAAAAATCACTCTGTAGTGTTTAATCAAATTAAAAATAAAAAATATTTAAAACCTTTAAGTTTTTATTTTGATTTTTATACAAATTTAAAGTTTTATGGCCATATGCATAATTATTTTTGAAACTTTATATATTGCTTATAAAACAAATTTGCATACAAAATTTATTCAATAAACATTTTATACATGTGGGGTTTAATTTTTAAAATGTGTTCTCAAAAGCTTCAGATGATTTTAACGAAGAATTTTTGAAATAAGCTAAAAATTTATATTTTGTCTAAAGTCTTAATTTTACTTCCAATTCCTACTTTCTACTCAGAATATGAATTAAAAATGTAAAATCCAATCATTTCTATTTCTATGCTCTCTACTTCTCTACAGATGTCCAGAAACATTTTTTATGTTAGTGTTTTCACACAATTTTTAGGCGTATTCGATTCTTTTTGAAAAACTTATTTAATTCATTTTTAATTCTAATTAGCATTTTTTAACAAAATTTTAAATTATAGTTAATTTATTTGAAAATAACGAATTTGAATTTCAAATACATATTTTTGTAACAAATATTTGAATTAGTATCGAATCGTTATTTTTTTTTTTAATTTCAAATATTATTATTGAGAATAATTTGAAAAATTCAACTGATTTCAAATAAAACATGCAACATGTTTAATATTTATTACTAATTCTCTGAAATAGTAAAAAAAAAAATCCGGGAAATTCCGTACAAGTCTCGGGATTGAAAAAAGTACGGGATTCCTGGATTCCCTAAACGGGATTGTTTCCGTTCCGTTTTTTCTTCTTCACTCTTCCTTATCTTTCTAAACTGAGAGAATCCTCTGCATGATATTAATGAATTTTTACATAAGATCTATACTGGAAGCACGTCCAAAGAAACTTTTCTTTAAATAAATGAAGTTTTTTTAAAAATTTAAGAAAAAATTTATTTTATTTATTAAAAATTGCATACGACTAATAATAAAGTTTCATTAAAATTAGGAAGTTTTTCATGAAGTTTAAGAAATTTTTCATTCAATTTATGAAGAAAATTTCAATGTAGAAAATCTTTACCATATAGTAGATATATATATATGGTAATGGCAAGTACTTACAATTGTCATTACAAATCCGATTACTTTTATATGGGGATGTTAGCGCAAAATAATGACATAACATTACTAAACACATTACGAAAATTAGAAAAATATGTGGTTACCTATATGCCTACTAATATGGACAAAAATAATAAATTTTCAATAAATCAAAATTTAATATAAAAAATATATTTTTTATTAATTTTTTTTTATAAAATGTGCCAACACGAGATTCGAACATGGGACTTCCAGGTTGCCAGTCAAGCGCTGTACCATCTGAGCTATCTCGACATGTTATACAAGATGGATAAATACATAAATGAGTTGCTTGCACAAAATGTCATTACCTTCCAGTTTACAAAAAAGTAAAAATAAGTAGTTATATATGTACTTACTTAAACAAAATAATGAGTATAAAAATAGATTTTGAGATAATTGCCTTATATTTAAAATGATATATAGGGGACAGTGATGTACCTTGAAACGAGTTTACCTTGAAACGATCAATTTTAGGGTAGGTATGTTTAGAGAAAATGCTGACTTTGAAAAATATTGGTCACACATTGGATCCTCTAGGAGCACTCTTAGGACAGTTAAATCGGTGGGAGCAAATTTTATAAAAGTGTAATATTTGTATTGGAGCCCCGCAGAGAGTGGATATAGGTGTGTTCTGAGAAAATGTTAAAGTTGCAAAAATATTGTGGAACGGTTATACATATGACTCCTCTAGGGGCACAGTTGGGACAGTTCGAGCGGTTGGAGAACCTAATAAACGGAGTATACCACTGGATTCTACGCCCCAAAATTAAGTTCACATGTCCCTTGGTTTTGGTATGTAATTTCCTCATACTTACTGTGTAATTAGTGTACTATTTGTCATTAAAAATAAAGGGTCCGCCAAATAACTTTTTTTTTTGAACTCCTGAACAAGTGGACTTGTATGGCGTCATACCAAGGTCTTCATGCAAACTTCGTCTCAATGATGTCTCCGAAATGTTCAATTGTTGAGAACGACGGTGGATTGATGTTGATGGCGCTTCACGCACACTTTCTGCCACAGCAGCAATATTCTCGGGTGTACGCACTGTTTTTGGCTTTTCACGCTTTGGTTTATCGATGAGGATGCCAGTTTCTTTCACTTTTTTCACAAGATAACGAACATACGGACCATATTCGTTCAGCGGAAGGATAAAACTAATTATCTGTCAAATCAGACATGAGCTAAGTGTTACCATTCACGAAATAAGCACTAGTTGAAAAAAACACGTTAGATGGCGGACCCTTTATATATGTATTCTTTTAATCTTAAAAATCGTATAATAAACAAAATTAAGAAAACTCTTTAAATTTTATGTAGAGCTTTGTTTTAACAAAAATTAAAAAAAAAAAATTATTAAAAATCTTCACCCGTCCAAGATCAGGTAGCTTGTTAAATTTTGAGCTTTATTTTCAAATATCTCCGCAAGGGGGTGCTCTAAAGCCATACAATTAACACATAATATTTATTTACCATAGATCAATGTGTTCACAAAGTTTATCGAAAAATTTCCAGCCATAGAAAGTTGGGACCGAAATTGTTAAAAACGTAGTTACGAAAAAAAGGTGAGCAATTTCAACAAAAAACGTATTTCGAAAAATTCCGGAACTTACTAAGGTCCCGTTATTTCGGACATCACTTTTAACAGGTAACATGTTCCGCAATATAAAACTATTACCGATGTTTTGCTGGAGTATTTCGGATTTAACAATTGTATTTCAGAAACTATCAATTTTATTTCAGAAATTATCAATTGTATTTCAGAAATTATCATTTTTATTTGAGAAATAATTTATTGTATTTCAGAAATTGTCAATTGTATTTTAGAAATAATCAATTGTATTGCAGAAAGTATCAATTGTATTTCAGAAAGTATCAATTGTATTTCAGAAATACTAATGAAAAACTTTTAATAATTTCTGAATACAATTGTAATCAAGGAATCAAGTAGCTTTAACCGTTAAAAATTAAATTTTCGACTTTTTTTTATATTTTAAAATTTGGATGATCACATATTTATGTTTATGAAACTTACCTTCCATACCAAGTTTTGTTAAAATTGAAGGTAGCCGAGGTCGAAATTCAATATTTTTCCATGATACTTTCATATGGAATGACCCTCACTTGCACTCTCCCTGCCCTAAGGCCCTTAGTTAAGAAATAAAAACTCAGTTAGACGTTTTTTTTAAAACAAATTATTTTCATTTTATTTTTTTTTGTTGTTTTTTATTTAATAATAACGCGTAACATTTATATAATAATTATTTTATTATTAATTTCATTTGTTGTTTTTCTTTTTTTGTTTTTTATTATTACGTTTTACCATTATTTTTTCTTTTTATTTTTTTGTTTAAGTTCATTGTTTAATTATTATTATTATTAAATTTATTAAGAATAATGCCATAATTTCTTACAATTTGTAATGATTTTTATTATGATTTTTGTTTTTCATGTTTAATATATTAAGTTTCAAAAAATGTTGTATTATTTTTTTAGTTTATTATTTTTAAATAATAAATAATAATAATAATTATTTCTTTTGTTATTAGTCTATAAAAAATTGTTTTTTTATACACGTACGTTTTTTATTTGTTAATAGAGTGTGTTTTGTTTATTTGAATAATTTTTTACATTTTTTTGTTGGTTTTTTTTTTTTTTTTTTTTTAATTTAATTTATTTATTTTTTGAAATGTTTTTACTATTTTTAGTGTTTTATTATTTGTATTCTTTTGTTTAATTGTAATTCATATGTGAAATGTAAATGCATTATTTTGTTTACCTAATAATTAATTAAATAGTTTTTTTTTTTTTTTTTTTTTTGGGATTTTTGTTGTTGTTCAATTTGTGTTTAAATGTCTTTTGTTGTTTTGGGATTTTTTTTTTTTTTTAAATTTATTGTTAAAATTACATTTAACATTTATGCTTAATTTTTACTAAAGAATTGTGTGTGTATTAATGTTTAATGTTGTGTTTTTAGTTAACGAATTATTTGTTTTTGTCTTTTAATTTTAAGTTTTAAAAAAAATATATATATTTATTTCTCATACGAAATTCTAGAATCAACCCAGCCAAATAATTTCAAGTGATTTTTTTTTGAAGGGATTTTTAAAAAAGTGTAATAAAATGATTTTATAAACTCCTTTTTTTTTTGGTTTTGGCTTTGTTAAAAATTCTCTTTAATGACTACGGTTGTATTTGTTGTGGTGTTGTTTTCCCCAGTGTTGTTTATCCTGTTTTTTTTTTCAATTATAATACAATTTAAATAAAGTTTAAAAAAATTAAAATTAAAGATAAATTATAATTTACAATAATTAATTTTTATTATTAATATTTTTTTTTTAATTATTGAATGCATACAAAAAATATATTATTTATCTAAGTTTTACTTAAATCAATATACATTTATAGTTTTTTAAAAAATGTCATTTAACCTAATATTAATTTATTTATACACCCATGAAAATCGTTTAGTTTAATCTAAAGTTATGACAATTGAAGAATATGTATGTAGGATTTTTATGTTTAAGATACAAAAATTTTATGAAGTTATAGTTTTTATATATTTCTTTAATATACAAAATTGAACAAGAAAAAAAAAAAGAAAATCGATTCATTAAATAAATTGTTGAAAAATATTATACAAAAGTAGTTTAAATAAATGAATGTCTAATAAAAGATTGGGTTTAATATTACTTGACTATTGGTTATTCTCTTTATAGTTTCAAAAATTATTTTTGCTAAATCAACTAAATTTTGCTAGTCTATGGTTGTGATAACTTTTAAAATTGAGATGTGACACCTTAATTCGATTGTTGTTAAGTGGGCAGTTAGGTCATTTATTACCAGCTGCTCAGATTGCAGGATAAATTTACACTCACAATATTTTGTCGTTTAAAAACTACTAAACATGCAGTTTGAAACCGGTCTACTCATTTTCTTTCTAAATCAAATGAATTTTTCATTAATTTTTAAATATTAAAAAATTATCAGAATAAAATCTGTAATTTTATTATTAAAAATAAGTAGTTTTACTATCAAAGAAAAAAAAAAATTAAAATTAAAAATAACTCCAAAATCCGTGAAAATAAGAAGTTTTTTTTTTTTCTTAAATCAAAAATAAATTTAAAAACTTAAAAAAAACTCCCAAAACCAAAAAAATAAACGATTTTCTTTTATTTTCACTATCAAAAAATGACTCCCAAATTATTAAACACAACAGTTTTTCTTTTATTTGTACTATCGTTTTTTTTTAATCTAATGAAAATAAAGAATTTTTTGTAAAATGAAAATTTTAAATGAAAATAACAACTGGTGCAGAAGTTTTTGGTAAAATTAGTTAAAACAAATATTTCTTTGTAGCTTAAACGTATATCGGTCATTCCACCGAAGATCGGCAAAAAAGGGAATTTTATGACCTTCATTGGAGTTTTAAGTTTTTAAAATATCGAAAAATCCACTGTTTATTTGAAAAATGAGAAATATGCAAAAACATGTGAAAGTTTGAATATTCGCATTGTCGCAGCTGCGGCATACCGGGCGAGGAGGACTGTGGAGCATCTTTTCTGCGATTGTCCGGCGCTGCAGAATATTCGACTCCGGATCTTGGGTGACCATATACTGGACGACCTATCGGTAATATCACGTGTGGGATTCGGTGATCTCATACGTTATCTTAACCGAACGGGGTGGGTCTAGTACTCCGGATACTAGTTCCTTACGGGTAGTGTAGTCTCTTCAAAACGGAGTCGCTTTTTGACTCTACTTGATGCTCATGAGTAGAGTGAGCTGCCACTTAAACCAACCAACCAACCAACCTTGAATATTCCTATTCAAGTTTTACAAGATCAAATTATTTAGTTTTCTCTTAAATTTGTTATGGTTTAGTAAACAAGGGCTTTATAAACTGCTTCCCAGATTATGTGATTTTTATTCGCGATATCACATTTCACAGGAATCTATTCCGTAAGGCCTCATTTAGCCTCATCACAATAGGGAAATTGGATTTTTTTTTGGAAAATAGACAAATTAAAGAAATTTCAAAAACAAAGCTTTTTTATATTAGCAGACTAAATTCTGGACTGGTTTCTCATGGCCGATTTTTAAAATTAATTTACTTTAAATTTTGAATAAATTGTCAAATTCAACGAAATTTTTCGTTTCTAGCAATTTAAGCTTTAAAAAGTTCGGGAATATAACGAAATGTGTCTCATATTTCACTGAATGAATTATAGTTCGTGATATTAATGAAACAATTTAATAGCATCTTTTGCGTAGATTCAATGAAAAATTTCATTAAATGTACGAAATTAAATTATTAAATTTTCATATCTTTTTTTTTCAAAAAAATTTCAAAATTTCATAAAAACAATTCATTAGATTTCATTATTTATCTCTTCATATACTTAATGAAAATTTTCTTTAGAGCAATAAAATTATTCAACAACATTTGTTTGTGAATATATTATTTTATTTTTTTTTCATTGGCTTACTCCTAATGATTTAGTTTTTCATTAATTCAATGAAGATCTTCTTCGTATATATTTCGGTTGTTCCTTGCTCCTTCCATAAAAGCTGCTTCAGCCATTGAAAAAATATTTTTTTTAAATAAAAATGCTTCATAACTTAATGAAAGCGTTCATTTTGTAACATTCCAATTAAAAAAAAAAATCATCGTATTAATACTTATTTTCAGTTAAATGTACAACAGTTTGCTGATGAATGCAAGATTTTTGGCCAAACAACTTGACATATAATTTTATTTGCAGAATTTGAAAAAATATAGATTTTTACTAAATTGTAGAATCCTTATTTTTTTCATATTATTTGTACATATTTGATGATTGTTAAGGATACTTAGTTTATGCTGTTATGAGGACAAGAAAAATGTATATAAATTTTATTGCAATCCTAGCAGCCAGTAAAAAATCGGTGAATTAGTTCCGTACTATTTCCGATCAGCACCGATCAACATCGGTTAAATCAATCGAATGTAATTACAACTAATATTTTTGTTTAGATAATTAAATTATTTTCCTAGGAAAACCAAACAACAATTAAGAAAAATTTAAGTGACAATTAACAAAAAAACTTCAATCACAACCCTTTAAAAATTAAATTCTGCTAAATTTTTAGTTTGAGTTTACCTAAAATTACCCGTTTTGTTTATAATTATTATAAATTTTCAAATTCCACTTTAAAACTAATTTATTTAAATGTTGTTTTTTGTTTCTTCTAAAAGCATTTTTTTTTGATTTTTTTTTAGATATTTTTTTTATTGCGGTGATTTTTTTGCATACTTATGTATAAACGAATTTTTGATGTTAATCGTAGTTGCTTAATGATCGAAATTGAAACCGATACAATCCAGTGCTGTAATTTTTTTTTTTTTTTTTTTTTTTTAAATTTCAATACAAACAATTATAGTTATTGACCAATAATAAATAAGCAAATGAAATAATGGTAAAAAGAAATAAAGTTTTATATATATTATATGTATGTATGCAGCTATATACAATCTTCTATACGTAAATATTCATAAATTTAAATTTTGCAAGAAAACCATTACCAAAAAAAAAAAAAAAAAAAAAAATACTTAAAATCAAGTTCGAAAAAAGAGCATGTTTCGAAGGATTTGGAGAGTGTTTTTTGTTGTTGTTATTAAAACTGTGAGTTTACTTCTATTGCTTCTATTGTCAGGTACTTTAATTAATAATGGGTTTTAATCGGTTAAAAAGTTGCAAAGAATTAAATGAATTGATTTTGGATTTAAAAAGTTCTAAAAAAAGTGGTTATAGAGCTCAACTGATATTTGATATTGTTTGTAGAAGAAGCTTCGTCCATTTCTCATAGTTTTTTTATAATTAAATACTAAACCAGTCTCCTTGGCAAAGCAACTAAAGATAATTTTAAATGCTAGTTTTGTTAAGTTCTTTTTTTTTTTTTTTTGCTTTTTTTTTGTTTGTTTTAACTACAAGTGTTGTGAAAAGCATAAAACTTAAAATTTTGCTTATTCTCCCATTTTGTTCTGTGGAATGGTTTTTCGTATTTATGTCGTTATTTCCGTTTTACACAATCAAATTTTTTATAGAGTTTAACTGTTTTTGGTTTTATAATTTTTACGAAAAGACGACCTTTTATTTGGAAGACTTTTGATTTTCATTTTTTTTTTATCAAATCAGGGGTCATGCCGCATGTTTTAAGTTATTTTTTATAGTTTTAGTTTTATTTTCATGAAATCTCAATAGTTTAATGTTGACTAAAGAAAATCAAAATGAACCAAAAATTTAACTCAAACAACATAAAAGATTTACTCTGGCTGCTGTGCGTAGTGCCATTTAAATGTTAACTTAAAATAACGATAAAGCTTTAAAAAATAATTTTTCAAGTATATTTTATAATTTAATTTTCGTTGTTTTTGTAATGGTATATATAATAAACAAAAATAAAATAAAATTATAAATTCTATTTATTCATTGTAAAGTTTTTTCTCTTTAATTTATTTCAAAATAAATAATTACTAAACAGTTTTCCATAATACTTAGGGGACTATTTATACCCTACACTATAAAATGCGGTTAGGTTGTCATTAGTTTGGGTTGATGTTTGAAACTATATAAAATATCGGCCTTAGCCCCTTTTACTCGGTAAGTTTGAGAAGTTACCGTATTAAAATAACGTTTAAAGCCCTGTTTACTTTATCACATAAGTGTGTTATACATGTCAGAAATGTGTTGTATTAAGAAAATGTATGATAGTGTAAACACAATTCGTTACACACATGTCAAAATGGGTGCACAGAATTTCAAAGGTGTTAACACTATTTTGACAAGCTTCGTTTTTTTCAAATCTTTCATAAAGCTGTCACTTGTCTCAACACAAGTCTTGTGTTAATTTCAAATAACTGTAGACAAAGATTTAAAGTAACTAATGGTGAATATAAATTAATACTTAGAAGAAACAATTACAATTACAATTAATTTATTTGTGTGTGTGTGTCAATAACAGTCGAAACATTTAAGAGATTTCGTTTTATGCTTTTTTCAAAACCTAGAATTTGATAACACTTTTTATTATACCAGTATGAAGTAAACTTTAAACACTTGTGTGATAATGTAAACGGGACTTAACCGATATCTTGCTGTTAAACATTAAGCTTATAATTGAGATTGAAAGTAGCCTAAGCAACTATTTAGCAATTATTAATTAAAAATAAATACCCTGTATTGTTATTTTTATACCCTCCACCATGCATTACAAAAAAAAAAACGATTTTTAAATACACTTTGCATGATTGGATCTACTAAATAATAAAGGACATCAAAAAAATGGAAAATTTCCCCGCCCAAATTATATTTTTCAATACAAAAAATGTAAAAAAGATTAAAAAAGATTAATTTAAAATACTCCCCCCTCCCAAAAAACTTTTCCTGGATCCGCGCCTGGTCCAGCTAATAGATGGATTAACAGTAAACAGTTAACCGAAATAAAATTCCTTATTTCAGATTTTAATTGAAAATTAAAAAAATACTGTTTAAGTTTTTTAAAACTTTTCAACACTTTTTTCTTATTTCGTGTTTTCTGAGATAAATATGTCATTTTAATCTTATTGAAGATTAGCTCCTTAACTACCGAACCGATACATGGACTGATTATAAAGGGAGTGTTACGCATTAAGAACATGTTATTTTGATATACCCTGTTTTAGCACAGGGTGAGTTACACACAATTTTTGGAAATAATTTGGCCATTTCTTACTTAGTGGTTCGATTCAATGAAATTTTGGACAGGCATAAGTGACAGTAATATCGAGCTAAACTTTTGATTTTAAACTTTTCAAACCCCCCGCTGTAGGGAACCCAAAGTAGGGAACTTTTTGCATATAAAACTTTGAGTGCTCGCCATTTTTTTGTTTTTAATCCGATTTTCAAAAAATTAACATATTTGTAAAGAGACTAACAAAAATCATGCATACATATGTGAGCCATCTCTAATAGTTCCCAAGATATTCCAATTTTAAAATGTGAAATTCCAAATTTGGTTCGACTCAGGTCTAGTTTTATGCGAATAGCGGGACGATATCGGGGCCAATTTCTTTTTAAAAATATTGGCTCTTTAACTAAATAAACTTAAGCTAGATATTACGTCACTTATGCCTGTTCCAAATGTCATTACTATTGGACTACTAACTAAGAAATGACCGAATTATATTCAAAAATTTTGTGATATATCCCACTGTGCAGAGTTTCAAAGCCAACAACTTCGGGCATAAAATAGCTTTTTTTTCAATTATAAAGGAGATGTTGAGTTTTTAAAACATGTATTTTAGTCTAGCCTGTCTTATTACATATGCGCTAATTCTTTAAATTTTGCGGAGTATTTAGGGAAAACGAATACATATTATTAAACGTAGCCTCTTTTAATACGTGGTGTCAAAGAATTCAATAAACTTTTGTTAAAACTTTAATACATTCATAGAGATGAACCTGCAAAAATAGCAGAAAAAGCTACTTAAAATTGTTAAAAATGACGTTGCAGAAAAAACTGCTCAAATGAGGCAGATATTTTTTGCTAATGTTATTAAAACAGCAAAAATAAAACTGTTAACTTGACAAAATGTTTGTTATATTCGAATTGATTTTTAGTTATTGGAAATTGCAATTTACTCTGCTAAAATTCACAAAAACTTTAACTAAAGATTTGTAAAACAAAAACCACAGACAAAAACTATAATATCAACAAAAATGTTCAAGGTGATTTGTAGAGCAGATTGTTAGACTCAATCAGATTCCACTTACTCCCTAAGAGTCCCAAAAGTTGGTAAAAAGATTTCTTTAGTCAGGCGATGCAGAGATCTATACTTGAAAATATAGAAATGAAGGTAAAGAAAAACGAAATGAAGGACAAGAAATGAGTCTATGTCCTCTCTTTTTTTTTTTTTTTTTGATAACATTTAAGTTCTATACAGTAATGGTGAAGGGTATATAGAAATTCGGCACGACCGAATGTAACATTTTTTTTGCTAAAATTTGAAAAAAATAATTTAATTAGTTAAAATAAACAAATTAAGTAATACAAATAAATTAATTAACAATACATACATTTTTCATTACATATTTAATATTTAAATAATTAAAAAAAAAAAAACAAAAATTTTAAATTAATCTGAATGACAAATTTTACACTTGCATAACTACATTTAATACATATTTTAATTTTGTTATTACGTTTAAATTTTAAAACATTTAGAATTAATAACGCTAAACCTTTGACACAATATTTACAATGTTAAGAAGGTGTGTGTGTGTGTGTGTGTGTGTGTGTGTGAGTATATGTTTGCCTTTTAAGAGTCTGTGTGAGTGTTTCTGAATGAATGAGTGTTAGAAATTATGGCTTTTATATATTAATTACATACAAACTTACCCACAATGTTAACTTCGAACCCCGTTTATTTTTGTCAATTTTAATTCAATTAAGTTTGTTTTATATGTGTGTGAGTATGTGAGTGAGTGTGTGTGGTATGAAAGTGCTTGCTTGAAAGTTTTTATATTTTTTTTTAAATTTTTTTTAGTTTAATTTTACTGTTGACTATTTTCTTTTCTTTTTGTTTTCCTTGTCTTTTTTGTGGCAGTTATTTTTTTTTTAATGAACGTATTTTTTTTTTTTTTTTTTGCTTTTAATAATTCTAAATATACAAATAATTCTGTTTTGTTAATACTAATTATATTACAAATAAACACAATTTGTGGCATTTGTTTGGTTTTTTTTTTGTTTTGCGTTTTTTTTTTTTTTTCAAATAATGTTTGAAATTAACAAAAATGTTTGTATGTAAATTTAGGAAGTTTAATATTACAAAAGTTTTAAAACTAACTTAAATTTATTACAAGTGTTTTTGTTTTTGTTCTTGTTCTTGTTTTTTTTTGGTTGTTTATAGAAAACTTAAAGATTTTTTATTTTATTTTTAAAACAAACAAAGAAAAATAATCAATTTCATTATTTTAACATTTCCTTTTTTATTTATCTAAAAACACAACCAATGAGAGCATATTTATTGTAAAGTTTTTTTTATGCCTTTTCAAAATGTTTTTTTTTTTTGTTTTTGTTTACGATTAGTTAATATTTGATAAAAAGTAATTGTATTAAAAAAAAAAATTTAAAATCAATATTATTGTTTTTCAAATAGCGTAATGATTTCCCAACAAAAAATGTTTTATGTAAACTGAGAACATAAAAGTTTCACAATTTTTTTTTATTATTAAATTGTTTTATTATTTCCGCTGATTGTCTAAAGTTAAAAACCAACAAAAAAACAATAGAAAAAAAAAATAATTTTCAAAAAGCTGAACTTAAAATAATTTTGTTTCCTAAATTACTCTTCATAATAATATACCTAGGAATTTTTTTTTTTTTTTTTAATAAATATTTACAATTATTTTTTTTTAAATTTCTTTGCATTTTTAGCGCATTGTTTGGTGAAATTGTTTAGTTTTTACATTAGAGAAGAATATTCAATAGTAGTAGATAGTTTTGTATGAATTTGTTGTTGATGTTGTTGTTGTGGTTGCTAAATTTGTAATTTTTTTTGTTTGTTTTCTACATCAGCCTTTGCTTAAATTTATAATTAAAAAAATTGTGTAGACTGTTTGAAGATTTCATTATTTTTTTTTTTCTCAACAATTCCTAGCTTTAATAAGTTTTTTGTTGTTGTGTGTTTTTTTTTTTGTTTTCTACTGTAAAATTTTTGCTGGTGTAAAATTGTTATGATTTTCAGTTATTCATCAAATATTAAGCTCAATTTTAATAGTTTTATTTTAACACCAATTTGATTTGATTTTCTTTTATAAATCTTTTTTTTTTTTTTTTCTTCTAAATAATAAGAAATTATAGCTTTTATTTAGAAATTTGTGTGTTTTTATGTTTTGCTTTCCTTTTTTTTAATTTATATTTTTTATTTAAGTTTTAAAATTTTATTTAATATACATTATTAATTTATTATATTTTTGTTTTAATATTTATTTCTTTAAAATCTAATTTTTTTATTAAAAAAATGTTAACTTTTTGTCCACTTTACTTTTGCATTTACACTTAAAAGGTAATTTCATTACTTGTTTTTTTTTTTTTGTTTTAGGTTTTTTTTATTTATTTTTAATAATTTTAATATTTAATAAAAACACACAAATTTTTTGAGCAAATTGTTAAACTGAAAATTATAAAATTCTATTTTGAATACTGTTTTTTTTTTGTTTATTTAAAAAATGTGTTATGTGGAATATTTAGCAGTTTTTCAAATTCAAAATAGGAAAAAAAGAAAAGAAATGTTGGTTAAAAAATGTTATAGAGCCGCATAATTTGTTTTGTATGTTGAAGAGACAGAAAAAAACAAAAATCTAATTTCAATTGAAATAATTATTAATTCAATTAAAAGTTTAATTGAATTTGGTCCTATTAAGGAAATCAGTTTTAAAAAATTAAAGGGAAGGTATATAATATATAAGAAATGCTTTTCTATTTAATTGGCTTAGTTTCAATTAACCCATTACCGGTCACTGTCAACATATGAGGACACTTATACCTATATTGTACCGTCAAAAGTTTCTTTGGTTAAAAAAGAAAATATTTTGTAGTTTTTGTGGATTACCGAGATTATAATTAACAAATTGACGGTATTTTGCAAAAGCCCTTTTTTTCAATTTTAAATTTGATAAATTTGAAGACTGCGAATTGAACGATAAATTTTTAATTTTTCTTTATGAACGTGTACTGTAAACTAGCTGATTACACGTTTTTAAGAAAAATATTGTATTTTAGAAGCAAACTAAATGATATGTTATAAAAAATTATAAAAATAGTGTTCGTATATATTTAAGTCACAAAATTTGTAAATGTTATAAAGGATATGAGAAGATTCATTAACAAATTAATAAAATGGGACAAAATAAGTACGTATTGGGCTAAAATTATGATGTGACAATAAAAGAAATTGTTCCAATACAACCAAATTCAATAAATTTCTCCAAATCTAATAGAAGAACATTATTGTAATTCTGATCATATTTCTAACAAAATAATGCCAAAAGATGTATAGAATGTAAAGGAATATTAGCATATAAAATATTAAAAATGAGAAAATTGCAGTAAAATTCTATTAAAAAGATGGGACAGAACTACGTAAACTATACCCAGTAAAAAACGTTGCTTATCTGCAAGCAGGTTTGTAAGGGAGTAAGCCAAAAAGAATCCCTTACAAACCTGCTTACATATGCCATGATTTTTATATGACGAATTCCCACTTAGAAGCATTACATTTTGGCAAAATATGCGCGGATTTTAGCGCTTATAAGAAGCTATGATTTCATGGCTTCAGTAAAATCCTATTTCATGTCTACATTATTACGATTAAAAGTAATAATATGAATATTATAAATTTATTTTATATAATATTCTACAGGTATTATTTTTTTGTTTTTAAAATTTTAGACATATTAATATAATAGTTTAATTTTTCCGCACCACGTGCTTACTCTTCAGAAACAATTAAATGACTATTTTTTTTGTACAACATACTCAAAAACACCAAACACAATCGGAAATCACTCGGTAAAACGGGTACAGATCGTTTATAATCCACGATATCAAACTTTCTGCATTACAACCTGCATCCTTGTAAGGGATTAAGGTAAGCTGCTTACAACCTGCAATGTTGTAAGGGAAATCAGAAAGCTCAAACATTTTTTGCGTATTATTTTTATACGAAAATTATTCGTTTCTTTTGCTGCTTCTCAGTATTATGTAATAGTAAGCACTTACATCAGCGCATTTGTTTTATCCTGCTTCTAAAAACACGAAAATTTTTTACTGGGTAATGTTACCACACATTACATCACTATGAAATTAAAAATCATATATTTTTTTTAAATTATCCTTAAAATATTATCAATTTGCTCATTTTGAAAATTTTTATAGGAACTGCACACTTGCAACGCAAAAAAAATCTATAAAAAAAAACTTTGTGTTAAAAAACTTTGTTTGAACAGTTTTATGTCACTTATGACCATTGTCCCCATTTGGGGATATATGTATCCTGCAAAAGGACAGTAATGAATATTTGAATTCTTTTTCTTCAATTCGTATTCTAATTTAGTTAACTTCATTTATTCAATGAACTAGTTTAAATTGGTTTTTAAATGCCAGTTTTGATTTGGGCGTTAAAGGGTCAACATTTTAATCATATCTATTAAAATGTTAATTGAAAATTACTTTTAATTCAAACAAAATTTTGTCAGATACTATTAAAAGTTTAATTAAAATTTAAAAAAAAAATTTCAAAAATTTCGTTTTTTTAATTTTGACATTTTTTTATCTTCCTGTTTTTTTTTTTCATTTATAGGAATTTGTTTAAATTTTGAGAAGTTTTAACATTTAAATTTTATTTTAAAATTTAACCCACAACCGGTACACCATCCAGTATACGGTATACAGTCTACGGTATATTCAGGGGCGAATTGGGATTTTTTCTTTACATTAGCAGTTTATAAGTATGATACATGATTGTGGGGTAACATTTTGTTACAAAATCATAAACGTTGCCTAAATTATGAAAAAATTGCATTAATTAGTTTTAAAAATTACATTATTTTAAAAAGTACGGTTTTAGAAAAAGAATTTTATTTTTCTTTTAAAAGATATTGAGACACAGTGAACCGAACTTTTTATATAAATGAAGATTCTTTCCAGAAAAAATAATGTTAATAACATAAAGATATACCCAATATTTTTTTTAATGCATCAAAATGTGGATATTTTTCTAGGTATTATTTTGTCAATTAAGTCCGTATATCGGAAGGTGAAATTTAAAATGTCGATTTTTGCATTAATGTCGACTACCTCTGTCAAAACAAGTCATAATAAATAAAAAAATTCGTTATTTTATATGTTTTTATATATTGGGGTTTCACCATTTCCGCTAAGGATATTCTGTTATTTAGTATTTATTATTGTTTTAAATATACATTTTACATTTTCTTCATTTTAGTTACGATAACACTGCGCAACACGAAAAAAAAAACAAGAGCACCGACCATTGATCCTAAATATTTCGGCCACGGTGATTTTAACGGCGTCCCCAGTTTTTTCACTTATGGTCCAGATATATCGCAAATTCGCATTAAAGTTTTGCATGTTTAACGCTTCTTTTTATACATAAAATTTTAAAAATCAAATATTTTATCATAGTTTTTTATGCTTAATACGTAACATTCTGGTATCAAATTTGTTTCTCAGCTTTTACTACATTTTACTATTATTGCACAATTTAACATCACATTTCGCAATCGATCCAAGCATTTTTGTGCATAAGCAAAAATGCAAATCTAAACAATTATTTTATGTAAAAAAGAGAAAAATAAACTGCAGTGCATGGAAAAACGCGAAATGTGCATAAAATTTATAGACAATCTATGAGTTCATCTTTTGGTATAATATGTAAATAGCTTAAAAAATGATGCGTACTAAAATTCAGGCAAAAAAGTTTACATACACACAGAGAAAAATTTTGCCATTTGCCAACTAAAATTCGGTTACTTCGACAAAAATCGGTTGTTACAACTTAATATCGGTTTTCAGAACAGAATTCAGTTAATACAATTGAATTTTTGTTGCTGTACCCAAAATATTTAGAAATCGCTTTTAAATATGGAATATACTAACTGAAGTTTTTAGTTGTAGCATACAAAATACACTTTCAAATTCGGTTGGCACTTTATTTATCTGTGTGTACTTCATTACATAACAATGTCTACAAAATATTTAATTTTTTTTTTTAAATGTTCATATATTTGTATTTTTTTTAAATTTTTTTTTCTATCGAAATAGTTTAATTTCTTATTTAAAACACTCATTTGGAGCATTTATGGCCAATTTAAAATACCAAGCCTGGAAGCGGGCATGCCGGTTAGGGGTTAAGTAAAAATTAAAAACTATAAGATATCGTCTAAGGTCAAAATTAATAAAATGTTTTTATTGAAATAGATGCTAACAATTTATAATGAACTTGAAGCAAAAAATAAAAATATTACAGATCTACCTAAGAAAGATTCAAATTTTTTGAAATTTTTTAGAAGCCCATGACCCGTTTTTTACAATTTTTGGTGCTAAGCATTTAGAAATATTAGGAAACATTTAACGCCAAATTAATATTTTCAGTACATTTAAGATGTCTTTACTAATCTGACCAACCCATATGCATATTTCGGACCAATTTTAACGAGCGGTCATAAATAATATACTTTATTACTATACCAACTTGTAAATATTACATGAAAAATTGAAATGCCACTGTGCATTGCTACAAGTCCTACGCAGCGTATGATTAATTTCAAAACAAATAACAATCATACGCCATAGTACCCTCCACTACTTAATAATCATACAATATTTAATTAAGGCCATACTTTTAAGAGCTTTATAATAGATTTATTAAACATATTTTGATACAAAAACGAGTTGATAAACCTGTTATAATGCATTCACAATTATTATGCAAATGTCATTAAATCTTTTTAAATAGAAACTAGCAAAAATCTATAAATTGTAATAGAATATTTTGATATATACTATATTCTACATAATAAAGCATAAATCACTTTCATATACATACATACATACATACATACATACATATCTGCACAATCAAATACGTATGACATTGTTAGTTGTTAGAAAATTAACATATATATTGCTTATATAATTCATCTAACCTTGTTAAAATATTTAAAATATCTTTAAAACCCTCAAAGAGTCTTATGCCAATATTTTAGATTTTTTATTTTTACACATACAGTAGAACACGGTCAGAACGAACTCGTGGGGACCGGACAATTTTGTTCGTTATAAGCAAAGTTCGCTATAAGAGTGGTAAACATGCAAATGAATTTAATTATATGACAGGTTTTTGTCTTAAATTCTCTTAATTTGCAATTTTTGTTTTTAATATTGAAACAATTCTTCCATCTTATTACGTTCCATACAGTTTTTAATTCTTTTTAGAGAAGTTTCAAGTAAAAAGCTTAAGTTTTTAAAATTTGTAACACATTTTACATAAAAAAATTTCGATATTTTAATGTGTTCGTTAAAAGCGAAAAAAATTTGTATGACAATTCGTGAAAGAGTAAAAAAAATTAATTCGTTATATAAAAAGTTTGCTCAGTAATGGTGGGACCAGAATCGTTCGTTATGAAAGAAATTCGGTGTTCGTTAAAACCGTACTTCACTGTACATGGTTAAATGCAAGTGCTTTTCTCCTATTCGAACTTTATTTTTGCTGTTGTAGACTTACATTTTACAAAAAGTCAAACTATTTTAATTAATTTCCATTGAAAAGTGAGAATACAATAAAAAAAAAAAATCGATTAGGAATTTTAATTAAAGTTTTGCCACTTGAAATGTTCACACTTTATAACCAAGAGGGTCCAACAATAAAAAATACACGAAAAAAGAAAACAAAAACTCAACCACAATATAAACTTTCATTATCATGCTGATAATGACTTTTAAAAACATTATTTTGATTAAATGTGGACAAAAGTTTAAAATATTAAAAACAAGAAAGTTTTATGTTGAATGTTTGTTTCTCCCCGATGAAAAAAGTTTCTATATATACTCGTATACAACTTGATATCATCATGTATGCTTATATGTGTGGCAATATATTACAATATATTATCATATCTTATACTTAGTTTATGAAATTTTTTTAATATGGCGTAATATATTATTGTATCGTATGTTAGCATATCTTTTATATCTGATCATATCAAATATATATAGGTCTATATATGACTATTTATTTTACCATATATGATCATGTGTAAGTGTTTACTTTGCACTTAATCAAAAATAATTCTATCATTTTTATAAATTATATATAAATATATATGGTAAAATTTAGTCAGTTTTATATATTTTTTATCGTGTATAAAAAGATAAATCAGTTTAATAACTTACTGCAAGAAAACATGAAGATATAATGTTTTTTTTTATTAAAGTACTAGAAAACTAGGTTATAATTACTAAGGACACAGATTATTATAACTCTTTTTATGTTTAAAAAGTGAACTTTTTTTGGAACAAGCTATTTTATAAAAAGTCGTCAGATTATATGTACAAAAATTAGCGAACCAGATCATTATTTGTTTACAAATGTACTTTAAAAAAAAAAAGTGAGGGCAGAAAAGAGAACATTTTTACAAAAAACCATTAATTTCTTACAAAAAACTCGGAACAATGAAATGGTGTTAAGATTATTTTTAAATTATTGTCACATGTTTTTTTTTTTTTAAATGGCCAGCTCCTATCAATTACGGCATTAAAAATATGCAAAAAAAAACTCTATAACTCACTTTTTCTTCAGATTTCATTTGTAAGCCAAATAATGAGCCGATCGCCTTGATATTTCGCACACATAATCTGACAACCTTAAGGATAACTTCACAAGAAAAAAGTGTTGTACTCAAAACGAACATATAGAGTAAGGCAGAACCAATGTACTCAACATCTGTTAAATTTTATATGCCAACTGGTTTTAAGAGAAACAACTTTTAAGAGATTTTTTTAATGCATATTTTTTAGTATATAAAGTTTGTGTTAATTATGCAAAACTTATGCTGAGACTACATTAAACAACACAAAATAAATTTAAAATTTAATTAAAATTGCTTGAAAGCATGATAATTAATTAAACTCTCTTAAAAGAAATTCAACCCTTAAAACATACGTAATGGATCGCTTAGTTCCACTATAGTTAGTCATATACTTTCTAAAGTTTGTTTTTATAAGCCCGATAGAATTTCCGAAAGGGTTAGTTGCCAAACGAACTGTCATACTGAGCTCACTTATTGACAAAATTTACTTTGAAAATCAGTCATCGATTCTCGCAACTTATAGACGACTAATTGTGTTCAGCGTTGATTTGCATATGGAGTGAGAACAATCCACAAGAGACCCTACAGACTCCATTGCATCCATAAAAACGGTTCAAAAAGGAAGACGGAGCTCGCGTTACATTGACCATGTAGATCGTTACCGCACCAAAATCAGTGATGAAATTATGACTGACATTGATCCGGGCCTAGATGTGGTTGAACATGATGGCGCTACGTGCCAAACGGCAACCACAACCAGCGACTAATTGAAATAAAAATTTGGCGATAAGTTGATTTCGAGAAATGGACCTGTCAATGGACCTCCAAGGTATGGCGATTTGACACCCCTCGATTATTTCCTGTAGGGCTACGTGAAGTTACTGATTTATGCTGATAAAGCAGCAACATTTGTCGCCTTGGAGTTCAACATTGTAGGTGTTATTTGTGGCATACGGTCAGCAATGCTCGAAAAAGTGGTCCAAAATTGGACGTCCAGAATGCGCTTCCGTCAAGAACTGACCCGGTGGCCATATGCCCGAAATATATATATATTTTTTTTGGTATTAAAATTTAATTTTTTGTGTTATTTTTTACAGTTTGAAGTTTTATTGGGCTTAAAAAATACCCTTTAAAACTGATCCTGAAATAGTTGTTTTGAACAATCTGAAATTGCTGAAGTACTAAATAGTGAGATTATCCTTCATAAAAATATCGTATTGATCCACAATACCGACCGTATAATTATTATTTTTAACTATTTTGTATAACAAGGACGTGTAAAACTTGCAGTTTATATCTGCTCTAGAAAAACTCTGTAAGTCTTCTACTTGAAAATGTTGCGAACAAAAGATTTTATTTGTTTTCATCGGTAAATGTTGTTTTCTTTTGTTTAACATAACGTTTTGAATTTATTATATGTTCCATCTTCAGGTTCATAAATATTTTTAAAATTATTACTTATATGTTTTATCAAACTATATATTTTATCAAACATGAGATACCAGGAGATCAGCTTATGCATGCCATTTTCTGATCAGATGAGTTATGATGGCATGTTTAGTTATATGCGATACTATATATAATCATATATGATTATAGCGAAACTTTTTTCGTCGGGTCTTTAATTAATTTACAATTCTATACAAATACATATTTATGTATGCATATGTATTCATAAAAGTTTAAATATTTATAAATAT
>CM037851.1:1139313-1387107 GCA_021234595.1 Delia radicum | reverse complement strand
AAGTGATTTGTAGAGCAGATTGTTAGACTCACTCAGATTCCACTCTTACTCCCTACTAGTCCCAAAAGTTGGTGTAAAAATATTTCTTTCAGTAGGCGCCGATGCAGAGATCTATACTTGCTAAACATATGAAATGCAAGGTAAAGAAGAACGAAATGAAGGACAAAAATGAGTCTATCGTCCTCTCTTTTTTTTTTTTTGATAACATTTAAGTTCTATACAGTAATGGGTGAAGGGTATATAGAAATTCGGCAAGACCGAATGTAACATTTTTTTTGCTAAAATTTGAAAAAAATAATTAAATTAGTTAAAATAAACAAATTAAGTAATACAAATAAATTAATTAACAATACATACATTTTTCATTACATATTTAATATTTAAATAATTAAAAAAAAAAAAACAAAAATTTTAAATTAATCTGAATGACAAATTTTACACTTGCATAACTACATTTAATACATATTTTAATTTTGTTATTACGTTTAAATTTTAAAACATTTAGAATTAATAACGCTAACCTTTGACACAATATTTACAATGTTCAGAAGGTGTGTGTGTTGTGTGTGTGTGTGTGTGTGTGTGAGAATATGTTTGCCTTTTAAGAGGCTGTGTGAGTGTTTCTGAATGAATGAGTGTTAGAAATTATGGCTTTATATATTAATTACATACAAACTTACCCACAATGTTAACTTCGAACCCCGTTTATTTTTGTCAATTTTAATTCAATTAAGTTTGTTTTATATGTGTGTGAGTATGTGAGTGAGTGTGTGTGGTATGAAAGTGCTTGCTTGAAAGTTTTTATTTTTTTTTTTAATTTTTTTTAATTTAGTTTTACTGTTGACTATTTTCTTTTCTTTTTGTTTTCCTTGTCTTTTTTGTGGCAGTTATTTTTTTTTAATGAACGTATTTTTTTTTTTTTTTTTGCTTTTAATAATTCTAAATATACAAATAATTCTGTTTTGTTAATACTAATTATATTACAAATAAACACAATTTGTGGCATTTGTTTGGTTTTTTTTTTGTTTTGCGTTTTTTTTTTTTTTCAAATAATGTTTGAAATTAACAAAAATGTTTGTATGTAAATTTAGGAAGTTTAATATTACAAAAGTTTTAAAACTAACTTAAATTTATTACAAGTGTTTTTTTTTTTGTTCTTGTTCTTGTTTTTTTTTGGTTGTTTATAGAAAACTTAAAGATTTTTATTTTATTTTTAAAACAAACAAAGAAAAATAATCAATTTCATTATTTTAACATTTCCTTTTTTATTTATCTAAAAACACAACCAATGAGAGCATATTATTGTAAAGTTTTTTTTTTATGCCTTTTCAAAATGTTTTTTTTTTTGTTTTTGTTTACGATTAGTTAATATTTGATAAAAAGTAATTGTATTAAAAAAAAAAATTTAAAATCAATATTATTGTTTTTCAAATAGCGTAATGATTTCCCAACAAAAAATGTTTTATGTAAACTGAAAACATAAAAGTTTCACAATTTTTTTTATTATTAAATTGTTTTATTATTTCCGCTGATTGTCTAAAGTTAAAAACCAACAAAAAAACAATAGAAAAAAAAAATAATTTTCAAAAAGCTGAACTTAAAATAATTTTGTTTCCTAAATTACTCTTCATAATAATATACCTAGGAATTTATTTTTTTTTTTTAATAAATATTTACAATTATTTTTTTTTAATTTCTTTGCATTTTTAGCGCATTGTTTGGTGAAATTGTTTAGTTTTTACATTAGAGAAGAATATTCAATAGTAGTAGATAGTTTTGTATGAATTTGTTGTTGATGTTGTTGTTTGTGGTTGCTAAATTTGTATTTTTTTGTTTGTTTTCTACATCAGCCTTGCTTAAATTTATAATTAAAAAAATTGTGTAGACTGTTTGAAGATTTCATTATTTTTTTTTTTCTCAACAATTCCTAGCTTTAATAAGTTTTTTGTTGTTGTGTGTGTTTTTTTTTTTGTTTTCTACTGTAAAATTTTTGCTGGTGTAAAATTGTTATGATTTTCAGTTATTCATCAAATATTAAGCTCAATTTTAATAGTTTTATTTTAAACACCAATTTGATTTGATTTTCTTTTATAAATCTTTTTTTTTTTTTTTTTCTTCTAAATAATAAGAAATTATAGCTTTTATTTAGAAATTTGTGTGTTTTTATGTTTTTGCTTTCCTTTTTTTTAATTTATATTTTTATTTAATTTTAAAATTTTATTTAATATACATTATTGATTTATTATATTTTTGTTTTAATATTTATTTCTTTAAAATCTAATTTTTTTATTAAAAAATGTTAACTTTTTGTCCACTTTACTTTTGCATTTACACTTAAAAGGTAATTTCATTACTTGTATTTTTTTTTTTTTGTTTTAGGTTTTTTTTATTTATTTTAATAATTTTAATATTTAATAAAAACACACAAATTTTTTGAGCAAATTGTTAAACTGAAAATTATAAAATTCTATTTTGAATACTGTTTTTTTTTTGTTTATTTAAAAAATGTGTTATGTGGAATATTTAGCAGTTTTTCAAATTCCAAATAGGAAAAAAAGAAAAAAATGTTGGTTAAAAAATGTTATAGAGCCGCATAATTTGTTTTGTATGTTGAAGAGACAGAAAAAAACAAAAATCTAATTTCAATTGAAATAATTATTAATTCAATTAAAAGTTTAATTGAATTTGGTCCTATTAAGGAAATCAGTTTTAAAAAATGAAAGGGAAGGTATATAATATATAAGAAATGCTTTTCTATTTAATTGGCTTAGTTTCAATTAACCCATTACCGGTCACTGTCAACATATGAGGACACTTATACCTATATTGTACCGTCAAAAGTTTCTTTGGTTAAAAAAGAAAATATTTTGTAGTTTTTGTGGATTACCGAGATTATAATTAACAAATTGACGGTATTTTGCAAAAGCCCTTTTTTTCAATTTTAAATTTGATAAATTTGAAGACTGCGAATTGAACGATAAATTTTTAATTTTTCTTTATGAACGTGTACTGTAAACTAGCTGATTACACGTTTTTAAGAAAAATATTGTATTTTAGAAGCAAACTAAATGATATGTTATAAAAAATTATAAAAATAGTGTTCGTATATATTTAAGTCACAAAATTTGTAAATGTTATAAAGGATATGAGAAGATTCATTAACAAATTAATAAAATGGGACAAAATAAGTACGTATTGGGCTAAAATTATGATGTGACAATAAAAGAAATTGTTCCAATACAACCAAATTCAATAAATTTCTCCAAATCTAATAGAAGAACATTATTGTAATTCTGATCATATTTCTAACAAAATAATGCCAAAAGATGTATAAGAATGTAAAGGAATATTAGCATATAAAATATTAAAAATGAGAAAATTGCAATAAAATTATACATATTAAAAAGATGGGACAGAACTACGTAAACTATACCCAGTAAAAACGTGCTTACCTGCAAGCAGGTTTGTAAGGGAGTAAGCCAAAAAGAATCCCTTACAAACCTGCTTACATATGCCATGATTTTTATATGGCGAATTCCCACTTAGAAGCATTACATTTTGGCAAAATAAGCGCGGATTTTAGCGCTTATAAAAAGCTGTGATTTCATGGCTTTCAGTAAAATTATTTTCATGTCTACATTATTACGGTTAAAAGTAATAATATAAATATTGGTAGCGATTCCTATTCTCACTTTCACCATTCACCTCAATTTTCGAATCTCAACATTTCCCGTGTGTTAATTATATGTCCCATTTTGATTTCTGATTTTTTAATATTTGTTTATTGTAAAGAAGATTGGACAATAACAAATTTATAATTTTGTATTATTTGAGAGAAAAGGAGGTTCGAAAACTGAGGTGAATGGTGAAAGTGAGAATAGGAATCGCTACCATTATATAATTTATTTTATATACAATTCTACAGGTATTAATTTTTGTTTTTAACATTTTAGACATATTAATATAATAATTTAATTTTCCGCACCAGGTGCTTACTCTTCAGAAACAATTAAATGACTGTTTTTTTTTTTTGTACAACATACTCAAAACCACCAAACACAATCGGAAATCACTCGGTAAACCGGGTACAGATCGTTTATAATCCACGATATCAAACTTTCTGCATTACAACCTGCATCCTTGTAAGGGATTAGGTAAGCTGCTTACAACCTGCAATGTTGTTAGGGAAATCAGAAAGCTCAAACATTTTTTGCGTATATTTTTATACGAAAATTATTCGTTTCTTTTGCTGCTTCTCAGTATTATGTAATAGTAAGCACTTACAATCAGCGCATTTGTTTTATCCTGCTTCTAAAAACACGAAAATTTTTTACTGGGTAATGTTACCACACATTACATCACTATGAAATTAAAAATCATATATTTTTTTTAAATTATCGTTAAATATTAGAAATTTGCTCATTTTTGAAAATTTTTATAGGAACTGCACACTTGCAACGCAAAAAAATCTATAAAAAAAAACTTTGTGTTAAAAACTTTGTTTGAACAGTTTTATGTATGTCACTTATGCCCATTGTCCCCATTTGGGGATATATGTATCCTGCAAAAGTACAGTAAACAATATTTTAATTATTTTTCTTCAATTCGTATTCTAATTTAGTTAACTTCATTTATTCAGTGGAACTAGTTTAAATTTGTTTTTCAATGCCAGTTTTGATTTGGGCGGTTAAAAGGGTTAACATTTTAATCATATCTATCAAAATGTTAATGAAAATTATTTTTAATTCAAACAAAATTTTGGCAGATACTATTAAAAGTTTAATTAAAATTAAAAAAAAAACTTCCAAAAATTCGTTTTTTAATTTGGGTGTTCGTTTTTTAAAATTTTAGCAATTTTTTTATTTTAATTTTGACATTTTTGTTATCTTCCTGTTTTTTTTTTCATTTATAGGAATTTATTTAAATTTTGAGAAGTTTTAAAATTTAATTTTTTTTTAAATTTAACCCTCAACCGGTACACCATCCAGTATACGGTATACAGTCTACGGTATATTCAGGGGCGAATTGGGATTTTTTCTTTACATTAGCAGTTTATAAGTATGATACATGATTGTGGGGTAACATTTGTTACAAAATCATAAGCGTTGCCTAAATTATGAAAAAATTGCATTAATTAGTTTTAAAAATTACATTATTTTAAAAAGTACGGTTTTAGAAAAAGAATTTTATTTTTCTTTTAAAGATATTGAGACACAGTGAACCGAACTTTTTATATAAATGAAGATTCTTTCCAGAAAAAATAATGTTAATAACATAAAGATATACCCAATATTTTTTTTAATGCATCAAAATGTGGATATTTTTCTAGGTATTATTTTGTCAATTAAGTCCGTATATCGGAAGGTGAAATTTAAAATGTCGATTTTTGCATTAATGTCGACTACCTCTGTCAAAACAAGTCATAATAAATAAAAAATTTGTTATTTTATATGTTTTTATATATTGGGGTTTCACCATTTCCGCTAAGGATATTCTGTTATTTAGTATTTATTATTGTTTTAAATATACATTTTACATTTTCTTCATTTTTAGTTACGATAACACTGCGCAACACGAAAAAAAACAAGAGCACCGACCATTGATCCTAAATATTTCGGCCACGGTGATTTTAACGGCGTCCCCAGTTTTTTCACTTATGGTCCAGATATATCGCAAATTCGCATTAAAGTTTTGCATGTTTAACGCTTCTTTTTATACATAAAATTTAAAAATCAAATATTTTATCATAGTTTTTTATGCTTAATACGTAACATTCTGGTATCAAATTTGTTTCTCAGCTTTTACTACATTTTACTATTATTGCACAATTTAACATCACATTTCGCAATCGATCCAAGCATTTTTGTGCATAAGCAAAAATGCAAATCTAAACAATTATTTTATGTAAAAAAGAGAAAAATAAACTGCAGTGCATGGAAAAACGCGAAATGTGCATAAAATTTATAGACAATCTATGAGTTCATCTTTTGGTATAATATGTAAATAGCTTAAAAAATGATGCGTACTAAAATTCAGGCAAAAAAGTTTACATACACACAGAGAAAAATTTTGCCATTTGCCAACTAAAATTCGGTTACTTCGACAAAAATCGGTTGTTACAACTTAATATCGGTTTTCAGAACAGAATTCAGTTAATACAATTGAATTTTTGTTGCTGTACCCAAAATATTTAGAAATCGCTTTTAAATATGAATATACTAACTGAAGTTTTTAGTTGTAGCATACAAAATACACTTTCAAATTCGGTTGGCACTTTATTTATCTGTGTGTACTTCATTACATAACAATGTCTACAAAATATTTAATTTTTTTTTTTTTAAATGTTCATATATTTGTATTTTTTTTAAATTTTTTTTTCTATCGAAATAGTTTAATTTCTTATTTAAAACACTCATTTGGAGCATTTATGGCCAATTTAAAATACCAAGCCTGGAAGCGGGCATGCCGGTTAGGGGTTAAGTAAAAATTAAAAACTATAAGATATCGTCTAAGGTCAAAATTAATAAAATGTTTTTATTGAAATAGATGCTAACAATTTATAATGAACTTGAAGCAAAAAATAAAAATATTACAGATCTACCTAAGAAAGATTCAAATTTTTTGAAATTTTTTAGAAGCCCATGACCCGTTTTTTACAATTTTTGGTGCTAAGCATTTAGAAATATTAGGAAACATTTAACGCCAAATTAATATTTTCAGTACATTTAAGATGTCTTTACTAATCTGACCAACCCATATGCATATTTCGGACCAATTTTAACGAGCGGTCATAAATAATATACTTTATTACTATACCAACTTGTAAATATTTACATGAAAAATTGAAATGCCACTGTGCATTGCTACAAGTCCTACGCAGCGTATGATTAATTTCAAAACAAATAACAATCATACGCCATAGTACCCTCCACTACTTAATAATCATACAATATTTAATTAAGGCCATACTTTTAAGAGCTTTATAATAGATTTATTAAACATATTTTGATACAAAAACGAGTTGATAAACCTGTTATAATGCATTCACAATTATTATGCAAATGTCATTAAATCTTTTTAAATAGAAACTAGCAAAAATCTATAAATTGTAATAGAATATTTGTATATACTATATTCTACATAATAAAGCATAAATCACTTTCATATACATACATACATACATACATACATACATATCTGCACAATCAAATACGTATGACATTGTTAGTTGTTAGAAAATTAACATATATATTGCTTATATAATTCATCTAACCTTGTTAAAATATTTAAAATATCTTTAAAACCCTCAAAGAGTCTTATGCCAAATATTTTAGATTTTTTATTTTTACACATACAGTAGAACACGGTCAGAACGAACTCGTGGGGACCGGACAATTTTGTTCGTTATAAGCAAAGTTCGCTATAAGAGTGGTAAACATGCAAATGAATTAATTATATGACAGGTTTTTGTCTTAAATTCTCTTAATTTGCAATTTTTGTTTTTAATATTGAAACAATTCTTCCATCTTATTACGTTCCATACAGTTTTTAATTCTTTTTAGAGAAGTTTCAAGTAAAAAGCTTAAGTTTTTAAAATTTGTAACACATTTTACATAAAAAAATTTCGATATTTTTAATGTGTTCGTTAAAAGCGAAAAAAATTTGTATGACAATTCGTGAAAGAGTAAAAAAATTAATTCGTTATATAAAAAGTTTGCTCAGTTTGGGACCAGAATCGTTCGTTATGAAAGAAATTCGGTGTTCGTTAAAACCGTACTTCACTGTACATGGTTAAATGCAAGTGCTTTTCTCCTATTCGAACTTTATTTTTGCTGTTGTAGACTTACATTTTACAAAAAGTCAAACTATTTTAATTAATTTCCATTGAAAAGTGAGAATACAATAAAAAAAAAAAATCGATTAGGAATTTTAATTAAAGTTTTGCCACTTGAAATGTTCACACTTTATAACCAAGAGGGTCCAACAATAAAAAATACACGAAAAAAGAAAACAAAAACTCAACCACAATATAAACTTTCATTATCATGCTGATAATGACTTTTAAAAACATTATTTTGATTAAATGTGGACAAAAGTTTAAAATATTAAAAACAAGAAAGTTTTATGTTGAATGTTTGTTTCTCCCCGATGAAAAAAGTTTCTATATATACTCGTATACAACTTGATATCATCATGTATGCTTATATGTGTGGCAATATATTACAATATATTATCATATCTTATACTTAGTTTATGAAATTTTTTTAATATGGCGTAATATATTATTGTATCGTATGTTAGCATATCTTTTATATCTGATCATATGAAATATATATAGGTCTATATATGACTATTTATTTTACCATATATGATCATGTGTAAGTGTTTACTTTGCACTTAATCAAAAATAATTCTATCATTTTTATATATAATTATATATATCAAAACATAACCAGAACCAGATCATTATTTTGTTTACAAATGTACTTTAAACAAAAAGTGAGGGCAGAAAAAGAAGCATTTTTACAAAAAACCATTAAATTTCTTACAAAAAAACTCGGAACAATGAAATGGTGTTAAGATTATTTTTAAATTATTGTCACATGTTTTTTTTTTTTTTAAATGGCCAGCTCCTATCAATTACGGCACTAAATATGCAAAAAAAAACTCTATAACTCACTTTTTCTTCAGATTCCATTTGTAAGCCAAATAATGAGCCGATCGCCTTGATATTTCGCACACATAATTTGACAACCTTAAGGATAACTTAACAAGAAAAAAAGTGTTGTACTCAAAACGAACATATAGAGTAAGGCAGAACCAATGTACTCAACATCTGTTAAATTTTATATGCCAACTGGTTTTAAGAGAAACAACTTTTAAGAGATTTTTTTAATGCATATTTTTTAGTATATAAAGTTTGTGTTAATTATGCAAAACTTATGCTGAGACTACATTAAACAACACAAAATAAATTTAAAATTTAATTAAAATTGCTTGAAAGCATGATAATTAATTAAACTCTCTTAAAAGAAATTCAACCCTTAAAACATACGTAATGGATCGCTTAGTTCCACTATAGTTAGTCAATATACTTTCTAAAGTTTGTTTTTATAAGCCCGATAGAATTTCCGAAAGGGTTAGTTGCCAAACGAACTGTCATACTGAGCTCACTTATTGACAAAATTTACTTTGAAAATCAGTCATCGATTCTCGCAACTTATAGACGACTAATTGTGTTCAGCGTTGATTTGCATATGGAGTGAGAACAATCCACAAGAGACCCTACAGACTCCATTGCATCCATAAAAACGGTTCAAAAAGGAAGACGGAGCTCGCGTTACATTGACCATGTAGATCGTTACCGCACCAAAATCAGTGATGAAATTATGACTGACATTGATCCGGGCCTAGATGTGGTTGAACATGATGGCGCTACGTGCCAAACGGCAACCACAACCAGCGACTAATTGAAATAAAAATTTGGCGATAAGTTGATTTCGAGAAATGGACCTGTCAATGGACCTCCAAGGTATGGCGATTTGACACCCCTCGATTATTTCCTGTAGGGCTACGTGAAGTTACTGATTTATGCTGATAAAGCAGCAACATTTGTCGCCTTGGAGTTCAACATTGTAGGTGTTATTTGTGGCATACGGTCAGCAATGCTCGAAAAAGTGGTCCAAAATTGGACGTCCAGAATGCGCTTCGTCAAGAACTGCCCCGGTGGCCATATGCCCGAAATATATATATATTTTTTTTGGTATTAAAATTTAATTTTTTGTGTTATTTTTTACAGTTTGAAGTTTTATTGGGCTTAAAAAATACCCTTTAAAACTGATCCTGAAATAGTTGTTTTGAACAATCTGAAATTGCTGAAGTACTAAATAGTGAGATTTATCCTTCATAAAAATATCGTATTGATCCACAATACCGACCGTATAAGTTATTATTTTTAACTATTTTGTATAACAAGGACGTGTAAAACTTGCAGTTTATATCTGCTCTAGAAAAACTCTGTAAGTCTTCTACTTGAAAATGTTGCGAACAAAAGATTTTATTTGTTTTCATCGGTAAATGTTGTTTTCTTTTGTTTAACATAACGTTTTGAATTTATTATATGTTCCGTCTTCAGGTTCATAAATATTTTTAAAATTATTACTTATATGTTTTATCAAACTATATATTTTATCAAACATGAGATACCAGGAGATCAGCTTATGCATGCCATTTTCTGATCAGATGAGTTATGATGTGATGTTTAGTTATATGCGATATTATATATAATCATATATGATTATAGCGAAACTTTTTTCGTCGGGTCTTTAATTAATTTACAATTCTATACAAATACATATTTATTGTATGCATATGTATTCATAAAAGTTTAAATATTTATAAATATGCTAAAAACTTTATTATTATATATGTAAGAACTTACTGCAAGGACTACATACACATATCCCAGCAAAATTTAACATAGGCTTGTCAAATGATGGAAGCATTCCATAAAGTTGTTCGGTAAAGTTGTTTCAATTGAATATATTGTTAAATTACGAAAGAAATATAGTTTTAACTTTTGTATCTGGGATTTGATAAACAACATACACAAAAAAAAAAAAAAACGGACTTTCGGTATTATTAAAAATATTTAGTCAACACTTTCTATTTAAAACAAACAGTTGTTGTGTTATGTTCAATATAGAAATAAATGAAAAAAAAAATCAATTGTTTTTTCCGATTTTGTCAACAGTTGAAAATAAGCTAAAAATTTTAATTATTTTAAACAAAAAGTAAATGTCCATTTTCTAACTGATTTTGAGTTCATTTAATGTGTATATTCAGTAGATTTTAAGGAGAAATATGTGAGTGATGTTGGTTCTTTGTATATTCTTTGGATATTCATTTTTCTGACACGACTTTTTTGAAAGCTATTTAGGCATATAATTTTCTTTGGAATTCATTTTTTTTAGCATTTTAGTTGTTTTGATCTAATGATTGTTACAAAAACCTAAAAATTCGGTCGCAGCAGCCGAAACATTCGATTGGCGACAAAAACGGTAGCCAAGAAATGTTTTCTGGATGAATGCTGCCTACCTATGATAACCGTATGTTAAATTGATTGAAAATGCTTAATTAATAGAACTTTTAGTTTCAACTGCATATATTTGCTGGGATACTACCATATATAAGAAATATGCAAAAATATTAAACTTTTATTGTGGTAAGTTTTTATTTTTTTTTATTTACCAGCAAGCAATGAGTTGAATGTTTTATAACTTTTTTTTTACATATTCAAAATAAATTAAAAATTTAGCTCATTTAAGACTGTTTTTTGTTAGGTATACACTGAAGGGGTACATTAATGTTTTTGTTTGTTCATTTATGATCACACATGAACATGCATTAGCACGTATGATCATGTATGTAGATTAGACTGTATCACGCTTGTATTTAAAAATATTCCAAATCTTTCTCCACAAGCTTTTGTTCCTTTTATCAAAATATACGTGTACACCAAAAATTGGCGCAATCGGACGATATATCGCTATAAAATGGATTTCGTAGCTTATATTACGACAATTACTAGTTTTTCAGCGTTATTGTATTTGTTTATATATTTCTGACTGTATGTGTTCTTGTTTTACAGTGTATTTTTATAATTTGGTAATTTTTTATACTATTCCCACTATTTTATAAATTCATGAAAATTCAAGTGGACTCATCCCTCTCTGTAATTATATAATGCATTCTGAAGGCAGAATTAAAAAGATTAAGTAGAAATAAATTAGTTAATTCAAGTGTACTAATTGCCGATGAGTTTAAAAACTTTTAAAGTCTTTAATTCGATTCTGAAACAAAAACGTTCTCGCCTTTCCGAGTTATGGACCATTCTTTTTTTTTAACTCTGGAAATGTTCAAATGTCCTAAAAAAGGGTATTTTAATGGAATTGTACCTACAACTTTCAGATTTGTTAAAAAAGTTTGGCACATTAAAATCACGTTTATAATATGGACTTCAGTAAATAACACGAGGGGTCGAACTTGGAAATCCATTATGTAGATCCAGTAATATAAAGAAAATAGGCCAAAGTTTTGAATAAAATTTTCTTTGAAGTACATTAGGCCTGGTTTAATGTTGATATTTTGACTTCAGATTCGTGTCTAGACGGCCAAAGCACTTAAAAAACTTTTATTATAAGTCTGTGCAAAAACCTTTCTATATTCATAACATATTTGAATTTCTGTTCAATTTCGGCCTTGCCCTGAAAAATCGTTAATTTATAGAGACCTCTAAATATTCACCGATATATGAACATTTTTACCAGGGTTATTAAAAGTCTTAAGATTCTGATATTGAAATTATTTCAAATTACACAAAAAGTTTTAAATATAGCAACTCTTTGTATCTTACCGCATGCGGAAAGATACAAATTTGTATTTTTTGGTTATAAGGATGAACCTTCTTTATTTTATGAAATTTTGTGAAGAAATTTTCTCTTTGAGAAATGAATTATGAAATTTTTGTAGTGTAAAAACTACAAAATTTGGAAAAAAAAATTTAACTGATTAAGGATAAGTAACTTATCTAAGAAATAACTAAAGTTTAACTTTAACCACGTCTAGTTTCATATACATTTGACATTCATAACTATGACTGAGGCCTAAACTTTGGTTATTTTTAGATAAATTAGCAGGCTTAAATAAAATTTGTATACAAAAACCAGGTTTTTGATTAATTTTTTGTTTCTTTTGTTTTGCGAGAGAGTTTTCTGAGTCTCAGTAATTTATTGACATATCTAAAGAATTCGTTGATGTGCTTAAGCTGTTGTTTTTTGTTTCTTCTTTGTATTTATTACTAATAATTGTAATTATTTATACTTTTTATTTAAAAACTAATTTCGTGTTTAAGTGTATTTGTGTAAAGGTGATTATTATTATTATTATTATAATATTTTTTTTTTGTTTCTTATTAACCGAGACTCTATTTTCCCTCTGTGCTATTGAAATGGTTTTTCTTTTTGTTTTATCGGTATTTTGTTGTTGTTTTATTTTGATAAAGGAACTCGTTTTTTTTTTGTTTGTTTTCTTTGTTTGTGTGAGAAGACTATTTCCAAAAAAAGAATCTCTTTTTATTTTTTTTTGCTTTTTGTTTATACAAATTATTCTAAAATGTTATTTATCTTATTCATTATTTAGTAGAATTGATGATGAATTTAAGAGTGCTAAATTTTTGTTAATAATCTTTTTTGCTTGGGGTTTCTTTTGAATTTTGCGAGTATAATTTTGTGTTTGAATGATTTTTTTGTAATAATTTTTGTTGCTTATTGACTATTTTGTTTTTATGCGTGTGCGTGTGTGAGTATGTGTGTGTGTGTGTGTGGAATGTTGGTTGATTGGTTAGCATACCAGTAGAAAATATGTAGAGTTTTTGTTGTTGTTTTTGTCCTGTGATTGTTTAACTACGATTCTTGTCATAAAATTGTTGGTTTGTTTTTATATATATTTATTTTTGCAGTTTTAAATTAGAGTTTTTTTGTTTGTTTCTAAATCATACCTGGATGGCTCAGTATTTGTTTGTGGTTTTTTAGTTTTAATTTTGGGTTTGTTTGGATTTAGCTTTAAATACTCTTAGCCTGGTTCTTTCGCTCTTTACATAATTACTGGCACACTCTATTTTGGTCTGAATTTTATTTTTCGTTCGAATGATCTTTGATAAGTTTATAACTTTGAAAATATTTAGTTTTATTCCTCATTATCAAATTCTATTTTGATCACTTGCTCTCCTATATCCAACTTAAATGTTTTGTTTCCTGGCTCCGCGTTCACCTCCACAATGACAGCTGGATATTATCCACGATCATCATCGCGAGCGGCGAACAGGGTTCGCAAAGTTCTGGTGATGATATTCCACCAGCCCTCTGCGAACCCAAGCGGACGCTATAAGCTGGTATCGCTGCCCATTTTTAAAAGTTCGAACTTCTTTTTGGCAATTTTCGAATACAATATATCGATTGGCTGCGATTGATCATATAAACTGGGAGCCTGCAAGATAATCCAGGCTGTGCCTACCACACAAGATATGGCAAATATCCAAAGGAACAATCGATCCAATACCATGGCCACATATTTCCAATCTTCTTCAACCTTCAAAGAAAAACGATAAAGAGAAAAAGACAAATTATAAATAAAAATTCAATCACATTTAGCTTCAAGTTTAACAGAGGCAATCTAAAAATGTTAAATATTGACAAAAAAATATATTTAATTTTCAATCTAAGAAAATAAAACAAGAGCATGGCAAATCCTTAAGCTTACTTTTTTTGATTTCAATAAATATTAACCAATTTAATTTATTGAGTCAGTGTGAATTGACTAAAAATTGTTCGTCACACTACTATGGCAAAAATTTCAAATTGCTGCTACTGCAAACATTTGAAAACAAAAAAAAAAATGAAATCGCAGAAACTTTACATTAAATTTGATTTAAATGAGATTTACCACAGAATCATCAATGAAGTCAGTCAATAATACAAACATATATACATCCAACCCTACCCACAGAAAATAAATAAAAAATACACACAGAAAAATAAAGTGCCAATCAAATACTCTAGAGAGTAATTTGGTTGCTACACTCGTATATATAATCCTGTAAAAATAGTAGAAAATGCCACTAAAAACTAGTTAACCCTCAAACCAGTCTAAGTGTTTTTTGCAATGAAATTAATACCACGTGTTTGGCACGGAAAATAAACAATATGTTATTTAAAGAATTTTTTTTCAATGCCTACTTTAGGCAATGTGGTCCAAAATAGTTACAGAGCGAATCTTAGAAAACTAACCCATACAAATTAATAAGTTTAGGTACAAATTATTTTTCTTACCAAAATGTAACTACAGTCCAAACAGCGATGTTCGTTTTTCTAAAAATGCAAAATTAAACGAAATCGCAGTTAAACTTTAATATATATTGATCAAACTTAAGTTAAGACGATGTCCTTTCGAGCAGAGAAGGCAGGCAATACCGCTAACATGCCGTTATCGATTCAAAACCCTTTCAACTGACTATCGTTAACCCTAAAATACCGTTATTACCGATATTACTAAAATACCAATATCCTTGAAATACCGTTACCGAAATAACTAAAATACCGTTATCGCTAAAACACATTACAAATGACATCAATTTTTTTTGTTAAACTGAATTTACTGAAACTATGAAAAAAAATGATTTGAGGCAATTTCATAAAACTTAGCGTATAAAGCGTTAAAATAAAATGACTACAAATTTCTTAAAATATTTTCTTAAGTGCTTTTTTTCATTGGGTCAATGAAACCATTCATTAAAATTGTTTTAATGAAACATGTTTCATCGATTCAATGAAACATTTCTTTGGTGACCTTTTTATGAAAAAATTCACTGTATTAATGAAGGAATTCATGAATACTACGCACAAACTTCTATCAGTGTAGGCGAATTTAAATATATTGTTGATTTCATTAACGTCAACTAATGATTGCTCATTTACTTCTGCTTTTCCTACGCCTATATCCTTGATAATCTGCCATTTTTGTTGAGTATTAAATAATGGCTTCAGTAAACCGGTTTGAGTAATTTAGTTTTTAAGACTAGGCTGTTCTCTACGCCGGGTCGATTTGTATGGAAGCAAAAAAATCGCTCAACATTCAAGGAAAATCGTATTCTAGGGATCAAAATAAGAAACTTTGCAAAAGGAACCATACCTCTAAAACGAATTCTGATGTAACGACTTTTGACCCGTAGGGTCAAATTTTGAAAAATTCCACTTTGACCCATTTAGAGTGCCCCAATCGAATATAATTTATACATGCATCTGCTAGAGCGTCTTCCGGAGAAGAAATAGAGACCCTAATCTTGGGAAGACTCCTCATACTTTCTGAAATATCTCTATCCCGAGATTTGTACATTTTGCTATAAAAACACGGTTAAAAAGGCTATCTTTCAACTTTAATTTTAACCCCTTAACGGTCACCTAGAATGATGATTTATGCATTAATCTGCTAGCGCGTCTCCCGGAGAAGAAGTAGCTCCCATAATCTTGGAGAGCTTCCTCCTACTTTCTGAAATATCAAAGTGGGCTTTTTCAAAATTTGACCCTACATGTCAAAAGTCTTGACATCAGAATTCGTTTTAGAGGTATGGTTCCTTCGGCAAAGTTTCTAATTTTGATCCCTAGAATACGATTTTCCTTGAACGTTGAGCGATTTTTATATCGACCCGCCCTACTGTTCACATATCTCCTCAACTGTCGATATTCGTTGTGAAACTCAGTAGCTTGAAATCTCTTCCAACGATGGACTAAGAAAATCCAATGTTGTTATGGAGTAAAAAAATCAAAAAAATTTAAGAATAATTGAATTATAAATTCTATTCATATACGAACATTAAACATTAATTTTGCTGTCATATAACAAACTTTTTCCTAAGGTAAAGGGGCTCGACTGTTTATAATAATATAATAAGTGATTACAAAATTAAAAGAAATAGCAATAATAATTATGATTCGTCATTCTCATTTCGTTTTAATTCGCCAAAACGTTACGACATTTGTCTCCGTATAAATTCAATACAGTAATATCATAACTGCATTAAGTTCAAAATTAAGTCCTTGTAACTATCAATCTCTTCATCACCATCGACCATAAATTGTCATCATCGGATCAACAAACTTTTGACTATTGTTATCGTTGTCATCTTTTTTTTCCAAGCCAACGACTGTTATTAATTTTTTTTCCAAATTGAACTATTTTTGAACTATTTATATTTATAAATGCATTTTGAACTTAGAATGTATGAATTTATCAGTAACGGGTTCTTAGAGGTATAATAGAAACATTTTATTTTAATAAAAAGACAATATTTTTGACAAAAACTTAAAAAATGGCGGAAAAGTAATGTTGGAAAAGTAATAATATATGACCATATATGAACATTCATATATGACCACTTATGTCCATATACCCTCAAATGTCGGATCCGAACATATATGAATTCCTATATGAACTCATATATTTGTCCATATATTACAATATATTAACATTTTCGGGTTGGTATCGTGTTTTTATGCATGGATTATTATCAGAATTTTAGTTGTAAACTGCCAACGGGTTTTTTTTTTCTCCGTGTACTTAAGTATATTCAGTCATACAATATAAGAACGTTCATATTATGCACAACAGAGCTGACGATGATGCTGATTTCAATGTTACATTCTGTGTAAGGGAAAAAGAATTGCTCAGCTGGCTAATGATTGGTTGTGGGAGTCACATTGGGTTATGAAATGTCGATAGTGATGATGATGACAGTACACTGTGGGATGATATATCAAAATTCGGGCAATAAAAAGAAAACAGTTTTTTAAACAAATTAAAATGACGCGCGTTAACAGTGGTGGTAAATATTTTTTATTTATTTTTTTTTTTTTTTTGGTTTTGTAATAGTTGATGATCGCATTTGTTACATATGATTTTTAATGTGGCCTAACTTGCGATATTCGTCCGTCAATGTGTAATCAAACTACACCCAATATACAGACTCGGCAATAGCTACATATCTATTGAATTTTTCCATATTTACCACAGAATTTCAGTTGAGACAATCGAAATTCTATTGACGTGTCAGAATTTTTGTTGTTTCAGTCGAATGATTGTTGTCACAAACGAAGAATTTGGTCGTAACATTCAAAATTCAGCTCTTCATTTTACAAAAGATGTTCTTTTTTTCCACAGTACAGTGATGGCAATAGGGGTGTTGAAATAGAAAGCACTTTGATTTTATGCTTCATTGGAATATTCGATATTTGTGCCTTGATTAGAGAAAATCACAAATCTACTAAAAGGCTTACTACCTACAGTAGCACTTGTAGTATAAACATTTAACAAGTAAACCTTGTTTAACGCGTTATTAGTTTTACAAGATTTTTATATCAAGAGACTGACTGACAATTTTTTTTTAAAAATTTTTCTTTAAATAATACCAAACATTCCAACATTATCATAATAAATAAACCATTTCTATTGGTAATAATTGTCTAACATGTTACATCGAGTGCCACCTGTATATTAGTGTTAGAATAAAATTTCGTTCAAATATATTCAACTTTTTTTATTTAAAGTATACTTAAATAGATTATTTCCATAGATAGAGAATGCATTTAAGTATTAAGTTATCACAATTGCCAACACGCTTATTAGTATTAAATGCAAATTTTTTGTCGCTTTTTTGGTATTTGGAGACAATGCGGACACATTTTGATACTACACACATATTTGTTGAGCCGTTTAAATTCGATTTTGAGTTAAAAATTTTAGAAAAAAACCAAAGTTTAGGTGTAACGTTGAATAATCGGTAGCCGAAGTTTTTCCGATTTGGGAGATTATTTGGCCGCCGATTAGTGAATTCATTGCTTAGCTGAGGACTTTTCATTAAATTTGACACTCGAAATCGCATCTAATACCCCAATAAACAATTTTTCATTTGTCAATTTTGTCCATAATGCTTTAAAGTATCGAATATCTACAAAAAGCTTTTCTGGCCGAAGTCTTCGGTCGGAAACTCGAAATCAATTAAGAATTGACAAGTATAAATAAAACAAGATTATTTTAAAATTATAATTGTAAATGCACTTACACTTTCAAATTTATCTTTATTTTTCATATGTTGTGCTATAAAACGGGAACCTTCGATCGTTTTCTCCATTTCGCCAACATAAGGTTTATCAAAAGTGGGACTTAAATCAGCCTGACAGCAGCTAGGACTTAAATCACCATTCACAGTAGTCGGACTGAAGAGATCGTCATCCGCGCCAGGCAGTGGCAGTGCAGAAGGCAGGGGAGGATCACCAAAACAAGGTGCAATACCAGCTGTTCCAGCGAATTCACTAAAACGTTGAGCGGGTAATGCTGAAAGAAAAATTATTCGACAAATCTTAAATTCAATTAAAATTTTTAAAGGAAAATTAAAATCTGCATTAAGTTGCGGATGAAGAATTTTTTGATTAATAAATATCGTTGCACGGTTTTTTGTTTAACAAAAAACAAATGATCTTGAACTTGAATAATCTTGCTCACATCGGAAAATTTAAATAAGTAGAAAATTAACCTAAATATAAATAACTCTAAAGAATTTTTGAAGAAAAAAAAAAAAAAAAATAAAACAAATAAAAACATGTAGTTATAGAGCCGTTGCCCTACTACTAACTAGCTGGCTAACAAAAAATATCGTGAGAAGAAAAAAAAGGAAACTTTTAAATTATTTTCACTTTATTTTTAAGCTTCTTTGTATGTGTGAGCGAATAAAATATAAATGTTTTACTTCGAACCAACTTTGTCACTTATATTTTTCTTTTAGATATTTCCGTTTGTCTTTTACATTGACAGAAACGCACAAAACGGAAAGAATTATTTATTTAGAAGAATAAAGCGAATAATAAAATATTATGTAGCGTAGCTAGACATTCTGTAATATTAAAATTGCACCCTTAGATTTAAGATACTATTTTTTGTAGAAAAAGTTCTAGATTATTTGATAAAACTGCTCATAAAAATCTCTCTACTCAATTATAAATTAACTCAACAAGATATTTTTAAAATTGTAATTCAACTTTTATAAATCTTTTAAGTTCCCATTTATGTAGATCTATAACGAAACTTACTTAAGTATATTTATATACTAATAATGCGATTTGGATTTGACTAAAATCCAAAAATCTGCGACACCTGTAGAAACTTTAGATGCCTCTTATATCTAAAGGTTTTTTGAATGGAGGGAAAGGTTTACTAGACTATACTTAAATACTAGGCTTTACTTAAATACTAGGCCGTGCAAAGTTTTACATTGAAAAGTCTTCACCTAAAGAAAGGCCGGATCCAAACCAATATAAAATGGATTCACTAGACTTGGGAATAACATTCACTAAAAAACTTATTTAAATATTGCTGCAAAGTTGTAGCGTCGTTTACAAGTGAAACCAAAATATTTCGATTTTTATTTTTTTCAATTTGGGGTACACTCAAAAAAAGTCCTTATAGTTAGCAATTTGCTTAACATTTGGGATTTTTATGATTGTGATTTTTAAATGACTAGAAAAATTAAAATTTTATAAGTTTTTTTTTAAGATAAGGGAATGATGAGAGAGAAAAAGTTATCGTAAGCTTGTCATTGATCACACAAACATTTTGTTAAGGCAGAGAGTTGGTCGAGAGTGGGGTCTCAAATATGTACGTATTAATTTTTTATATTAAAAATAACGATTATTTTAAAATTATATAATAAATATTTTTTAAAAATTTGTTTGTGTAATTTTTACATGGTTTTGGTTTATTTTTGCCCACCGGCTGTGTAATTTTTTGATTTCCTAGCAAAACTTTGGTAATGGGTGCGATAAAGTAATGCATTACCTTGTAATGTGTACTCCTTACCTGTATCATTATTTTCCAACAAGAAGTAATGAGTTACCGATAATTGAACACTCATGGATTACCTTGTAATGAGACCTCATTACATTTTACATTACTTCAAAACATAAAATAATGACTTACCGATCATCAATTACATAATGCATGAATTATAAACGCAAAGTAATTATTAATATATATTTTTGCAAATCTATTTATAAATACATTACTTTGTGATTTTTTGTAAGCATGAGGGTAAAGTGTATATTTTTGATATCACGAACGAAAACACGAAGCACAACAACTCATCTACATGTTAAGCAATAAAATATTGTATGTATCGATAGATCAGTTGGTAGAGTTCTTGCCCAACTAATTGTTAAATACCAGAGACCCCAGGTTCGAATCCCAGCATGACCAAGTTATTTATTTAATAAAAAAAAAAGTAATTTTTTGAATTAAAAAAAATATCTGTAAAAAAAAAATTTTATGCATTTTTTTTATGAAAATCTATTTATAGACACATTACTTTTTCCAACCATGTAACCATATAAGTAACCAGTTACTTTACCCACTACAAGGTAATGAGTTACTTTGAGGCTCATCGCCTGTAAAATTCATCAGTGAAGTAACGTGTAAAGTAATGCATGAAGCCCTATGGCGATACATTACTTTACCCATGATTTGGTAATGTGTGGTTTTGCTGGGTTACTGCTGGTAACACTGAATGCGATACAAACTTCACAAACTTTTACACAAAGAAAAAAAAAATTACCAACCGAATTAAAAGGTGTGTTTTGGTTGCTAAAACCAATAAGTACAATCATATTCAAATGTAATTTTTGGATATTTTGGATTTTCCAACAAAATCAAACAAATTTTGTACTAACTAAATTTTGTTGTGAAAACCAATAATTAGTTGTATCAACCAATTTTAATCGTAGTAACCGAAATTCTGTTGGAAGTCGGTAAAAATTTTCTCTGTGTGTATAAGGAATTGGCGGAAATTTTTTGAAAATGTATGGTTTTTGCGTTCGACATTCACAATTACATTTGAAATTGGCTATCGTATTACGTGAATACACACAGAGAAATAAAGTGACAACCGAATTGAAAAGTACATTTTAATGGTAACAACTTATAAATTCAGTTAGTACAACGATATTTACATTAGATTTCTGAATATTTTGGGTGCAACAACTAATATTCAGATGAATTATCCGCACTTTGTTGTGAAAAATAATATTAAGTTGTGCCGACCTACTGAAATTCATAATAACCGAATTTGAGTCGCAGTAACAGTATATCAGTTGGCGAAAAGCTAAACTTTTCTCTGTGTGTAGAGTTTCTTAGGGAAAGCAAGAAGACACGTTAAAATTTCAAAAGGCACGTTAAAATGTTATTATCTTATTAAAAGTTTAGCGTAGTTTACTTATTTTTTGTGTATTTTTTTATAAAAACTTGACTTGAGCACATATTTAAGTTTCTAAAGTGAATCTTCACGATGAGCTAAATTGATAAAGTGAAAAAAATAGTTTTTTTTTTCATTCCTAGCGAGTACAGCAGCAATTTATTCCAAGCCGATTTCGCTTTGTGACAACTAAAGTGCTGTATTAGTTCCACCAAAACGTACCTCAAACGAAAAATTTTAATTAGATTAATACTAAAATCGAAAAGACATCAACAAATTTTGAGGACTACGACTTTTAAATAACATAGTGTTTTTTTATTAAAACAGTTTTTTAAAATACATAATTTTCTAAAACAAAAATGACAGAAAATATGTCATGTATGAACGTATATGGATAACATAATATAAAATAAAATATGAACATGTATGACCATATTAGCGTTGCCATTTATTATAATTATTTAAAATATAGGTCAAAATGCTCTTTAGAAAAATCTCATTTACCCCCTCGATTAACTTTAATGGGAATTAATATACGTACAAATATTTTGGCTTGTTCCAACAATAATTTTTTAACAAACTCTAGTTTTATTGTCACTTTAAATACATTTTTTAATAATAAAAATATTTGAAAGTTGTCGGACACATTTCGTATACAAGTTTATGAGTTTTTATAAATAATTCTTAAAAGCACATTTAGATTAGGTTACCCCATTTACATAACATATCTCTAAAAAAATTCAAAATAAACCAATAAACGAAAAATGTGGTAATTTTTTACCGCACTCTTTTTTATCTCTAATCATGAGATTTGGTTGCTTGAGCAAATTACGCGTCCCTTTTATCCCAATTTTAGAATGATCTGTGAGAACCGTTCGAGCGACTCTCCTTGTAAGTGAAAAACTTAGAGAACCCCATTAAAAGCCTTTAGTTATAAATGTGTAAATATTTGAAGACAAATGTTTAGAGGGTTATCGTGGTTTCCTCCAGACAAGTGTTACTACATACGACAATGAACAGAAAATAACACAAAAGAGAAAAAAAAAACACACAAAACTACTAAAAGATCCGTTAAGGAAATACTGTAGAAAGATAAAAGAGAAGAACAACAACAACAATAAGAAAACGTGTCTGGACTTGAAAGCGGAAACGGAAATGCGACTACGTTTGGTAAAAATATTGTATATACATAACAAAACAAGTTGACAACTGAAACTTCAGACACTTGCTCACTCTCACACAACCAAATACATTTTTACGAAATACAATTCCATGTGAAAACGTTTACTTAAATAATGTGAATGCATGCACCACAACCAGTGCGTGAGTGTGTATGAAAAAGGGTATTTGCCTTAATTTAAAGCCGGATTAAGTCTGTATGTGTGTAAAAACTTACTAAAAAGTACATTTATACATACTATTACATATACAAATATAGCTGTGTGTTTTCAATTGCAATGCTTTTGAAATCAAGTACTCTGGATTAAGGGAAAATTGAAAAACGTTTTTTTTTGTGTTTGTCATTTTTTTTTTGTTTTTTTTTAGTTTGTTTCTAAATGTATTTTTATTTTTTCATTTTCATCCCAAAACAAGTTCATGTTTGTAAGAGCGTGTCTGTGTTTTGTGTTGGCATATGAATTCTCCAACACATACTCAAAAGTAAATTGAAAAATTTCACACAAAAATGTCATGTATATAAATATATAATATGCCTTCAAGAAAAATCCTTGTATGTTCCCACGTAAACAACAAAAAAAAAAGAAAACAAATAACAATTTTAAATTAGAAAAAAGATAAATTTTGTCATAATAAACTCGTATTTGAAACAAAATAAAGATAGCGTATGTGTTACATAGATACATATTCTATATATATATATATATATATATATATATATATATATATATATATTATAGTATATATATGTAGTGCATGAATATAAAATGAGGAGAACTCAAACTTATTGTCGCGCCATTAATTTTTTGACTTGTATCCGTTTATAATTCTAACCAACCACCCACCAAAACTCACTAAAGAAGGCAAATATTCATAAATCTTATACAATCTTAAAAACAATAATTCTTTTACGCATTAACAAACTTTAAAAATTATTTACGCTTCAAAAACCTACAACACGACGACGACAATATTCATGATAATGTTAAAAAATAATTTTTTATGACCAAATAGTATTAAAATAACAATTAGAGAATGAATTTTCAGAAATAACCTTCAGAATATATAAATTTATTATCGATTTGCTTTATTTTGCCATAGGGAGTTTATTTTCAGAAAGACTAAATCTACAGACTACAGGAGAAAAATGTTATCCATTTAAATTTTTACATTACAATCCTTTTGTTTTTGGTTTTACCCACAATTTAGTTTCACATATTTAGTGCCTATCGTGCCTATTCCATCGAAAAAGTACGCGACTCTACTTGTAGTCAAAACTAGGAATTGGCACTTCTCTATATTCACTTTTTTTGATTTTGGGTGGTAAGATATATCTTATAACTAAAAATATATTTGGTGTTAAAAATTAAAATGTTAATTTTGAATTTTACAGTTTTTTTAAATTTGAACTAATAGGTCAATATGTTTTGAGCTACTTCTCAAAAAAAAAACTGACTTGCGCATAATTCAGAGGTAGAGAGCAAATTTTGTAAAAAAATCAAATATAAAAAAATATTTTTTGAACTTATGATGGTTGCTAATTAGATCTTCTTGCCTTTTCTTTTGTGTCCTTAGTTGCGCCTTATCGTAGTTCTTACTAGGGCGTCTGGAAATTTTTTTTTTTTTTGAACCTTTAACAAGATTAAAGACAGACATTTTATATACCGATGAATAGGTAAATACTTCATCTTTTTGAACATTTATAAACCAAACTTTTAAACACTTTTCGTTTAAAATTTTCGTTTTAAAATTGAAAATTTTCGACCAATGCTGAGTGCAGAGTGCATGTCCAGAAATAAATACAATAACATTCACAGCCTTTCTTAAAGTCCATTTTTTTTTAGAAACGGATAATAATAATTATTAACAAAGTTCTGAGGAAAACGTAAATTAATTCGTTCATTTTAGGAGAAAGTTCCCGATTTTTAAGAGTTTTTTCTAAATATTGACTTTGAGCATTTTTAACCGCAAAACTCTTCAAGATAATTTAAAAATCATTTCTAAAGTTTGTTTATGAATGTGTTAGTGATCCTACAAATTTTATTTTGTGTTTTTTTTTTGATTTGGTTTGGTAACAAAAAAGATATTGGGCAAAAAACAAAAAAGTCAAGGCAATAAATTAACATTTTAATTTTTAACATCAAATATCTTTTTAGTTATAAGAGATATCTTATAGGAGATTATCTCAGTCAATGCTTTTTTCCAAGTCTGTTCACATTTGCAAAGTAGCAAGCACTTAAAAATTTTCTATAGGCGAGGTGGTCAAATTTGATGTCATAGTAATCACCCTGTGTAAGCACAGAGTATCTAAAATGACAATATTCTAAAAGTCTAGGTCTATGGATTGTGCCAGTACTACAGAAGTTCTATACTTATTACCACTTTTTTTTGAAAACACACTACCGTGCAGCGTGACTGTGGTGAATGCTCCCCCTCCTGAATTTTTTAGTTTATACCCCTTTGGCATTCATTTTGATCACTGTGTTATCTGAATAGATTTTAGAAAATCTGATAATGTCATCTGTTATTATTTTTATTTTGGTCATTTCTTCACATTAATCATTTTTTGTATCATCTGGATTTAAAATTTTCATACAAAAATTTAATTTATGAAATCTAAAAACATAGTTGGATTTATTTAACTAGGTTCGAATATATAAATATTTGAAAAACCCTTTAAATTAAATAACGGATGGAAATGAAAGTTTAAAGGACAATAAAGAAAAAATTGTGTTTTTTTTTAATTTTTTGATTTAAATACGTTTGGAAAAAAAATCTACACCTTTTTAAATACTCTATCTTGGACATGGATAAATATTTTCCCTCTACGGTTAGTAATTTAATTAAATCTAACTGGTGAATATTGAATTTTCGAGATTTTTTTTTTATAAATTAATAATCATATAATTACAAATTATATACTATTACCCTAACCGAGCACTAGCTACTATGGCCTTCGGCGCGTTGTAGCGAAAATATACCAGTGCCACTGGTGGGAATCGAACCCACGACCCCCGCACTGATAAGCCAGCACGCTACCAACTAGCCTACCGGGGCGAGATAAATATTTGAGTGGTGTAAAAATATAATTTCAAGTGAATATATTGAAGCAGCGGACTCTTCCACGGTGTTATATATAAAATGTTATCAAAACTTTAAACTTATAATAATGTACATCATTGTATTTTATATTTAAAATTAGAGTGAAATAAGTGTCGGATAGAAAAATCTTGTTAAAATAGGTGGAAGCTTACTCCACTTATTGAGCACTATGTGAACTACATTTTGGATTTATTAAGTCCAAGTGATTAAGAAACTCTCATATATGGGCAGGGGCTCCATTGTCTATTCTGAAGCTTCTGGACCGTGTTCAGGGGAGGGCGGTGAAGCTTATCAATGACAGTAGTGTATCCAACTCTATTGATTCATTGGAGCATCGTCGGAATGTGGGTTGTGTGACACTTTTCTATCGATATTACCATGGGAAATGCTCATCTGAGATAAGTGAACTTATTCCACGAGCCCGAGTTTTTATTCGTAATACTCGCTTATCTCGTAGAGCACATCCGTTTGTAGTTGATTGTCCTGTGTTTCGCACAACGCATTACAGAGAAAATTCGTTTTTTAGTCGAACGATTCGTATGTGGAACAAACTTCCCGCAGAAGTCTTCCCTGTTACTTACAATTTAGAAAAATTTAAATCAAATATCCACAAACACTACTCCCTCTTTCCTCCTTCCCATACCTTATTTTCCTGATCAATACAATGCACTGCATGAGTAGGGGGCATCCCCTGAGTATTGGTTAAATTAAAAAAAAAAAAAAAAAAAAAAAACTACATTTTGGATTTATTAAGTCCAAGTGATTAAGAAACGCTTATTCTTAAAGTACATTTCACTATAAACATTTATAAAGGGACGCATTTTATAATGTCTGGCGTCGGCATAGGTTAACGCTTCAGTTCATCAATTTATAACTGCTAATGTTTGGCAACTCCTTTGAACTTTTAAGTTTTGCAAGTTTGTGTATTTTTATATTGCAAAGTAACTACAAAAGTTTTATGATTCTTGCATAGTAACTTAGAATTAAAATAGTTGTCATAGTTATGTCTTTTATAACATAAAAGATTGTAATACTTAAAGAGTTTTTATGATTTTGTTCCTATTTTTATGATTCAATATAAAATTTTAGTAACGTTTTTATGAAATACGAATAATAACAATATTTTTTTTAATATTGCTTATAGAAGGTCAAAGTTGACACCCCTTTACTGACAATTTTTTATTTTATTCAATAATTTAAAAACTCATTTGGCATCGTAATATAAGATGAGAAACTTTGACAGACTTTAAAGACACATTATGATTATCGATATATCATTTGTATCAAACAGAAGTGTGGACATATTTAAAGGCAATACCAAACTATGTTACAAAAAAAAAATATATCTAACCCTTTAACGATATATGATTGAGTTATGTACCATTTTTATTTTGTTGTTATATTAGATACACTTTTTAACCAATTTTACCGAGTGTGATGTGTAGCGACCAATAGTGAACCAATATGGTCTAAGGGCCGAATAAGGTGACTCCGAAATTAAAAAATATAAATATTTTTTTCATAATTTGTGGTACATCTTTTTTTGGATGCTATTGGATGTAGGGGACCGAACTTTTGGTAGAACATGGTGCAATCCTTCAAGTTTCAAGAAATATTGTGATATTTGGAATTGATTCATTCTATTTCTGCATGACACTGATACAATCCTATTGGATACACGTTCTGGATTTATTGCAAACAAGAATTCCTTATAAATTTGTAAAAAGCATAGCATGAAGTTATATTATATAAAAAAAAACAATTTTGTAAGAAAAACTAAAAACAACCGTTAACAATTTCTATATATTTAGCATTACACCCAGAGAATATGAAATCTTTCATCCAGATTTATGAAAGATTTCATAAACAACAAGAATTATAATATCCATATCATGGTCTCTACGAACTGTTTTTACACAAAAATAATGAAATCCTTACTAATACAATATATACCGTTCGTACATTTAATTAATATAAATAAATTGATTTTGTTTTTTATGAAATGTTTCATAAATACTATGAAACGTTACATTGGACAAACATTTATGAATCATTTCATAAATATGATGAAGATTTTCTTTTGAGTGTATGAATAACATAAAAAAAAATGATTCAAAAGCTTTTAATTAGTTCATGAGAAATTATTGATGTTTAAGCGTCGATGAAATTAGAAATTAATATAAACAGCAATATTTCAATAATTATGAGAAAATAAATAAATAGTTTATAAAAAAATTTCTTTTTGTGAGATAGAAAAAAAACGATATTAGATATTATTCAAAAAATTATATTTTAAAATTCTTACTAACATGGCAACACTGGTGGCCATTCCATTATATACCCATTTCTTTAAAGGCAACATCGGGTGCCACCGTGTAGCCATGGTTACTAGGGTGTTCAAAAAAAAAAAAAAAACATTCGATTTTGGTATAACGTATGATTTATTTAAATTTTTTTTTATCAATGTTTAGCTACCGCCCCCGAACCTGGGCTACTGTGTTTATTTGGGGAAAAATAACTTTTTTCAGTTTTTGTAAAAGCAATTTAATGTCGCAACAGTTTTTATTATAGACGATAAATTTTTCGATATAAAGATAAAATTATGTTTTCAGAACGGTATTATAATCTAAAATCGGTTAAGAGCTAGTCCAGTAACAAAAAAAAATTCCCCAGCCACTAATGCACAGTGGAATATATCACAACATTTTTAGAAATAATTCGACCAATTCTTACTTAGTGGTTCGTCGTAATATCGAGCTTAAATTTTGATTTGAAACCTACAAAACACCCCGGGGGCGGCAATATGGCCGCCCAAACTATGGAACTTTTTGGATATAACATTTTGAGTGCTCGACATTTTTTTGGTTTCTAAAATGATTTTCAAAAAATTAACATATTTCTAATCTGCAAGTAGAGGATAAACAAAACCATGCTTACATGTGTTTGTTATTTCTAATAGTTTCCGAGATATTCCCATTGAAAAATGAGAAATACCAAATTTGGCCCGACTATGGTCCAGTTTTTTGCTAATAATGGTAGCGGAAGCGGTTATATATACTCCAACATATACCTAATTGATTGGGTAAGTCTCTTGCAATACCCGATACCAATGTTAAATTAACAATTTTTTTGTGAATTGTTAATTTAACATTGTTGACTTAAAACTCTATTTATGTCCAAGAAATCATTGGATATTTTATTGAATTTTGAAAATTTACATTTTAACAAAAACTGAAATTAGTACCTTCTTAGTAGAATTATCCAAGTTTTTGTTCTAAAAAGAGTGCTAAACGAGAGTGCCAAAAAAATATCGTAATCTACAGGTAATTTCCTTTCCAACAATAGCAAACACTTCAATGATGTGTTAATAACTCCTTAACACGAAATCTTTAAATAAACCAATTTCGTCCCGCTATTCGTTAAAAACTGGACCTGAGTCGGATCAAATTTGGAATTTATCATTTACAAATAAATTTTTTTAAAAAAATCTTGCGTTATTTCCTCACGGTGCTTAATATACCTGTTGACCCATAACAAAATCGAATGTTTCCTTTTATGAACCACCCAAAATGAAACTCTTAATATTTTTTTACACACAAATAAATTTTCTAATCCCTAACGTAGCCGGATATTTCAATTTTTGAATTTTATTTAAATGGTACGAGGGTAAATTCAAAAATTATAAAAAACTCCCAAAAAAAAAAAAACGTTATTTTTAATTAAGAAAAAAACTAGACACAAATTGAAAGAAAAACACCCAAAAATGGTTGTTTATTTATTAAAAAAAAAACTAAGCAAAAATTTAAAAATATCTCTACGTTAGGATTGCACCTTTTCAGTACTCTACCTAACAATAAAATACCGATTGAAAATCGGTCGATAAGTAAAGGCTTCACTGTGACACCCGGTTTTCAATATCTTGTTTTGAGAAAAATGCATTTAAATATTGCGCATGTTAAATATAGTGCATAGAGGGCAATCTTTAAGTTTTTGATTCCTGCGAATTTTTCGCCAAACCCAGTTTATAGAGAAAGGTTCAAACTAAGGAAATGTGAAATAAAAAAAAATTTAAAGAGAACCCAATAACTTAAATGACAAAATTGAAGATAAGAATGTTTTATTGGACTTTACATTTGTCGTCATGTTATGAAATGTTTGATCAATATGAAGAAACATCAATTCTATAAAACGTTTCATAAAAGTTATAAATATGCTTTAAAAATATAATGAAGCAAATCATTAAAATTTCAAGAATTAAAGGCAACAACCAACGATGAAGATTTATTTCTTACACATTATTTTTAAAACCCACAATTTTAACAACTGTTATGCAGAATATATCAATTATATTTCAAATTGGAATTCAGAAACTATCAATTAATATTCATTTTTAATTAAAATTCAGAAAAAATAAATCAAATTAAGAATTTTTATTTTAAATTTAGAAACGCTAATTAAGGATAAGAATTTCCATTCCACTGAAATTTATAAAAATTAAATTTATATTCACAATTAGATGCAAATTTACAACACATCAACTGATTAGCATTTCTGACTTTCAATTAATGTTATGATTTGAATTTGAACTATATAACCGAACGATTTTTGAAACAATTTCATAAATATGATATGAAATGTTTTCCCTGATTGTAACGGTTAATTTGAAATTTCAGTAAATTATCTTTACCAAAATATTTCTATTGTTCTCGTGTTTTTGCTGAAGTTTGTTTTGTAAATTTTAATGCATTATTTGTGAAATTTAACAAATACAAATTTAATTAATATATTAGTAAAACTACAGTTTTATTTGTTATTTTACTGGGGGTTCGTAAAAATATTAATGTAAAAGTATTAATGACAGAGAACTTTCCCGGACCTGCTCTATATCTAAATATCGAAATTTTCGTCCATTTTATGATTTAATAAATTAGTCATTTTGAGAGTGGTTGAAGGGTTTTAAAATTAACACTCATACTTATTATTGTATTAAATAAATATAAATAAAATCTTTGTTAAATTCAGTGTTGCAACAAAATATTTTTCAAAAATTAATTAAATCGACAAATTTGACAGATTTTTCGCTGACGTATTATTTTGAGTGTAGATATTAAATATTCTACTTACCAGGTATACCATAATCGCCGCTAAATCGTTTTGTATCATAATTAACGAATTTATCGACAATCTGGTGGCAGATGAAAAACATCTGTTAGAACTTCCTGAGGTTGATCGTCATCATCATCATTTGGTTCTTCTTTTTTGGGACGTTCGATGCATAGTAGTTTCGGCAATATTTCTATGAAAACCCTTTGAACCCAAGGGGCCATTCTATGCGTGACAGGGGACCTTAAAGAAATAAAATTGTCAATATTATTAATAAACTGTTGTTGTTTGAGTGAATGATTGATTTGAAATTTTACCTAAAATTAACATTTAACACCGCAATGGTAACCACTACCGACAGCGTGACCAACATCATGGTAAATAATAAATATTTACCCAACAGAGGCACCGTTAATGATGTGGGAGGAATAATTTCCGCAAGCAGGAGAAAAAACACAGTCAACGACAGTAAAATACTTATACACAATGAAATCTTTTCGCCAGAATCACTGGGCAAATAGAAGACCAAGACGGATAAAAATGATATACCCACGCAGGGTATAATGAGATTAACAGTATAAAAGAGTGTCTTCCTACGTAGTGTTAAATTGAAGACAATATCGAGATATGGTTCCTCACAACAACTGTAAAATTTTTCATTTCTTACTGCCGGGACACGCATAATATCCCATTCCACTGAAATGTAATAATCTTGAAGATCAATACCAACTTCAATATTATCAGAATCTGGCGTTTGTTTTAGATGCCGTAAATCAACCTAAAAGTAAAAATGAAATATGTTGAAGTAAATAAAATAATAAAATAAATTTTTAAAAGTTAATTTTGTAAACTTCATACACAGAAATGTCAATTTTATTAATGTTGCCATTTAATGTTGTATGAGGAAATCCTTTAATAACCCATGTTTAAGTTGGTGTTTACTGAAGTACGTGTATGCACACACTCATGCATAGACACATATTTCAACCTTGTCTGTGGGTGTGTGAATAATCAATGATGCGTGGTGAAAATTTGCAAAACAGTTTGACAAGTAAAAAAAAATAAATAAATAAAAAATAAATGGGCGTGTGACAAAAACATGTCAAATATTATGAAAATTTGTATTATTTTTTTCAGCGTTATAAAGAATATTCTTCTGCAAACTTATTGTAAAATACAAAAAGACTAAACGAGAGCAACAGTTTTCTTTATAACTACTACATACATACATATTAGGGCGGGTCGATTTAAAAATCGCTCAACGTTCAAGGAAAATCGTATTCTAGGGATCAAAATAAGAAACTTTGCCGAAAGAACCATACCTCTAAAACGAATTCTGATATTCTGACTTTTGACCCAAAGGGTCAAATTTTGAAAAAGCCTACTTTGATATTTCAGAAAGTAGGAGGAATCTCTCCAAGATTATTTGAGCTACTTCTTTTCCGGGAGACGCGCTAGCAGATTAATGCATAAATCATCATTTTAGGTGACCGTTAAGGGGTTGAAATTTAAGTTGAAAGAGGGCCTTTTTAGCCGTGTTTTTATAGCAAAATGTACAAATCTCGGGATAGAGATATTTCAGAAAGTAGGAGGAGTCTTTCCAAGATTAGGGTCTCTATTTCTTCTCCGGAAGACGCTCTAGCAGATGAATGTATAAATTATATTCGATTGGGGCACTCTAAATGGGTCAATGTGGAATTTTTCAAAATTTGACCCTTTGGGTCAAAAGTCGTTACATCAGAATTCGTTTTAGAGGTATGGTTCCTTCGGCAAAGTTTCTTATTTTGATCCCTAGAATACGATTTTCCTTGAACGTTGAGCGATTTTTTTGCCTCCATACAAATCGACCCGGCCTAATACATATACTATGTATATGTAGATGGAGTGTGTGGGCTTTTAAATTGAACTTTAAGTTAAAAACACATTTGTTTCATTGTAACACAAACAACAAAAAAAAAAAAAAACACCCGCCTGCTTGCCATAATGGCCGCCATTTTCCTTTTATTTATTTGACAGCTGGGTTATTTTTCTAAAAGTCATTCATTGTTGGTAGTTCATTAAACGCAGGCATACATACACATGCAAACTTACTTGAATCATCCGATTCCCTATTGCGTATGAGTGATATATGATTTAGTTAACACTGCGAAAGCATAAAGTATACGCACCGGTGCTTGTCTTTTTATTGTTAGTACTCGTAGTAGTTACACTTAAAATAATAAGTGTATTGTAATAAAGTGTAAAAAATTGTATTTTTTAAACAAATAAGTAATTCAGAATAGAAAAAGATTTTAGGAGAGACTCAAAATAGACTCCAATATATGAGAGCCCAAATTTGCGGCCCAATCTCATGTTCAGGGGTTAAAAATTGGTGTTAAAAATGTAGTTTTTTGACAAAAAATAACTCAGATTAAAAAAGGAGAGACTCAAAATAAACCCCAAATGTTTGAATGAAACTTTAATTTACGTACTCATTGGTTCTCTCTTGCCCAAATTTGCTGTCCAATTTCATGTCCATATGCTAAAAAGTGAATTCAAAAATTTCCCCATTTTTGGGCTTATTTCGAAACGAAACACTGTTCCCGTCAAATACCATCTCTTAGTTGACTACTGCCAAATTTTGAGCAAGTTCCGTCATTAACTTTGCGTTCAACAGCATACACCCTCGTGGATTTTTGGAAAAATGTGAATTTCGAGTACTTATAAAATATATTCTTTTTTGGAAAAAAGGTCATCACTTAAACCAAGGAAAAGCTTGATAAGTACTATGGGGATTTGTTTGTTTATTGAATACAGATAGAAAAGTTAAAAAATATATTTATTTTATACACTAAAAAAAGTCGGATCCTTGCATGTTTGCAAATTTTTTACTGTTATTAGTAATTTTTTTGCAAGGATCCTCCAAACAAAAATGTTGCTGACTTTGAGTTTAGGAATTTTATTTATTTTCTTTGTTAATTATTCTTTAATTAAATAACCGATCCCAAAGTGCCATATATGGCTAAGAAATAATTTTACAATAAACAAATTAAACTAAAAAACGGACTTTTGGTATTAATTAAAACTTCCTAAACATCGTTGTGTTTCGAAAAAAGTCGTATTTTTGAATTAAATAAAATGCATTTATAATCAGGTTTAAGTTTTTTTTTATATGAATAATAGACTAATCTACCCGAATTCGAATTATTATTTTTATATTTTTCCTAGCATATGTTAAGTTTCTTCATATAAAAAATTATGTTTTGCTTAATGGCGGTTAACCGGTATTGTCACAATTGGTTAACCGGTTTCCGCAAAAGTCGGTTTTTTGGTAACAATATTGACAACAAATTCGGTGGCCACAGCTGAGACTGTTTTCTGGGTGCTGTAAACATCTGCAATAACTGTCAAATATGTTTTTTACTAAAAAAAGTGTATTATAAAGAATTGTAGTTAGTTATAAATTATGAAAAGTTTTTCGACCTTTGAAATGAATGACTTTATTAAATAATTGAGCTCTAGGTCACTAGGTAGTTAGTTTAATCTAAAAATAGTGCATTCGGCTTTTATGCGAAATTTTTTACCTATGCGAAATTATTCGTTAATTTAAGACATGTTTTCAAACAAAAATGTACTAATTTTAGACCCCTCTTTTTAACCCTTGAGCGTGAGATTGGGCAAAAAAAAATAAAACACAGGGAATTCTGAAAAAATGTTCTCCAACTCAGTTGTGATTTATAATTTTATTTTTTTCAAGCAACCCATAGAACTCAAATTATTTTATAAAATACAAAGTTAGACACATTTTTACAAGAGTATACTACTTTTTCTGAATGTAACGCTTTTGTTAGTTGAAAAAAAAAAAAAAATTAAAGACAGTAAATATGAACTTTGCTAACATTTTTTAGATGCTGCGTGTGTATATTGAACAACAAGAATACATTTATATCAATATGCGGAGTATATTTTATTGTCAAAGTAAGCAGATGCTTTTGTTGTGCTTTTTGACAAAATCATTTTTTTTTTAACACCTTATTTCTCTTACTTTTTCATCATTGAGAAGATTAGTTAATATGCTTTTGTTTATTAAGTTGGAAAAGAAGGAAAGACAAATACATAATATTAGATACAACTCACAAATGTCTTATACTCGTTTAGTAAACATTGTTAAAAAGTAATTTTCACAAATAAATCTGACAGCTAAACAAAACACATTTGGCACACGCACACTAACTAACTAACTCCATACGCAATCAAACACTAATACTTAGGCAAGGCAGACAGACAGACAAACAGACAAACACGCAGACAGACAGACATTTACAATGATTTAATGGTTATAAAATTGAGATTAATGTCATGTTTATTTCTTGTAAATTACAAAAATATTTCTGAATTTATTTATTTTTGTTTCTTATTTTTCGTTAAAACATGTATGTTGTTGTTGTTGTTGCTGTTATACTACTTACCATATAACCATCATATGTCCATGAACCGAATTTCATAAAACATGTCTGTTCATCGAAGGGAAAATATTCAACATCGATTTCGCAAAATGATTTATAAATGGCTGGCGGTTTCCATACCACTTTGCCGGTATGATGCAGAATTGCTTTTGTCATTATTGTCACTTCATAATTACCATCAGCACTGTAAATGAAAAGGATTAAGAAAGAAAAAACCACATTTTAATAAAAAAAATTTTGTAATATTTAAATTTGTTTAAATTGCTACAAATAAAAGAGATTTGAGGAGTTTAAGAGTTTGATATGGGGAATCATTAGATTACATTAAATTATATATAAATTAGATATGCGGTGAGATCAAATTTGATCCGAAAACATTAAATTGTATCGAATTCGATACAATAGCATCGAATTATATCCAATTCGATGCAATAAAATACAATTTTGTACAATTTAATGTATTTTGGATACAATTTCCTCCGAATTTGTTTGCGTTTCGTATAAAATTGTATCGCATTATTATTATATTATTAAAAAAAAGTTGATACTAACAGTTCTTAGTTTTTCTCAAGAATTATATCAAATTATATCTAATTTCATACACATCTAATTTTGCCGTTTTATTACGAAGGCGAAACTGTGGAGCCAACCCACATAGGGTTGTTTTGTAGAAATTTTGCTCTTCTCAGATTTTTTCACTATTAAAATGCATAGATCTTTTCTTTTTTTTCATCTGTATGAACTCTTAGCATATATTAAACTTCTTAAACTCACTAACGTGGATCAACACAAAGGTATGTTGCAGAAGAGGCTCAACTTTTTTTTTGTTAAATTTCATTAAACGTATAGAGCATATACTTTCTCACAAGTGAGCGTCCGTGGGAGCTAGAGTCGTTTTTGTGAGCAAAAATACAAATTTTGTTAGTTAATGATCTCAAAAATTTCAAATCCGGAATTAAAAAATTATATCTAAAAATTATTGTTCATATATCACCATATATAATTGAATGCAGCTTTATAATGGACGGACGATACATATTCATATCTGAGTTCTATTAAAAAATAATCAAAGCATTACACCTCATATATTTCTATATAATTTTGGATGAAACAATATATGTCTTTGTAAAATCTTACAAAAAAAATATTTTTAATATTGGTTTCTATGAAGTTTTATATAATTATATGTACATTTATGTGGAATTATATACGAATGCATATATAACTTTATATTGTATATATAGTAATATATAATAAGGTGTGTTAAGTACAATTGCATCTTAGACAATATTAAATATTATATTGCTATATATACCCCCATATAAACATCAAAAAGCTATATATTACTAGATACAAATATTTATGCTTATAAATTTAAGCATTAAATCATCTAATTGTTTAAAATTATATATAAACTTTTTTTACTTGCATATACAACGATACAATTAACAGCGAGATACTTAATTTTTTCCACGTTTTTATAATTTACAAGATTTAAAGTTATTAGAGCAAAAAAATAAAAAATTGTTGTTGTATAAAGAAATGTCTAGCGAATGAACTGCAAGATATTTATACCCGCCTTGACTATGTATTTTTTTCTCATTTGCGGTTTTTGAAATATCGTGTTTTTTTTTTATTTACACAATTCACCCCAAGTTTTCGTATGCTTCGCTTAATTTTTCGAAATTTTATTTTAAAATCATGAAATTTTTTTATGAATATAAATCTATAAATCTACACAAAATGATCCTTAATTTGAGCATAATCATGTCGGTGTTTATATAAGGATATAGCACTGTAATGGCAAGTAAGTTGAAAATTTTAATTTGTTAGTTTTATCGTTATAAATTTTATGCATTTTAAGAAAACTAAAAAATTTATCAATTTTTGTGTTAAAATTGAAAATCCTGAAATATTTAGAAAAAAACTTAAAATTTTAACTAATTTCTTAAATTGTTCGTTCTTTGAAAAGACCAACAAATTTTCATTTTTTGAATGAGTCTTCCGATTTTCTTCAAATTAAAAACATAAATTCCCTATAGAGCATATAACACATCTCCATATTCAGTTTACCAAATTTTTGAGAACTCGCTATTTTTTCACTGTTTTAAAATTTAAAAAAAATATTTAAAAAAATTATCGGATACACGTAAAACGAAAGCAGACACGTAAAACAAATTGCTCCGCAGTATTTCATTAAAAACGTCTTTATTATAAAATATTAAAAATTGTTATTAGCATAAAAATAAACTTTAAAAAAAGTGCTATATAATTATTTAAAAATCTCTACTAACAGTGCCTTTTAAATACTTAATTTTTAATAAAAACAAAATTAAATTAACTTTTTTTCGTGTTTGTAACTAAAAAAAAATATATAAAATCCACACAAATAAGACAATAACAAAAAAAATAAAAATAACAATAACAATCATTGTAGTTAAAAAAAAAAATAAGAAATATTTGTTTTCTCAAACAATAGTTAAAGCAAACCTCAATGCCTAAAGCAAATCTTAGAAAAAGAAAAAATAAAAACAACGAAAATCAAAAATCCGCTGATTTAAGTGTCTCTATTGAAATGAGTGACAATAACAGCAACAATAATAATCATCTCACTCCTCCACCAAAGAGAGCAAGAGAGCCACTACAGAACTCTTTTTTAGGCAATGTATTAAAAGCACCTATGTTGTCGACTACTGATTCACCCTTCAAATTAGTTAATCTAGTAGATAAAAGATTTGAAAGAATTATTGAAGTTATGAAAACTACAATTGAAGAAAGTGTACGCATGTTAAAAGAGTTTAGTAAAAAATTTGATGAATTAAAAAACGAAATTTTAAACATCACCCAGCGTGTAACACAACTAGAATCGGTTGCTAATGATATTGTTAGTTTAAAAAGTGAAGTAAGAAACTTAAAAACTCAGCTTCAACGTCAAGAAAATTCAATTATCGCATCAGATCTTCGTATAAATGGGATACCATACCGTGAAGAAGAGGATTTGCTTGGTATTTTTCAAACTATATGTGGTACACTTAACATTTCTATTCCAGCGGTCAAATCCATATACCGCTTACAAAATTACAATAATAAAGATAATGACTTTTCTCCTCATGCTGTTATAATGGTGAAGTTGTTTTCCCCATATGACAAAAACTTTAGCGCGTTGGACTTTTACACAGAAGGTCCCGGGTTCGATCCCCGGTGCCGGCAACATTAAAATAATATGTATGAGTTTTTTCTATCCCTCATACGTATCGCAATGTCCACCTTCGGTGTTCCCATTAGCAATTAACCCCACCGAAGTAAAATAATGAATCAGGGCTATGAACCAAAAAGCTTCAATAAGTTCGCCAACTCTCCATCAGGTGGCCAGCAACAACTGTTCTAAGACTTATCATCTCGCGCAATTACAGTGTTGCCATGTCTGAAGCCCTTCATCTTTCCCCACCTTTCATCTCTATACTATCCCTTTCCAAAGAAAGCAACACACTTAATATAGGAAGTATTTCCTGAATGTTGCCTCTCTTTTTAAAAAAAAAAAAAAAAAAAAAAAAATTGCAAATTTTCGGAAAGCCTATAAAACGTCATTGTTGTTAAATCACATAGGTGAAGATTCTGATCGACCGTTTTATATCAATGAAAATCTGACTTCTACAAATTTTAAAATTCTGCAATCTGCGGTCAAATTAAAAAGAGCTAAAAAACTCACGTCTGCTTTTACAATGCGTGGGCTGGTATACATAAAACTCAAAGCAAATGAAGACCCTGTCCGAATCGAAAGTATGGAGGAACTCATGAACTTTTTTCCCGATTTTCCCTGTCCAGAACAAATTGCTGATATTTAGAAAACTATTTTTAATTATGATAAGAATATGTATTTTCTTTCTGTTTTTTTATTTAAACTATGTAGTATTGCTTTTTTGGTTTTATAAGTTTTTAAATTTACCTTGTTTCAAAAAAACTAATTTTAAATGTGCTTTAATATTCTTTGCAAGCGTTGCTTTTATAAAATTTACTTTAAATCTTGTTATCTTTTATGGATAGTCTAGATTCTAGTTCCAATGGCGTGACCTTTAATATGATACGGATACTTTGTAAACAAAGATGTGGTATAAAAATATGTCATTTAAATGCTCAGAGTTTGAAAAACAAAATTGATGAGTTTCGTTATATTTTTGAAAACTCTGGTGTAGATATTGTATGTGTATCTGAGACTTGGTTTAATAAATCTGTTCCGGACACCATTGTTGAAGTGGAAAATTTCTGTTTATACCGTTGTGATCGGAAAACTCCTTGCGGTGGTGTTGCGATATATGTCAGAAAAGGAATTATATGTAAAATGTTGTGTAATTCTAATATTGAAGAAACCACAAATGATGATTCCACGAGTGATGATACTTCCAGTGATGATACTTCCATCGATGATGCTTTACATGATGAACAAATTATAAATTTTAACAATAATAGAAACATAAAGACAATTGAGTACCTTTTGTCGAGGTTGTATCAGGCAGTAGGAAGCTACTAGTGGGATCCGTATATAGACCTCATCGTCGAATTAATACTAGCGATTTCTTTGAAGTGCTTGAAAGTTTGACCGTGAAGTATGAAGACATTATAATATGTGGAGATTTTAACTCAAAAATTCTAGTTGAAAGTCATCTTACTGATGATATGAAATCCATTGGATTGCATCCAATTAATACTTTAACCCCAACACATTTCACATCTACCGCCAATACGCTGCTGGATATATTTTTCGTCAGTAATAAACAAAAAGTTGTGTTTTATGACCAACTCTCCATACCTTGTTTTTCCAAACATGATTTGTTATTTTGTACTTTCGACTTCAATTTGCATTATGTATCGGACCCTACAACTTTTATGATTTTAACCAGATTAATTATAGTACTTTGTACTCTGAGCTTGTACAAGTTGACTGGGAATCCATATACTATATGCCTTCTGTTAATGATCAGCTTAATTTCTTAGAAGTTTCTCTGTCCCATGTATTCAGAAAATCCGTTCCTCTTAAAGTCTACAGGCAAAGTGCTAGGAAAAAGCCTTGGTTTAATAATGAAATTAAAACAGCTATTGCCCACAGAGATTTTGTTTATAGACGTTGGAAACTCTTCAAGATCACTGTCTTTCACTCTGAATACAGTATGGCTCGAAGAAAAGTAAAAAGAATGATAAAGAGAGCAAAATCAACTTACTATTCTAATCGTTTTACAACTGCTGTTGGATCAAAAAAAACCTGGAAAGCTATCCGAGAAATTGGTATTGGTAAACCATCAACTAGAAATAGTACGGTGATTGATGTCGACAATGTTAATGCAAGTTTTGTCAACATCCCCAATGTTCCTGCAGATGTCAGTTATTACGAACAAAATCAACTACTAAGCCAGCAAAATGAGCTTTTCTTCTTTGACTGCGTAAGCGAAATTGAAGTACAAAGGAGCTGTCATTACATTAAATCGAATGCAGTCGGCTTCGATGACATTTATCCAAAATTTTTTAAAACCATTATTCCTCAAATGCTGCCATACATCACACATATTTTCAATAACATCATAACAAAAAGTGAATATCCTCGAAATTGGAAACATGCCAAAATCATACCTACTCCAAAATCGAACAATGAGTATCGTCCTATTGCTATTCTATCGTACTTATCCAAAGTTTTTGAGCGATTACTTCATCAACAAATAAATAAATACATCAATGACAATAACTTGTTGACAAATAGACAATCTGGATTTCGAGCAAAACACAGTTGTACAACAGCCTTAATCGATGTATCCGAGAGTATACGAGAAAACATTGATGTTGGTGATATATCGTTCCTTATTCTACTGGATCATTCCAAAGCGTTCGATACTGTCGATCACCAAGTTCTTTGTTGGAAATTGGACAAAATGTTTAGTTTCTCCCCTTCATCTATCCGTTTGGTTGCTTCGTATCTTTCTGGCCGTAGTCAATCTGTTACTGCTAATAACATAACCTCAAAATCGTTACCAGTTCTTAGGGGAGTGCCACAGGGATCAATACTTGGGCCACTACTATTTTCAATTTATATAAATGATCTAGATAAACAATTATTACACTGTAATGTTCACCTATATGCTGATGACGTACAACTATATATTAGTAGTCCTTTAATAAATATAAATGATTGTGTTGAAAAAATAAACCTAGATTTAAAACGTGTTCACACATGGGCAAATGCAAATGGTTTGTGTATAAACCCCACGAAGTCCAAGTGCTTGATAATAACGAAAAAAACACTAAAACTGTCGCTTGAACCTATGATATCTCTGAACAACAAACGAATCGAAATTGTACAAAAAGCTAAAAATCTTGGCATTATTTTTAATAACACACTCACTTGGTCTGATCATGTAACCGCTGCTGCTGGGAAAACATATTCTATGCTGCGAACGCTATGGAACACTCAACACATCACACCGCTTAATATTCGAATGTTACTTGCAAAAACGTATATCATGCCAATTTTATTATATGGATGTGAACTGTTCGCAAGTTGCGATTCAACAAGCCTAGGAAAACTTGAAAAAAACTTTCAATGCGGTATTGAGATATGTTTTTAATCTAAGAAAGTATGATCATATTTCCCTATTTATAAATAAACTTTTTGGCGTTTCCCTAAGAAATCTGTTAAAAATCAGAACCCTAATGCTATTACACAAAATAATATTCAAACATGAACCAGTGTATCTTTTTGCTAGAATATGCTTTACGCGTTCAAGAAGATCAAATGATATAATACATACTAGATATAGAAGTCAGGTTTCTGAACGTCATTTTTATATAAATTCAATCCGCCTTTGGAAACTCGCTACTACCGCCTAATAAATCTATTAGCAACGCTTTGCGTTTTGAGAGAGAGTTATATAAATTTTTTAGTTCAAATTAATAATATTATTCTTTTTATTATGATGTTTTTTAACTTAGTTAAAATATATTTGTTTTTTTTTTCATAGTAATATTTTTTATACAAAACTATATATTCAATAATGTAATTACAATATAAAAATCCAATACTATAATTATAAGATTAGTATCTTGTTGTATTGGAAATCAAATAAAAAAAAAAAAAAAAATAAATAAATTTCGCTGATTCGAAAAGCGTTCGATGTCTTCTTTCACACAAATTCAATAAAAAAATCCATTTCAAACAAAAATTCATTTTTATACACTTAGAACAGGTAAAGAGGTAAAGAGAACTGCAAATGTAGTCAAAAACAAAAGAAATTTCACTTAGAGAAAGACGACTTACATTTTAGTAAATTGAACTAACATTGTCATTTGTTTTTTAATGTTCAAAAATGAAAATTAAAAAAAGACATTTGCGTCACAGAAAAAATTAAATTTAATTTTTATAAAAAAAATTTTAAATTATTCATTTATCTATTTATAAAAAATTTTTAATGGGGAGAACAATTTTGAAAATGCCTCTAAAAAAACATTTGTATAAAAAATGAATTTTTGTTTCAAATGGATTTTATAATTGCATTTGTGTGAAATAAGATAATTTTTAGTGTCCGACCGAACAGTTCGGCCAGAAAATGCATTTCGGTATTTTAAAGCATTATGGACAAATTTGGCGGATGAAAAAATGTTTATTGGGCTGATTAGATGCTATTTTGAGTGTCAAATTTGAAGAAAAGTCTTTAGTTAAACAATGAATTCACTGTTCGGCCTCAGAAAGTTCGGCCAAATTGAAAATAGTTCGGCGGCCGCACTTTTAACTTTATAGCTAAACTTCGGCTTGTCTATTAAATTTTATACATAAAATCGAATTAAATCGGCTCAACAATCATCATTGCCTCTAGATATCAAAAAACCGACAAAATATAGTTTTTTGGCCGGTGGACACTAATAATTTTTATGCCAAGTAACTGAAATGATCAACAAATTTATTGAACAGCATTTTTACAAAAAATTAGTCATTATGGTTGTTGAAAAACAAAGTTTTTCACTAACATTGTCTAAAAAGTTCTTCGTAATATCTGCTATTTTGACCCTACCGCCCACTCCACGCTTTGTGTAAATTAAGGAAAGCTTTTTATAAAACAATTTGTGTTGATAAAAATGTCATTCACTTTTAAATATGAATTAAAAACAATGTAACTGCAGTACTATAAAATGTTAAGAAATCCATATTAACATTACCGTCTGTCGTTGCCATCATTATAATGATTTTACAATAAAAAGGTCTTTCCGAAAATTGTAAAAAATCAGACAATGTTTTAACGTCTTTTAGTCTATATAAGTTTAAACAGCAGCTACAATAAATATAATTTTTTTACAAGGAAACTTCACAGATTAGAATCCGCAGATTTGAATGAAACTTCGATATATTGTAGAGGACATACAAATATTATTTTTTTTTTTGTTAGGTGCGCAATCTCAAGTTTAGGGGTTAAAAAGTGGGGTCAACTATGACCCAATATAATATATACATATATATATATAAATGACATCATCAACGCCCAGCTCAAACAGCTGCATCTAGGAACATGAAATTTGGCATGTAAGCTTCTCTATGACCATAGGCGCTTAATAAGGCGGAATTTATGGATATTCTTACGGGAAGGGACAAAAAGGGGAAAAGTCTCCTCCTTGGCTGTCAGCTTAAATACATTTGGCTAGAGAGCTGAAATTTTAATATGTGTTCCTTTAAATAAGACTTAACTCACTGATATGTCACTTTTTGGAATTTTATCCATGTACGTGGTAAAAAGGGGTGAAAGGGGGAACATCCTGCTCCCTTGGCGGCCTGGCCACACAACTTAAACTAGGCACAGGAAATTTGGTATGTGGGTTACTTTTACCGTATAGACATCCGCTCAGGCAGGGAGGGGCGTGAGGGGGGAAATTCTGTGCATTAGCGGCCAGGCCAATCCATTTAAGCTAAGAACTTGAAATTTGGTATGTTGGAGATATCCGCTCGGGCAGGAATTTTGGACATTTCTTTGGGGAGGGGCAATGAAGTTGTAAGTTCTACCCCTGGGCGTCCTGTACAAGCCGCTGAAGAGAGGCATTTGTAATTTAGTATATTGGTTTAGAATCCCACGTACACATCTGCTAAGACGGTATTTTTAAAAATTCCTACGGGAAGGGGCAAAATGGGGAAAAGTAGAAAATCCGTAGAAATCCGCATAAAAGGAATTTATTGAAATTCCAACGGGGATGGGAATGAAAGAGAAAAGTCACCCTTTTGGCGGCTTGAAAAAACAGCTAGAGCGAGGAAATTTAAATTTGGTGTGTTGGTTCCTATTACCGCGTAGAAATCCGCTTAGGCAGTACTTTTGAAAACCCAACAAGAAAAAGTCACCTCGTTGGCGGACCGGCCAAACCACTAACATGAAGAACTTTGGCTTTGGTATGTGGCGTTCTAATCACGCTTAAGCGAGATTCAGAGATAAGGTATTTTTGGAATTTTCGCTAGGATCATATTAAAATGGAGGTAAAAAGTCTACTTAACATCCTGCCAAACGCCTGAAATTTGAATTATGAATTTTGTGAGGTATAACCTTATGAATATACACATATTGAATTTTTGATTAAATGAGATTTTAAATATAAATAGTTTAAAAGATTTCAAGACCTACATAAATCCCAAAAGGTAGAAATTTGAGACATGAAATTAAAAAATACATCACAAACCGGAAAAAAAACTATTAAACGAAAAGTTCTTATGAAAAATAATTTAGTTTTATTTTTATTATTATATTCTGGTATTTAAAACTACCGGTAATTAAGTATCAGCTTTATAAGCTAGTAATTTACAAAACTATATGCAAATTGGATATCAAATGAAAGGTATTAAAAACGCATCCACTGGCAAAAAAAACTAATTGTTTTTTGTTAAATATTAGTAATTTTCCATTTGTTTTACATTCATATCTTTTAAACTCTTCTGCATTTTTTTAACTTAGTGAAATTTATGTGTCAGTATACATAGTTTTACAACGCAGTGTATAATAATGCTTATTTAATTTTACTGAAGGACTGTCTGGGCTTTTTAAAAATATTCAGAAGAGTTTTTATAACCCATATTCAATAAGTGGAAACCTTGGGCCGACAGCTCAAGCAATATGGGCATAGCATTTTTTGTTTTCCCGATCACTTTAATACAGCGTACAAAAAAATCTAAAGTTTTTTAATATGTCTTTATACAGAAATGTTGTAATTTTTGACTCCGCTTTTAAAACCCTAAACGTGCGATTGAGCAAGTGTCTTACATTTATTGTCCTTAAAAACATATCCAAGTTTCATTAAAATCTGAGGACTCACCACTGTGTAGTTTCTTTGTTAGTTTTACTACTACATATACAAACATGTATATAAAGTTTTCTGGCTGTTTGCCACTTTTCTTATTTTTTTTTCTTTTACATAAAAGTGAATGCAGAGTACAGACAATTTAAGTAAATGCCTCTTATTATAAGCCTAGAAAAATAAAAATGAAATTTAAACAAAAACTAAAGAACGTTTTGTATGCTGTTGCTGCTTAATTCCAGCAATTAATTTTTACGATGATCTCAGAAATTAAAATTCACTCCAAAAAGTAAAAACGACAAGAAATACTGTACGTATTATTAACCCTTTGGCAACAAAACTTTAAGCAAGGACTATTTAAGCCAGAATACGCTCTTCCGTGTGCGACGCTCTTATGATCGTGCCGTTGCGCCATTGTGCCATCGCTGTCAAATGTGGCAGCTTGGGCGGTATAATTTTAACACAGAGGTTTCATTTAACCGTACAATTAATATAATCATTTATTTCTATGAATTTTAAGGTATTTCAATTTAAAATATAAATATAATAAAATAAAAAAAATTTTTTAAATGAGCAAACTCCTTTTACGAGTTTTTATGAAATTTTTTCACTAAACTAATGAAGCTTTTTATCACAATATGAATGAAAAATTTCTTAAGCTTAATGAAAAGTTAGTTTAAACGAAACTATTTTCAATGAACCTTTATCATTAGCCGTATAAAATTTTTAATAAATAATGTGAAATTTGTCATTAAATTTTATGATAAACTGCATGAATTTAATGAAAAGTTTCATAGATCTAATGCAAAAATTCATTGATATCATGCAGATGATTCTCTCAGTGTAGTTTGAAAATTTTAATAATTTTCAAAACTGTTAAAATATAATTTTTTTATATTATATTTATATTCTAAATTGAAATTACATAAAAATTCATAAAAATAAGTAATTAAATAAATTATATTAATCATGCGGTTGAATAAAGCCACTGTGTTAAAATTATACCGCCCAAGCGGCCACACTTGTGCGCAATCGCACGATGGCGCGTTCATAAGCGCATAGCGCACAGAAGTGCGCATTCTGGTTTTAAACTGCCAAGAATTTTTTAGCGAAACTTGGTGCCGACGTAGGCCTATGACTAAAAATAAATTATGTGCTGCTTTTGGAGCTTTACTGCTCCCCCAAGGGGAGCAATTTGGTAATATACTAAAATATTTATGAAACAAACCTTCACACAGAGAAATAAACTGCCAACCGAATTTTAAAGTGTATATTAATTTTAAAAACTTATAAACTCAGTTAGAACAACTATATTTATAACAGATTTCTGAATATTTTATGTGTTTGCTACCAAAATTTTGTTGAATTAACAGAACTTTGTTGTGAAAACTGATGGTAAGTTGTGCCAACCGTCTGAAATTCGTAATAACTTAATTTGAGTTGTGTTGGCAAATAGCTAAATTTTTCTCTGTGTGTTTAACTGAATTCTTTTAACATTAAAATACTAAAAACCTAAAATAAATCATTAAATAAAAAAAAATCACTTTGGGTTGGCCTTGTAAGACTCTGAGACTATCAGGCTACAATTTATATGTATCACTAAAACGTTACATCCTTTTAGTGCCGAGCACAGCAGGTTTTGCTTAATTCGTCCTGTAGGCTATGCTAAAATAGCAATAAGTAAAAATGGGATATATATCAACCATTAGTTCTCAAAGGGTTAATGTTGCTGTTTTTTTCTGTATAAAAATAGTACAGCCAACAGACAGTTTTATACCGCATAATATTTATAGCGAGAGAAAATGCTTTTGCTCATTACATATTATGTTTGTGTAAGTCTTTTAGTAAGTGTATGTGTACACATAGAGAGAAATGTTGCTATAGCAATTTGCCAACTGAAATTCGGTTACTACGAATTTCAGTCGGCTGGTAGAACTGAACATTAGTTTTCACAACAAAGTTCAGTTAATTCAACTGAATTTTAGTTGGAACAAACACCTAGAATATTTAAAAATCTAATGTAAATATCGTTGAACTAACTGAATTCATAAGTTGTTACCATTAAAATACACTTTTCAATTAGGTTGGCACTTTATTCCTCTCAGCTGTGGTCACCGAATTTGTTGGCAATCGAATTCTGGCGGTTACAAAAACTATCGTAACGTTAAATATTATTACATTCCAAACAATTTTATTGAAATTAAGAAAACCTTTTTTAATTTTTCTGGTATTGAAACGTGGCTTTTAAATTAATAGTCCTCTGTCCTACTGATTGCACCATAATCACTTTCATTATTCATTGACTTATTTGCTATTTAAACATTTGAATATTTTATTTTAATTCAAAAACAATTTTTTGTGTTTGTGTTTTCCGAGATTAGAACGTTCGGAATACAAGGCAAACTGGGGTAGACACCACAAACACTTATAAATGTTGAGTGTTAAATTTGAATTGAAATATTTTGTTAGAAAAACTAATATTGTCTCAAATTCGTCTACCAATACCAATCATTAGTTGCTTCTATAAACACTGCTATCGAGAATTCGGTTAGTACTACTGAACCCCTAATTTAGTGGCATATGTGATTGCGATTACCGTATTTGAAGTAACCACTTTTGATTATCGACAATTTTACTAAATAAATTTATAGATGGTACCACTTCTCTTGTATTATCACAAAATAAATAAATGCTTCTACCGTACACAATTACTAACCGAATTTTATTTGAAAAGTTTATTTCCTTTAGTTCCTTTTCCCTCTTTTTATTTCCAGTACAGTGTTTCTGCTTTATTAATCTATTATTGGTAATTCCAAATAAAATAACCTCCTATCAAATAAATTTTTATGGTTTCGACCGAGTTCCAACCAATCCTTTTTCTGGGTGTATATTTTCGAATATAAACAACATAAATGAACCCGTTCTACGTGTCCATTGAATGAGTGAAATGATTTTATGGGGATTTGTTAAAGACAATGAATAAGAAGTATATTTTTCCTGTTTTTTTTTTTCTGTTTTAATGTATAAGTGAAGTGTGTATGTATGCAAGTATGTATTGTCGTAAAGTAATCGTTGTGAACAAATTTTTCAATGAGCGGAAGTTTCACAAATAATCTGGATCAATAGTTAAATCTGTTCCTTCCTTGTGTAAAATTTAAGTTTTCTTGATTGAAATTTCAGTTTTTTTTTTGCCAGATTTATGCCAAACATTATTTAAATTTAAAATTTTATTACAGCATCATTAAGCTTATGCTGGTCGTTTATATAATTTTATATCACACATCTGTCTATTGGTCGGCTTGTCTGTCATTCTTTTTATTATATGTATTTTATTTTATTTTATTTTTTATTTTGGCGACGACACATGGTCTAAATATATTTCATTGATAATAGAATTAAAAGATCTGTTAGATAATAAACTTGTCAACAGCAAACATTTAATTAAAAGCCAAATAAAAAAAGAAAAGGAATCATATAAAAGACAAAACAAAGCACTTTAGGGAATAAAAAACATATATATTTTTGAACACAGAAACAACAATTTTTAAAAACAACATTTAGATAAATTTGTATATGAACTAGTATTATACATTAGGTCGCCACATACCCCAGAAAAATACAAATTTCTGGTATTTATTGCATTATAACACTATTCGACGGCCAAAAAAAAAAAAAAACCTGGCTTAAAACAGATCTTTGTTAGACCTATGTACGCTGATTCCAAATCTGGCAACATCTTTTCTTCCATTTACAGTTTTTGAAATATCGCGGTTTTTATATTTTCATCATTCACCCAATTTTTTCGTATATTTTGCTTAATGTTTTGAAAATTATCATTAATTTCAGTATAATAATGTCGATGTTTGTATGAGGATATGTACTGGTATTGTAAAGAAGTTGCAAATTTTACTTTTTTTAGTTTTATCCATATACATTTTATGCATGTTAAAAAAATTTAAAAAAATTTAAAATATGAAAATATATTATTACCATTACTACTGAAGAATTTGCAACTCTACAGAATCTGTGGTTGTAATGTATATATATTCTAATAGATTTATGAATGATTTATGTGAATGATGTAAATATAAAAGTCAAGGTATTTCAAAGTCTTCAAATGAGAAAATAACACTTTGACAGATTTGAATTCAGTGTACCTACCCAGCAAACCCCATAAATTTGCTCCCATTACCATTATCTAAATAATAACCAGTAGAATTTCGGTTAACTGCATATAATTCGGCGTCAAAACCCGACGAGGTCGTTTTTGTAAGTAGTTTTACATATTTGTACACTCGGTTAACCACTGCATTACAAAAAGATTAAAAATAAGTGATTACCAAAATAATTAGTTATTCGTATTATTATAAGCAACTAAAAGAATATGTGGTTACAAGTTTGTTAATAATAAGTTATGCTTACATTTGTACTTATCAGTAATTCAAAAATAAGTAGTTGACAAAAAAGACATTATATAATCCATGCATAAAAATACGAAATAATTGTCAAAAGCACAAAAACTTTCGTAAAATGTACAAATTTTCGTTTATTTTACAACAAATTTGGTTATTTTTACATTTCTTCGTAATTTTTACGCATGGATTATTATCAATGTAGTCGCGGCTAAGCTTTACTGCTTATAAAAATGACTTCGTTGTTGTTTTTGTTTTTTTCTTTGATATTTTTAAATTTTGAATCTCGCTCCTAGACGAGGACAATAAATTCTCATTGAGTTTGTGATTTAACATAACAAATATCTCTAGAAAGTCTAATAACAAGTCCCCTGAAGATTTCCTTAGGCAGGAATGAAATCCGGATAGGGACACGCCTACATCAGATTGCTTTTCACAATTTGTTAAATAAGTTTTGGGACTTTAGCACATTTAATTACTATAAAAAAAAAAATACATAGTGCTGACGATAAATTATTATGAAAAGTTTTTGCTGGGTAAGTCTATAAAAAATATTCATTTTCAGCAAAAAGTTGAAATTTGTGGAGTAGTGTAATTTGTGAAATACAATTTCATTAACCGATAGCAAGGCATTTTGAAATGAAATTCGTTTTTTTTTTTGGCATAAATTGAAAGTTTTGTTTTTACTATATAATTGGATTTTTATGAAATTTGAGTATGTGGTGGAGATTAGAACTCTAAGGGTTAACTTATTTCTATAAACCATTTCAGGTTTCTATGTTGTTGACATTTTATTCAAATGTATTAAGGTGGTATTGCCGGAAAAGTTCTTTTGAAGGCCCCATAAAATTTTGCATACAAAATTCGCAAACCAATTATTTTACTTCTAAACAAAAAGGATGCGTTTCGTTAATTAAAATCTCATAAAAAAAAAATCTCAATATTTAGTTTTTTTCTCAAAAAATTAACTTGGTAACTTAAAATATTATAGCGAGTTTTTAAAACTTTACGGGCAAATTTAATGCCTTTTAAGTGTATGGTTCAATTTAATACGAAAAAAGGCATTCGTTACGGCTACAGATTTAAATAATTCTTAAATTTGGTTCATACAAAAGAAATTTAGTTGAGCCATTTCATTTTGATGATCCTAGGAAAACAATTGACGACTAATTTAATGATACACTCATAAAATTAAATCTGTAAAAATAGCAGAGTAAGTGAAAAATTACGTAGCTGGAAAAACTTCTAAAATTTGCAGATTTATTTTGCTAATACATATTGTAACGTTTCGCAGAGGCACTGCTGTGGGGATGTCAGCTAGCTCGAGTGGGCATGTTTTCCGGGTCCGATCCCAACCCGTCAATTCAGCCCATGGACATGATAAGAACAGTACACGGTTAAATTTGCATAGTTTTAGTTATATTCTAGTTGAATTTTGGTGAATTAAAAATCTACTAAAATCAGCGAAACGTTTGCTAAATATTTCCAGACAGAAAACAGCAAAATAACTAAAAAATGTTGCTATATTTGCCATAAATTTATTTGAATGAAAATAACAGAATATTTTAGAAAACTCTACAGAACTATTAGCTAAAAATTTCGGATTTCAGAAGTGCAGATTTTATGCTCACATCATAAATTTAAACAAAAAATTTTGAAAATTTAATTTTTTTTTGTGTTTTTGTCTACTGATATTTACTGCAATATTTGCTGATTTGCAGATTAATTTGTTACTTTCAGTTAACTAAAATTTAGCTTACATATCAGACGTTTTATAAATTCAAAGGATTTCTTTTTGCTATTCTGGAGCAAACAATAATTGGATTTTTTTTTTAATGAAAAAACATTACAAAAGCCAAAACCAGTAACACCCAAAAAAAAAAAAAAAATTCTGTTCAAAAAAGAATTTTGTGAACTTTGTATTAAAAATGAAAAATTTTATAAAAATTTGTTTGTGGGACTGTAAAACAGTTCATCTTAACCGAGGGTTCATCTTAAGCAATTTCGTATTAACTGATGTTACTTTGAAGTTGTTTCCAAAATGCTAGGACTTTCAAATTTGTTCGTAATAACCGAGGTTTTATCTTAATCGAGTTCGTATTAAACGAGTTTTACTGTATGAGATTTCTACAAAATTTTAGGAAATTTGTATTTTGTAAAAAATTAAGAATTTTCAATTTTTTTTTTGAAACATATGTTTTTTAGTAGTCCTATGCACAGTGGGATAGAACACAAAAGGATATTAACTGCAGATTACGACATTTTAAAAAAGAATACCAATTAGCACTATTGGTCGAACAAAAACTTGGCAAATCCTATTGGGAAGGTAAAAATTGCGGTTTTTTTTAAATGTAAATTTTCACCATTGAATAAAATATTTATTAATAGAGATACTCCAATGATTTATTGGATTTACATATACTTTAAAGTCTACAATATGAAATTGATTCCTGAATTTATGATTTGATGTAAAAAATTCCACAATTCACAAAAAAAAATCAAAAATAGAATTTTTTACAAGTTTTTCTGCCATGTCCAATATGTTGTAGTATCTACAGGCGCTTCGGCAGCAGGAGCAGTAGTATTTTAGAGTAGTATGCATACTCTATATGTTTTTGAGACAAAATATTTTTCTGGAGGCAATATACTGTTGGTGTTTTTTTGGGAAAAAATCGCAAAATTTTATATTTTTTAATTATTACTGTAATGTATTTTTAAGTAGAACAAGATATTGCATTCATTTTTTTTTATTTAATCATGAATTTATTTGGTTAAATGATTAAATGATTTTTTAACCTCAACATTTCTAAATTAAATTTGTCAAATGCATATTAATTCAAAATTAATTACGACTGTCTATATGACGTGAAAATAACACTGTACCAAAAATTTTTACTTTTATTTTCTTAACCAGAGTCGGATTAAATTTGGAATTTTACATTTTCAAATGGAAATATCTCTGGAACTATAGGAAATATCAGTAAGTAAGTTATTCTGTACAAGCTGATTACAAATATGTTAATTTTTTGAAAATCGGAATAGAAACAAAAAGGCGATCACTCAAAAACGTTTGTGCGAAAAATTCCCTACTTTCGGGTTTCATATTGCCGCCATCGGGATGTCTGGGAGCTTCAACATCTAAATCGTTCAACATCTAAAACTTCAGCTCAATGTTACATCATTTATTCCTCTTCCAAATTAAATTGTAATCTGACTACTAAGTAAGCCTTGGCAAAAAAAAAAAAAAAATTATGATAGATCCCACTGTGCTATGTACTCTGAATTCAAATCAGGCAACTTCTTTATTCCCATTTGAAAATTTTTAAATATCGCGGTTTTTATATTTACGTAATTTATTCCATTTTTTGCATACTTGGCATAATTTTTCGAAATTTAACCGCAAAATAATGAAATTTTATTGAAACATTTGAGAAGGGCTGGTTCATAAGTTTGCTTTTGGTCAAAATAAGAGAAAAAATATTTTGTTTTTTATAACGAGCTTTCAACCTCCGTATACATAAAGCAAACATTTTGTTTTTAAATATATAACACAATGTAACGAGAAATTTCACTCTAAATGGTTTGAAAGCAAAATGAAAGTCGAATATCACATAAATAAACATTGCAAAGTGAGTTTAGGAATGAAAAATTATAAAAATCGATGCAGCGATTCGAAAGTAATAAATTCAAATGTAAAGCTTTATATTGTACCATCTTCTATTAAAAAAATTTAAGTTGCACTCATATTTTCACTCATCATCTTTGAACCATTAAACCAGTTAAGCTCGTTTTTGAGCTACTGACGCTGCCGCTAATGACACAAACTTTGTTACATAGTGTTATACAAATACATAAATCAATAAAAATATTTACAAATAAACAATTATGTAGACATTCATAATCACAATTGAATATTTGTACAATATAGAAAAATGTTAGTACAGCGATCCCTCGCATAGCCGTCTTCCCTTTAAAGGCCGACTTGTTAGAGTGGCCAATAATATGTAATTACGGTCTCTTGCATGTAAACTATTTGATGTGTTTTACATTATAAAACTTTACACTTATTGAAAAAAAAACCTGTAAAAACAGCAGCAGAAACTACTAAAAATTAGTTAAAATTGACGTTGCAGAAAAACGTGCTTAAATTAACTGAATTTTTTTTTGGTAAATATTAATAAAATAAAAAAACAGCAAAAAAAAAAACCTATAACTTTACAAGATTTAGTTTATTAGTTAGTTTATTCGAGTTGATTTTTAGTTGAATGAAAATAGCAATTTACTCTGCTAAAATTAAGAAAAACTTTTACTAAATATTTGTAGACAAAAAAAAAAAAACAGCATATTTAAGCAGATTAATTTGTCACTTTCAATTCACTTTCAATTAACTAAAATTTACTTCAAACGTAACTAAAGATTCAAAGATTTAACATATTTACTTTTGCTATTTCTATTTTACTAATATTTAGTAACATAATCTGCTAATTTTAGCAGTCTTTTCTGCACGTCATTTTTTAAATCATTTTTAGTAGTTTTATCAAAAAATTTTACATTTTTTTTCTATCAATGTACTGCGGAAATGTATTTGAATATTTGTTTTTTTGTTGTATAAAACAAATCAGTAAAATCCAAAATTTTACAATATATTTCAAAGAAAAATTTTTTTCGACGGTAAGCAATATGACGAATATTTACGTTTAATTTTAACTGATCCAAAGAAGCCGTTACTCAAGGGTTTGGTGTACAATAAACGAATATAAAATAAATATAAAACGAAGATAAATTTGGTTGAGATTCAATAAACAAGCAAAAGACAAATAAAAATATTTATACATTTATTTAAAATAAAAAATTAATTTAAACAAAGAACCTACCATACAATTAAACAATCGTATGTATACATTATACATACATATGTACGATACTATAGCACAGCAAACATTTTTTTATAAATAAATCATCAATCGGTTTGTTCAAAAAATAAGCTTTATAAAAAATCTCTGCTACTATCTGGTAGATAATGCCAATCGCTTATCCGAAGTGTTAGAAAGGACGATGTTCGGTATGATTAAAATTGTCGAATTTGTAAATAAAATTTTCGACTTCATACAAAATGTACATAAAACATGAGAAATTATTAAGGAATGAAATTCACAAACTTTTTTTTAATAATTTAATTGCTACACTGCGTTGCAAAACTATAATTACACATTAAATTTCGTTCAAAAGTTAAAAAAAGTGGAAAATTAATAATATTTGACAAAAAAAACAATTATTTTTCTTCTTCCAAGAAGAATTCCGACCAAATGAATGTTTTAAAACAACAAATTTCACAATATATTTTACAATTTAAATAATATTTGAAATTATTAAAACAATTTAATTGAATAATTGAAGTTATTTTTTAGGCTTCATTATTTATATAAATTCATTCTCTCCTAAAATTTATTATTACTTACAATAGGTCCGTTTAATAAGAGTGCACCAAATTTGAAAGTACCCCACACTGATTATTTTTATAATTGATTGTATTAACAATTTTTAAAGCCTATTCATAAGAAAAATGCTGTGACTCTAGTTACGACTGCATTCCCCATGAGACTCTAGTTATGGCTTGCTGTTGCAAGAGTCCGAACTCGGTTAAGATACAACTTTAGTTATTATGAACTAATTTGAAAGTGCTGATGTTTTGGTAACAACTTCAAAGTAACATCTGTTAACACGAACTTTCTTAAGACGAACCCTGAGTTAAGATGAACCGTTGGAAGATAAATTTTCTTTAAATTTCTTTGAATTTTCCCAAATGAATAAAAAACTTTTCAAATATGAGTAAAGCCACGACTTAAGTACCTTTGAAATGATGGTATCAGTGACTTTTGTAGCTTAAACCGTTTAAAAGATATGGGCAATTATGTGCAACTACTTTTCAAAACTTTTAGTTTTATTTTTTTCAATAAATTATTTGTTTTATGTAAATATTTTTCTATTATATTTAGTAGCTTTTTTTTTGATTTGAACTTTGAATCCTGTAAGAACTCCACATATTAATTTGGCAACGGCATAGTGGAATAAATTTTAATTAACATATATTTTTTTGAAAATTAAAAAAAAAAAACACTTTTTTGAAATAAAGCGGATTTTGAAAAAAATGCATTTCACCTCCAAAAAATTATTCTTTCGCTTATTTTATTTAAAGCACGATAACAGTGGTTTTGAGGGTAGCAATGAATCACGTATCTGTAACCTTTAAAAATATGAACGATTGAATTTTAGATTTTTTGTCATATTTTAAAACGCGATATTTCCCACAACTGTTAGAGCTAACAACCTAAAACTTGTACGACGACATATTTATATGACAATTACCTTCCACCTTTTATTGGTTAAAATTAAAGGGGGTAGAGTTCGAAAATTAAATACTTTTTTATGATTTTATATGGATTGAGTCTATTTTCTTTGTATACCGTTATATGTAATTATAGTTATATAACACTTACAACATATTATTACAAAATTTTTCTCTTTAATCAATCGAGTAATCTCTTAAATTTTATACAATATGAGATCAGTTATCACACTCTTAAAAGCAGTTATAAGTTTTAGAAAAATGTCTGTAATGTTAGAAAAAATATCATTTGTAATTATAGTTATGCAACGCAGTGTATAATAAATTCAATACTTTTATTTATTAAAGTTCTGCTATTAAGGAATATTCAACAAATTCGATTAACTCACGATTTCGCCAACCACAGCCGTAATAAGGGCGATTAATTGTAATCTGTGTACTGGGATACATCCAAATGTAATCTGGTGGCAAACAGACATAACCAAATAAAACAAATGCAAATTTATTTATTTATTTTTCATATCCACACATATACATATTTACCCACATCCATGTAACAACAATTTTATATTAATTTATTGCTCTACTAACATTAAGTATAGGTACGTTTTTGTAGCAAGAGAAACAGATTTGCTCAAATACTTAAAATCTATATCATAAATGTAAAAATACACAACAATTGTTCATTTTACAGAATATTTTATGTTTCGTTGCTGCTGCTGTTGTTGGAATTTTTGCCCTTTTTTCCATATGATTGCAGTTACAAAAACCAATTCTACACTCTTTTGTGTGGCTTTTAAAAGCATTTGGGAAAATGTATACAAATACGTGGCTTTTGGCTGAAGTCTCAAGTGTTAAGCAAACAGTGCGTGACAGTGTCACCAAACCAATAAATTATGATGCTTTCAGATCTCAGCAGAAAAATGTAAATAATGAAAAAAAAAAAACTATGCGTCCCCTTATGCACACACTATGCAATGACAAAAAGTGCATAAGACTATACAAAAAGTAGTTAAACAATGTACTCGTGTCGATCGGTACACTCATAGAAATAAACCTGTAAAAATAGCAAAAAGCCACTAAAATTAGTTAAAATGAGCTTGTGGAAAAAACTGCTAAACTTAGCAGATTTTTTTTTCCTAAATATTAGTAATATAAAAATAGCAGAAATGAATCTACAAATATGTAGTTATATTTGAGCTACATTTTAGTTAATTAAAAGTAACAAAATAATCAGCTGAAATCAGCAAAAATATTTACTAAATATTAGTAGCCAAAAATTCGTAAAAAAATGTGAAATTTTTTAAGTTTTTTTTTATTTGTTTTTTAATGTGAGTAAAAGTCTGCCCTTATGATATCAGTAGTCTCAGTTTTTTATCAAAAATTTATGTTGATTTCAGCAAAATAAACTGTTATTTGTATTCTACTAAATTTAAGGTAAATATAGCAAACATTTTCTGAATATTTCAATTTTTGTTTACTATTTCGAGTATATTAGTAAAAGTTTTTGCTAGTTTTACAGAGTAAAATGCTATTTTCAATTAACTAAAATTCACATCGAATATAACATAAATTTTGTAAAATTAAAAGATTTATTTTTGCTGTTCTTAGTTTATTATATTTAACAAAAAAAAAACTGCTAAATTTAGCAGTTGTTCTGCAAGGTCATTTTTAACTAATTTTTAGTAGTTTTCTGCACTTTTTACAGGTATATTTCTATGAGTGTATATACAATTGTGGATTAGGATGGATGACCAATTGCAAATTATTGCAAATACAAAAATATATCAAGTTTTGTGCCTGAAGAACGCAAATACAATTAAATTTAGAATTTTAAAAAGGGAACATATCGATTAAATGATAATGTTCGGAAAACACAAAAAACTGATAAATTCGCAATATTGTAAATTTTTTTCTAAGATTACGAAATGACATGTAATAAATAATTATTTATTATAATAGAGCAAAAAATATTAAAAGCGGAAAATCTCAGGGAGAAAATCGATATTAAAATTACCCGATTTGTGCTCTCTTCTGAAAGAACATATATGATTGGTAAAAGCTAAAAGTAAATTTTTATGGAAAACTCTTTTTTCGCCCAAAAACAAAATTGTTCTGCTTTAAATATAACGGTTTTAATGGAATCCTTATATTTTTCATCAATTAATTAAAGGATGGATATGATAAGCTATAATTTTTGCAAACGATTTTCAATAAAGTTCGTTTTTTTTCATTTTATTATAAAAAAACAAAGTCTAATCAGTGGACCATGTTTATATAAGGTGGCGCAAAAATAACCTTCCGATGTTTTTTTTTTTATTATGTATTTATTATGTATAGCATTTTCTGATAGGAGGATTACTTTTGCGCCACCTTATATTTTTGTTATATATTTTTGTGTTTTTTTTTACTATTTTGTTGTGGTTTTTTGTTTTATATTTTGCATATGTTTTGCCTATTTTTTGACATTAATAATCGATTTTTAAAAATCCACACATTTTTGCATATTTCTTTATTTTTAGTGCATGTTTTCGACAAAATTTTATTTTTGAAGTTAAAGTTAACGATTTTTGTCGTAACTTCATAAAATTTCAAAGAAAACTAAATTCAAATTAACAACTTTTGCCGGTATTTCTTGACAAACATTAAAAAAATACAGAACAACATTTTCGGTAAGACTAAACTTCCGACGACTCTCAGCAACAAAAACTAAACTCGGGCAAGCAAATGAATTCATGTTTTACACTAAAAAATAATTGCAACATGTTAATGAGAAATTGTTGCTTAAAACACTCATTTTATTTTGCTTATATTTTTTTATTTTCTATTAAAATTTAATGTATTTTAATTTTATCTTCGCTATTTTATACTTAAAATTTTAAATAAATAAACATTTTATTAATTTCTTATTCAAAAACGTGATCAAAATTAATAGAAACTTTTAAAATTATGCAAATTTTTTCATTTGCTCGGTTCGAGAGATTGAGAGAGACTGAGGTGGATAGAACTGATTCAACTGACATTTGTCGTAATCGATAAAATCGTTATGAAATTTAGAGAATCGCACTACTCAAAGCTTTTTTAATAGAATTTTTCTAATAAAACCAGCGTAGAAATGCATTACCATATAAGTGGTTATATTAGTAAATATTTGGTAATGGCAGGTACTTACAATTGCCATTACAAACCTTATTACTTTTGTATGACGATGTTGCGTAAAATAAAAATATACAAAAACAAAATACAAAAACATATTACAGCAAATAGATCAATTGTTATTGTCTATATGCTTAAAAGTATAGACAAAAAAAACGAGTCATAAAATAAATGTAAAAAAGCTAAATTTAGGTGTCAGCCCACCGCTCTACCACCTGAGCTATCTCGATATGTTATACTTGGTAGCTAAAAGTATAAATGACTTCCTTGCACAAATTGTCATTCCTTTTCAACTTACAAAAAATCCAAAGTAATTAGTTTTATATGTACCTACTAGAACTCAAAAAAGTCCTAAACTAGATTTTTCAAACAATTTTTAGATCATTACATTATATTTAAAATAATGATAAAAATAAGTACGTATGGGTAACGCATTATTTTTTGTATTGAAATGAATGTAAAATTAACTAGTTAGTACTTAGTAATTCCTTTTGTGTTTAAAGTAATGCAAATAGTAAGGTGGTGTCATTACTTTTAGTGAGAAAAGTAATGACAAGTCATTACAGTTTCTACACTGGGAAATTAATATATTTAAAAATATTTCAAGAAAAGGTAAACTGGCCTCCGAAAATCCGTCCGGACACGCGTGTCATAGTTTTGCCAGCCCCGATTATAGTATAACCAGTAACGAAATAATATAACGTATACGTATTTTAAAATGATACCAATTTATGCTGATGAAACTACTCCACCTTGTGGACTGGCGTATGTGTCCCATGATCAACCGCTCATATAATTTTATTGATTTTTACACTTTCTAGGAATTAATTTTAAAATTTCGTGTTCATATTATAAATTAATATAAACGATTTAGTTTTTGAACACACGAAATTACTTGTTTATCTCAAATATAATAACTTCATATAATTGGACTCCATATAACTCCATTTGTTATCCAAAAAAACCCAAAAACATGTCTATCATCATGTACAACTTGGTGGCTTGAAAGATGGTCAATAACTGCACACGTTATGAAAAAGAACAATTTAAAAACAGCGAAAATTGGGAGTAACATATGTGCCCCAGTGGCGAAACCTCCAATACTACCCTACCCAGTTTTTCATCTTTCTGATATTTGATCCTTTTGATATCCCGTATCGATACGGGTTTCATCAAAATTTCGACAAAAAAAAGAATAAAATATATCCTTTTGAAATTGTAAAAGCCAAACAAGATTATCACACAATTTTCAAATTCTTTTAAAAGTGAAAAATATGGGAAAATTGAAAACTGATTACGCACTTTTACTATTTCATTAATCTATCAAAAGACGACTATATTTATATTATTACAATTTGAATAGAATAAAAGCCATATTTTATTTACGTGACTAAGAAAAACTAATCCCTTCAAGCAAAACGAAAAACTATAAAAAAGATTTATTAAAAAAAAGCTGTTACTTTTTCTTTAAAATCTGAAACACATTACACTAACTGCTTTTAAAATTATTCACAACTTTTCTGTTGTTGAAATAAAACAATTTAAATTTGATCATCCTCCCTAGTATGGATGTGTGTGTGTGAGTGAATGTGTGTAAACGTGTTTATGAATAAGGACATTTGCAAATTTAGGCTTCTAGGGGTTTCAAGGTACAAATGGTATGATATATTTTTACAAAAATCAACAACAGTTTTTTTTTGTTAATAAAATTATAACGTTTTTTTTTTTTTGTTTAAGTTATCTAGTTGTGCAATAAAACAAGAAAAAAATAAAAAAAAAATATATGAAAAGGGTTTGTTGAGTTTTTTGTTTTGCAAATATTTTGTAGCCAAAATAGAAATTTATTTGCATTTCGAATACAACGAATACATTCAGTGGTTCACCATTGTATTTATGCATCGTTACCACAACATTTCATATGTAAATAGTTAACAACCAGCGGACCCAACCAAATCACAACCTACTACACCACCATCATCACTATCCATAAAAGCAGGAGCATTGTTAACTAATACATTTTACCGTGTATGTTAATTTTTCATAAAATGTTACTGTAAATTGCATAGCATCACACACACACATGTACCGAACGATGTATAGATTGTTTAAACACAAGTGCGCATTTTGCGTTTTACAAATTGTAAAGTTCCACCATTTCATCTTTATCATTATTTTGTCAATGCCTTTGGCAAATGTACTAGGTTTGGTTTTAGTGGCTAAAAAACAGTGTGGCACAAAAGTACTGTTTACAAATATCGATGCAATGTAGCCGAATAATTGAAAGCTCAATAAAATGTAAATGTGTCTTGGTCACTTAATTTGTAGTTTTCACAAACTACTTGTGTTTAGTTGTCAAATTTTATACAAATTTTAATATTAAAATAACAGAATTTTTGAAAAAATATTTGTTTTTGTTTGTAGTATAATTATTAAAAAAATTTCGAAAGCACAGTTCTATAAAAAACATAAAAATTCCATAAAAACTTAAAAAAATAGTAGAACATTTTGTTAAGTGATCAAACCAACATTAATATTTTTGAAAAGAGTAAATTAATTTATTTTTCGGTATGATGAAAACTTTTGTGCCACCCTGTTTATTTATGATGTTAATTTTTTTTTTGTTTGGAATTCGTACATAATCTAAAATTTATTATAGCGTTTGCATTTGTGCTTTAGGAATGTGTTGCATATTTTTAGGCACAATAGTTTTTATTATTATTTAGAATGGCCAAATCGGGGATAATACAAATTAGTAACATATTTAAATGAGAAAATGTAAACAATTTAGTTTTTAAATTATAAACAATAAGATATAAAATATTTTTTAAATCTATGCAATTCCAAAAAATTTATATTTTCGAGATATTTTTTCAAATGCCAGTGGGCTTAGTTCGTATAATGAATATTTTTTATACAACAATATTACTTATACGTTCGTGTGTATACTGATTGGTTGGGTATAGGAACGTATTCTAAAATTTAGGCATTAATACTAAAGAGGAGCACAAACATATACATATGTTTTTTTCATAGTATGTACTTGATTCTGCGAACCTAACAATACCGTAATTATTTTATCAACCGCACACGACAAGAGATACAAAATTTAACAAGCGCTAGCTTTGCACACGACAACAAAAAAATGAGTTCTGTTGGTGTTTGATCGTTCGGTAGATATTTGTTGAATGATTTGATTTGATTGTTTTATTTTGTAATATGTGGAATCATATTTGTGTTGTGTGACTTTATAACACACAGAACAAAGTAACATCCACACAAGTAAATTTGTTAAAATCATGACGAAAAGACGTTCATACGACGATATTTGTTCATAATATTTTCATATAACATATGTGTATGTATGTATATTTGTACGCAACCTACACTTGGTATCCAACTATTGTATGTGAATAAAGCGCATCAAAAAACGTGATAATTACTTGTGAAAAAGAGATAGGATTAAGAAGAAGAAGCATTCTAGTTGAGAAACGAATTGTGGATTGGTATTACTTAATTCTGTCTCTTCTGATCGAAACAATACTTGTGTGTACGTACGACAAAACTCCACTTAGACAGTCATCGCTGTATCGACCGTGGCTAAACTCGTTAAGAGGTGAGATTACGATGCATAGCTTGATGCAAAGGCAGTGAGTTCGAATACCAGTACGACACCAAAACAGTAAAAAAGTTTCTCATATAGAGCAAATTAACAATATAAAATACTTTGTTCAATTGACACATAAATTAACCACTGACGAGTCCCAGGAGGGGGACGAAACTGCGGCAGTCTGGTGTATCCCTTGTGTCCGTAAAATTTTTCAATAAAAATGTTTTCTTCTTTCTGTAAAGAGACTAACTAAAGTAATATTCTTCTGTAAATAATTAAAAATTAATTACGATTGTCATTATCTAACATGAAATAACTTTTTTTTTTTTTCAAAAATTGCATTTGTTTTTCAAAAAATTGCAAATGTAATTCAAAAACCTTATTTGAAATTCAAACAATACCATTTGTAATTAAAAAAAAAATCAAATTTAATTCAAAAACCACCATTTGAAATATCAATTGTAATTAAAAAAAAAATCGTAATAAAAAACACAACTGAAATTCAAAAAATACCAAATGTAATTAAAAAAATACCAAAACCTTGTAATTGAAGTAATAAAACTCAAACTACACAAAAAAAAAAAAACAGTTGGAAATCCACCAACACTACAATTGTTTTACTTCTTAACAACATTTTAATTACAATTACACAAAAATAGGTGTTACACCAAAATATAGGGTTTATGTATTAACTAAAAATTTGTTTCCCGACCAATTTAAAGAAAAATAAAATTTTATAATTTAATTTGGTGTTTTTTTCTTTTTTAAAAAGAGAAGCAATACTTAGGAAATTCTTCCTATTAATTAATGTGTTGCTTTCTTTGGAAAGGGGATGTGGAGTGATGAGAGGAGGTGAAAGATGAGTAGATAAGTCTTAGAACTGTTTTTGCTCGCCACCTGATTTAGAGTTGGCGCATTTATTGAGGCTTTCTGTTTCATAGCCCTGATTCATTATTTGACTTCGGTGGGGTTAAGTGCTGTGGGAACACCGAAGGTGGGCGCAGCGATACATATAAGTGATAAAAAACTCATACATATTATTTTTCTAAATTGATGTTGTCGTCACCGGAGATCGAGCCCGGGACCATCTGTGTAACAGTCCAACGCGATAACCATTACACCACAACGAGGTTGTCTTAACCGAAAATCACCGGAGTACATCTTTGATAGGAACTTTAAAGTGATGCTGTTCGACAGGGCCATGTGGACCAACAGATCCTGGGAGCCAGAGCGGGGTTCTCAGATATGGTTCACAGATGGCTCAAAGCATGCGAATGGTGACACTGGTGCGGGTGTCTATGGACCAGGTTTCCAACGGGCCTTACCCATGGGTAGATACCCCTCCATTTTTCAGGCAGATATTTTTGCTATCTGTGTCTGTGCGGAGGTGTCTACGAAGGGGCACTGTTAGATCTCGCATCTACATTCTTTCTGACAGTCAGGCGGCATTAAGGGCTTTAATGTCCTATGAGGTGTCATCTGGTCTGGTCATGGAATGCATTCTGGCTCTTAACCGACTTGGCAGGCGCAACTCGCTTACCTTAGGGTGGGTTCCTGGTCACGAGGGGCATCAGGGCAACGAGATTGCAGATTGTCTTGCTAGTTGCGGGGCCCGAAGGCCCTTTATTGGCCCTGAACCATTCTGTGGTATACCTTTGGGGTATGTTAGGGAGAAGCTCGGGTCGTGGAGGGAATCAGAATTCTCTCTCTATTGGGAAAACTCTCTTGGCCAACGACAGGCTAAGAGATTAATTTCTTTTTCCAGTGCAGGATCGAGGAGACTCTTGTCCCTCGGGAGGGGTGACTTGAGAACCCTGGTGTCTTACCTGACTGGACACTGCAATCTCAGATACCACCTGCTCAAAAGGGGTCTTTCGGACACGGATGAGTGTAGGTTTTGCGAACTGGTAGCTGAGACATCAGAGCATGTTCTTTGCGAATGTCCGAGGCTATTTGAAAGGCGTGCCAAGTTTCTTGGCAATCGATTTGTGTCCCCTTCGGACATTATGAAGATTTTGCCTAATAGGATTATTGGCTTTATAGGTAGCTTGAATCTTTAGGGTAACTTTAGGCAGCACAAAAGACCTAAGTTGGTCGCGGTGCATAGTGCCATATAATCTAATCTAATCTAACCGAAAATTCGGTTGTTGCATTTGTTGCAACATAAATTCGGTTGCTACGACTGAATTCAGTTGCCGCAACCGAGTTGTTCGGTTAGGGCAGCCCCATTATATATATATATATATATATATATATATATATAATTCGGCTACATCAATGAAATTAACATTTTACTGGCTATATTCTGTTGTAACAGCCGAATTTAACATAAATTATATTGCAGCAGCTGTATTGAACATAAATTCGGTTGCAGCAGCCGATTTTTTCATTAATTGTTTGTAGCAGCATAATTTTTTAAAAATTCGGTTGTATCAACAGAATTTCTAATTAATATTCTTTAAGGTAGGTAAAGATCACTGCAAATGTAGTTAACTTAAAAAAAGAACGACTTACATTTCAGTAAATTCAACTAACATTGTCATTTCTTTTTTAATGTTCAAAAAATGACTAACAATTGTAATAAAAATGAACCACATATAAGTAAAAAATAAACAAATATTTATTTAAATTAATATTTTTAAATAACAAAAAACTACTGTAAAAAATATTTAATATTTTTGTCAATTTAAAGTATTTAAATAATAAAATTTTGATATATAGTTTAGAAGTTTAATATTTATTGCCATTATTGTTTTCAAATACCCCACTTAAAAAAAGTGTTCAAATTTGAGTTTTCATCCCCTAAAAATATGCAAATAGCCAAAAATAACTGAGAAATACAAAGTTTCAATCAAAGCAATTGAAAATTCAAACTGTGTTTATATGGGGAGAAAATTAATTTTTTCAGCTTTTGCTAAATTTTTTAAATATTGTAATTATTTTTATTCTTAATGATAAATTAATCGATATCATCATAAAATCATGTATTCAAAAAGGTATAAATATCGAAAATCGGTTAAGAACTAGCCCATTAATAAATACTGCCCCAGACCACTAATATGCCAAAACTTTGTATTTCTCAGTTTTTTGGCTATTTGAATATCTCTAGGGTGTGCGATCTCAAATTTGAAGGGCCAGCCTAGTGTACGTATTTTAATTATTCTTATTAAATGATTTAAATAAGGAATTAAACAACAATATTGCTTAGCCACGTTCTTCTAAAATCTTCCTAGCAATGGCCATTTTTAGTCTTGTGATAATTAGTTATAATTTGTTATATTATAATTGGCTTTCTCAAGTTTTAACATAAATTATCCTTGCTAAAAACATCAAATTTGAGCAAAGTATAAGTTACACTAATTATAATAATTTGTTTGTACACTGTGATACTAAGCAAAACAGCAACAGCAACAGCAATGGCAGCGGCAGCAGTAACTATAGGAAAAGCAGAGACATAATCTGTGATAGAAACAAAAACCAAAGCCCATGACTAGTAAGAATAGCTGGCTACTTAACATTTGTGAAACACTAAAGTCTGAAAAATAAATAAACTGATGGGTCCTACAAACAAACGATAATCATTCCAACAAAAAAAAAAAAAAAAAAAAATAATAAAAAAACACCCACTCAATGGACCAAGATATAAAAAGTAAAATATAAATAAAGGAAATGAAATGAAATTTAATACATTTGTGGCATTAAAATGTTCATCCCTTCTTTGTAGTAATAGTGGAACATTTTAAGGGTATCGAGTCGGTTTATCAAAACCCGTTTTCAAACGGTTTCTTGTGTGTTGTGTGTTGTCGGTTTCGGTTTTTCTAAAAAGTTAAATTCTCGAATATCGAATAAACCTGATTTTTGCTGTCCAATACCCCGTTTTTTCTTAACTATTCTTTTTTTTAGCTTCACTATATTAAATTCATAAACTTTATTGTTGAACACGAAATGTTCTGAAAATTTCCTTAAAAATCAATTCAGTAATCGTTCATGCAAGAGAGCTCAGTTTTACTTAAGAGTTAATTACTCATATAAAATACTTTAAAAATTTTCATAACCTTAAAAATTATTATTTTTCTGTGTAATTTTTGAATTGATACAATATAATTATTATTTGTATTATTCTGGCATTTTATATTTTTCTATATTAACAAATACAAACAAAGAAATGTTTAGTTTTTTGTAAATATATAAAGCACATTTTTAAATAAAATTTCTTTATTAAATCTTGTTGCTTTAAAATGTTTTATTTGAGTCGTTTTCAATGACGAACGGTTCATAATAAATTGTTTTTAATTCAAAAGCTGTATCTTATAAATCAATTTTAAATGATTTGTAAAAATGATTATCGTTTTATTGAAAACATTTATTGAAGCTGATTCAAAATGAATAATAACCAATAACATTTAAAAATCGGTTAACCGGTTTTTTTAATAATCCAGAAACCGAAACCGGGTTTTTTTAAATTGCAACTATTGGGGAAAACCGAAAACCGGTTTTTGAAAAATGTAGAATAATCGATTGCCCTAGTACATATAGGACATACATTTGCCCATATACCAGTTGTAGCAAAATTGTAATTGTAGTAGACTAATTTTATGTTTTTAATATCAGATTAAAAATAGAATATAAGACTATGGTATTATCTTTTATTTTCTATTTTCGTAATAATATTGAAAGCAATGAAAAAAAGTTAAATCCTGAAACATCCTTAACTTTATTACCAAATATCGCAGTTTTTTTGAAATAATAATAAAAAATACCATACAAATTAGATTTCAGATCGCTTTGTGCCCGGTTTACAGTTCCGCGATTAGGCTGTAATGTTTGCCATGTAAGGTTTAAGCCTAGTGCTACAATAATTTTGCCTATAGTTATTTCACGGTGTTGTGACCATTAGTTTTGGCATAAATTTGAAAATAAATTGTTAGAGCTTTGTTTTCAATATTAAGAGAAAAAAATGTTTGATGTTTTTTTAATTTCCTGCCAAAAATAATTTATTTGGACCATAGTGGATTTGATCAAATGTTATTTAATCTTATCCAAGTTTATTTCAAAATTTGGGTATCCTGTAATATCGAAAAAGCCCGTGCAAATAATTGAACATTCAGCAAATAGTACCTGAATTTGAGCCAGCAGAATTTTAAATGAAGGTGAGAATTATAGTCAGATAAGTTTAGGTGGCCTAAATTTAAAGAAGAACTTAATTTTGGTTGACATTTGTAGTTGAATTAACTAAGCATTAAACTTAATCAACAGAATTTAAAAGCTAAATCAACAGAAAAGTTCTGCTAAAAAGGAATTTCCGGATTTGACCAGAGGCAGTTCCAAATTTATTACCGGAATATAGATGGTTAATAAAGGTTACTTAATAAGTACGGAGCAACGATTTTTGATCCATTTTGCTTTATCTCGCTTAGTTTCTGAGATAAAGCCTATTTTATGAGATAAAGCCTATTTTATTGTTTGAAAAGAACGCCATCTACAAGTGAGACTGATAGCGAAGACACAACATATTTTTTTCCGAAAACAATTGTGAGTTAAATTTATAGGCACATTTGTAAATTCAAGAATCACGAATTACAAAATACTAGATAGGAAAATTAGCTCAAATACAGCTGAAATTTCTTATTGTGGCAATCAGGCGCAAATATGCAAAATAATGTATGGGATTATATATTACAATATATAACTATATATATTTTGCACATACAAAATATTTCGGATGTTGAACCATATATAATTATGTATATTTTAAACTAAATTGTTAATATTGTGTCATACATGGAATCTTACATAATTATAAATTATATAATTTACTATCATATATAATTACATCTTAAGTTTTGTTATACATATGTCACCATATATGATTACATATTATGTAATATATAATAATGTATAATATATGGCAATAGATCTATCATATCTGTCTGCTTACACATACAGAATTCCTTGGATGAATTTTCTTAAATTTTATGAGAAAGCTTCATAGTTTTAATGAAACTATTTTAAATTAAACATTTTCATCAGACGCATGACATTTTTAATAAATATTTTGAAATCTATTATTAAATTTTATGAAAAACTGCATTATTTTAATAAAACTTTCAATGGACCAGTTCCAGCGACAATCTAGAAATCTAATTCAAAATTCATTGATATCATGCAGATAATTCTCCCAGTGTAATATCTAATTTTATGAAGGTAAATATATAACAATATATCGTTATATATCTTATCACATAGCAAACATTTTATAATATATGGCTATGAATGACAACATATATAATTTTATATTATAATATATTTTAAGAGGAAAAAACATAAAACAATACATAATTTTTTTTTTTGCTCGGGGAATTTATAGATACTGCTTATTACTTACTTATTATATAAAACAATATCCGGCAACCATATATGTTCAGAAGGTACATGTAAAGTATCAACACCACCATAGTCATCTGGATTCCACTTTAATTTGTAGTCGTTCCATTCCTTAAAATAAATAAAAATAAAAAAACATTTAACAACAAAACTAACACAATGCACAAAAATTTAATTAAAATATGAATAAATTACTGACAAAAAACAACAAATTTTGTAAAACGTAACAAATACTCTTTTACGTTCAATATTTATTTGTTTTGTCGCAAAAAATACTAGTACATTTATGCAAAATATCGAACTACAAATACAATACATGTGTCAATTGTTTTAATTTTTTATATGTATTAGTGGTGGGCGCGCGAGTAATTACACAGGAAGTGTGTGAATTTTGAATGGCATACTCCGATTTACAAAGTTATGCCAAAATAAAGAGATAGTTCAATTTTAACTTTGCATTTACTAAAGCGATTTTTTGAGATTAGCTTAACTTAAAGGCATCAAAATCTTTTTTGAAATGATTTTATTTATTGTTTATTTGTCTAAATTAAAGTATAAAAATGATGGCCGTCGATTTTTAGGAGGATACAATTAATTTTTATACAATCCGTAACGTCAGGGTAATAACCTTTGACTTATACTAACATCTGTTAGTTCAGTGTCATATGGTTCGAATCTTCAAATTTCATTAGAAAACATCGTCTCAAAAGTTGAAATTTTACTTAAAGTGTTATTAATTAACGTAAATCGCTTTTACACACAAAATAAAAAAAAATCGAATCTTTAGTCATACATACAATTTACTTCAAATAATTTTAAATTCTTAACATTATAAAAATTTGTCTTTTTAATATTGTTTTATGCACCGCCATTCTTTTCAATGATAACACAGTTTTAAAATCATCACGTCTTCAGCAGTTAAGAATTATAGTATAAGTCGTTCTTAATTGCAAATGAGGTGATGAGTTCAACATTGTGATTGATTGTAGAAAAGTGCTTTATTGCTTAAATACAATATCTTCTTTAAATGCATACATTTAAAAAAAAAAACAATTTGCAATTTTACTGGTTTGTTTATCACAGAATATCAACTGAATACACATTTTCACAAAATGAGAAAATGTCGATTCGGTTTAAACCGCGATACCGCAAAATAGTGTTTTCAACCATTTTTGAAACACACCACATCCGAACAACTTAAACATTTCTATTACGATGGTAGATAGATTTAGCTTTTTGCTCTCTAGTGAGTTAAAAAACTTTTAAAATATGTGTATTATTAAATAAAAAAAATTGCATTTGAAAAATACTCTACAAAAATTACCAAAAAAAAATGCATTTTTAAAAGTAGCCTAAGCTATACATCCGAACGGCTTAAATTTATTTTAGGGTCACTACACAAACGTTGGCTTTTCTTTTTTTTTATGTCGGCGAAAAACGTTAAATTTGTTACACCAACTTTGTTTGAATTGTATTTCAAATATAAGCTACCTTTTGAAATTGTACGAAATTATAATCTTTTTTCTCAAATACCATACTAAAAATGTAGTTGTATTTTTTTGTAGAAGGCATTTGATTAATGTATCTTTACGGTATTTCAACAATTACAGCAAAATATATACTATATATTTATCTTTATTTTGAATCATTAGAAAGCATCAATCGTGTAATACAAGGCTCCAAAAATCACCAAAATAACCATTTTTGGCAACTTTTACTCGTACTTCGGTTTTCTCAATAAAAAATTATGTTAATCGCATATCGGCATTCATACTGTGGAAGCTTGTCGAAGTTTGTTATTTGTAGATTTTTTTTTTATCACTTACTATTGATATACAAAATTCAATTAATTCACGCGGCCATCACTTATGGGTTTGACATGTGTTGTTTTTATGTAAATACGTTTGTTATTTATAATTGCAATTAATATTTTTATTGTGATTATAACAATTATGAATTAATTTGTATAGCGTTTATCTATTTTGTTGGTTAAAATTAAATTTTCAATTGTGTGAGATAATTATGTAACAAAAACAACAAAAGCGATATTAACACCACAGACTAAACGGACCCGACACAAGTGACAGATGCAAAAATTGTTTATAAAAACCGTATTTGGAAAAATGTAGATATTTGCCAACTGAAATTCGGTTACTACTGCTCAAATTCAGCTATTACGAATTTCAGTCCGTAGGTACAACTGAACATTAGTTTTCACACCAAAGTTCGGTTAATCGGTTGCAATACGCAAAATATCTAGAAATCAAATGTAAATATCGTTGTACTAACAGAATATATAAGTTGTTACCCTTAAAATACACTTTTCAAATCGGTTGGCACTTTATTTCTCTGTGTGTACTTAATGAAATTCAATTATTTCATATAACATGACTGTTATTTCATTTGGTTTAAGAAAGATCATATTATTGTAAATTGAAAGCAATAAATTTTACAATTAATAGAAAAAATTTAAAGAAAAAAGTTATGCTTAATGCATTTTAATGTCAACTAAAGTAATCATCAGTAGTCTTGTTTTTTGCTTCCTATTTTTTTTTTATTAATTGAGTGATAACATTTCAACTCAATCACCGTTCGGGTCTGCCATCTGCGATTTTAATAAAATTCACCATGACTTTCATACTCAACAAGAAATCGACGAAACATTAATTTCATATTCGCAACCGTTTCGGTTTCCGGAATATAAAGTCAAAAAACGATCAAATGTAACTAAAGTATCTTTACAAAATTGACTATAACTTTTATACTCTACAATATACCAAATTCGTGTTGGCCCTAGTTTTAAGGTTAAAATATACTTCTAAAATTATATTTTTTTCACGGAAGGGTCAAAGGTAACTTTGCTCATATCTCAGAATGCGAATTCTAAAGAAAATACATACTTATTATTGAACGCTCCTCTACATTTGTGTGAAAAATTCAGGGTGGTATTTCGATTGATCTCTGAGTAAAAGCCAAAATCGTGATAAAAGTATGAGAATCGCCCTAGTTTATATGAGTTAAATTAACGACATGTTTTGCATACGGTAAACATACATTTATTAAATAGAAAAAAAAAATACTTAAGACCATGGTTTTGGCTATAACTCAGAGACGAATCGAGATACTACCCTAATTTTTTCAAAAAATCTAAAGGAGGTTCAATAATCCGTCACGAATGAGACTAACGGGAAATGTAAATAGACTATCAGTATTCTATAACCCCTAAAGGGCTTTAAAAGTTAGCTCGTATTGTTAATTTATAGACTTTTGAATTAGGGCTATTTTGAGGTAAAATGTACTTTAACTTTTTATGTGCGAAAAGTTATGGTAAATTTCATTGAAATCGGATATGGTCGATCCGAAAATACCATTTTTGTTGATTAAGTTGACATGTTTTCACTTAATTTATCTATTTAAACTAAACGCAAACAAAAAATACTTTAAAAGTTACAGAAAAATCAGACATTTAACAGAAACATTTACTATTTTTAGGCCAGCATACGGTTTGGCAAATTTTAGCATAACGTTCTTGTAATTATTAGTGAAGTAAAAACAGTTGAAAAAATTAGTAAACAACATTGAAATTTAATAACATAAACCCTAGAAAGAAATCGATTTGCTAAAATCAGCCAATTTTTTTTTTGTACAAAAAATCGTTTTTTGTTTTCTTTATATTTTAGTTTATAATAATTTTTAACCCCAAAAAGAACTTTGTTTTCAATTATGAATAAAGAAAATTAGTAAAAGTGCTAAAGAGAAAATTTTTTATATACTGTACAAAAAATTAGTACAAAAACTATAAATTGAGATATTAATAAAACGATTTACTAATTTGTCTACTAACTTTTTTATTTGAGTGTACAGTACGTCAGAAAACTATTATGAAACTATGACTAAAAATTCAGTTTGTGCTGATTTTGGCGCTTTACTGCTCTACTGCCCTACCTGAGAAATAAAGTACTAAAGCAAAATTATTAATGAGCTGTCGATTCTGAATGGGTTAACATTTTGTCTTAGTTTTAATTTTGTATTATGCTTTAAGCTATGTCCAATCAAAAACTAATATCTATTTTTATATAAGCTTAAAACTGATTTTTTTACATTATAAAAACTAAAAAAAAAATTTTAAAAATCATAAAAAACCAAAAAAAAAATTATATTGTCGATCACATCAAGTATTGTTAAAATCACCCTTCAGGTTTTTCTAAAGTGGCAAAAATTAAAAATATCTCAATAATTCGGCGTTAAAGGATTAACAAAGCTATTTCACGTCTCTATCTCTTAAACCAAACGAATTGACAATCTTTAATTCTCTAAAATTTTAGATCGTGATACTTAAAAAAAAACATAAAAACTCAAAGAAGTTGATACTTATAGAATTTTTAGTGTATTATATTTAATGTAAAATATAAAAAAATTACCTGTTCGACCCATACATTCGTCGTCATGATTTGATTTTTTAAATTCTGCAAAAGAAAACGAAAAAAAGTTATTAATGCAGACACAATTATCAATACAGGCACAATATTATTTATTTAAACAGTAAAACAATCGATAATATAGAATTTCCAGCTGAAAGTTTTAAAAATGTTTTTAATATTATTAATTGGAAACCGATTTTCCACGAGTATATCTGTGCAAGGAAAACATATAATATATTTTGTTCTGGTCCAATAATTCAAGTATGTATATATATTGGTTTAGTAAGGGAATCTTCGCTAATGTGGCCTGTTCCTGCTGTTGCATGCAAATTTCGAAACCACCAATTGTTATTAGGTTTGATTTCCCCTATTAGTATTTCTAACAAAGTTTCGACGGAAATGCACACGCTTTTTTATGGCTTTTTTGTGTTGTTGCAAAAAAACGCAATATAAAGTATTATTTTTCGTGAGTGCAAAAACTAATTCGCGAACGAGTTTAAAGTGGTTTTAAAAGTAAGCTTTTTGCAAACGGTCAGAATTTTATTTATAATTTTAATAAAGCTAATTGAATTCATAAAAAATAAAAGGTTTTAAAAACTAATTGTTAATAGTGTTTGCTAATGTGGTTATTTCAAAATAAGGGCAGAATTCTGTTGCTATTACATATTGTAACTCCTACAGCAATTTAGAACGATACATAAAACGTTTTAATTAACAAAATTTATGTAAATTTTAATTTGAATATCGATTTTACATCAATTTCTAACAATTTTATACGCTTTTAGCTAATGTAGACCTTTTGAGTTGCTTTGAAAATTGTTATATAACCTTATAATCCCGAAAGGGTTGACCTATAAGCTACTGTATTTGGAATACTCCTCTAATTTTTTTATATAGCCCAAAAACCAGATGTATTGGCATATTAGAGAACATTCCCTAACATTTTTTTTAACGTACACTCATAAAAAGAACGTTCAAATAGTTAAAAATTTAATTACGACACCATAAAATAGTACCTACTCTTGGAACCCACACGAGTTGATTGAATTATAAAGTCAGAATGGAAAAATTGAAATTTTAGCTAAAATTTATGCTAAAATTTCTCTTAAAATCAAGATTGTTTGACTTATCGGATCTGGTCAGACAGTTCCATATTTAGTACCAGTTGTATGCGCTATCTGCAAGTGAAAGCGGAGAAAATTATGGAAATCGATTTAAAAAAAATCCAAAAATTGCACTTGCATATATATTTGATTTTTAGTGCATACTTTTGGATTTTTTGTGTATATTACTTGTTGTTTTTGAGCATATTTAAAGCGCATATTTTGGATTTTTTACTGCATATTTTAAGCACTTATTCTCCTTTTTTAATTGCATAAAATTCCGTGCCCTACTTATTGCACAAATATGCTTTAATTTTTGTATTAGAAATACAAAAATTGTTTTTTCGGACTTTCTATATTTTCAAATAGAGGCATTATCTCTTTTGATTTTAGTAAAACTTGGTACATTCTCCTAGTAAATATGGAACTTACATAATTTTTTTTTTCCAAAATTCGTTATAGTTCGCATTTACTCGCTACTCAAAATTGGGGGTTTTAAACAAATGTGTAAGAAATATACAATATTTGAATTATCATAACTTTTAAATAAGGCAACAAAAAAGAAAAAAATGGGTGTAATTTTCAAAATAAAATCTTTAAACAGTGTTGCGCAAAAATTAATTTTTGTTCGCTAAAAGGATAACAAAATTAAAAAAAAATGTTGAGGCGTTCAAAAGTTATGATAATTCAAACATTGTATATATCTTAAACATTTGTTTAAAATCGCCAACTTTGAGTATCGATTACACCCAAACTATAAAGAAATTTGGGAAAAATAAATAAATTGTAACCTCCGTATTTAATACGATAATATAAATACCCAGTTCAGTGAAATTTGAAAGACCATTATCTGAATGGTGTGTCGAAAGTTTTTAAAAGCTTCCTATGTTTAATAAAAATATTGTTCTACGTCAACTCCATCTAATATGATATTGTCGTCCACAAAAGACAACTGAAGATTCGGATAATGCCTATGAAACCTTTGTATTCTCTATCATGAAAATGATCAAACTTTTTGAAAAGCAACAAATAAACTCTAATATATCAATACCATATTAGATTTTGGACTTGAGGTAGAACAATATTATAACTAAAACTAAATAAATCTAACTAAATATATAAAGATAACCAATTACTTTAACTAAATAACTGATTTAATCGATAACACCAAAAGTTATTAATTCAACTGAATTAGAAACCGTTTACCAGACTTTTGCACAAACTTTTTTTATGAGCGTAATATTAAACATTCCTATTGTTGTGAAAATCAACATTTATATTTATAATAACTTTTATACCTGCAATTAATAACTCAGCTACTATTGGTCGTTTTCGATATTTTCAATTGTTGATTTTAACTTTAATTTTACAATCTACTTTGTTTTTATCACTTAAATCATTCCTGCTTATTTCAATTATTTTATTTACATACCAATGCATTTTCACTATATTTTATTATTCACTCAACCAGGCACGTGGTCTGCGAGGAGGCTCGGGGCAAGATATTTAAGTTTAGAATAACCTTTAAAAAAGTTTTCCACAGAAAAGAAAACAGTTTTAAAGAAAATGTCTTAAAAACACGGACGTAACAGTTATAATTTTATTAAAAAAAATTGTTTGTTTGTCCAAAATTTAATTTTGAAATATTTTTGTAATTTATTTTATTTGCCCTATATAATTTATAAATATTAATAAAAATCAAAAGCTCGGGAACTACAAAATTCAGAAGTTCAGGTATCCTGCTATTGTCTATTAGTGATTAACTCTCTTTAGCTATTGATTAAATGCAAATTTACCAGCAAATTTGGAGAATATATGGACCACAACACAGGACTGTTTAAATTTTTATTTATTTATAATTTAAAAAAGCTATAATTTGATATTTTCAAAAAAAAAAATCAACAAACTAATTTTATAAATTATTTTAAAATAAAAATAAAAAAAAAAAATATCTGGAACTGGAACTTTATGAGTTAATTAAAAAAATTTAAAAACTATTAAATATTTGCATTAATGCGAACTTTTTGGATAGAACATCTTTGTTTATATTAGTGCATTATTTAAAATTAAGATTTGCTCTAAAATTTTTTTTTGCGATTTTTTCAAATAAATAATAATTATTTTTGATCTCTGCTTAAAAGTAATTTTTTTTTCCGTTTTGAAGTAACACCCAATAAAAATATCCTAATATTGTGCGTCCCCGGTAGGCTAGGTGGTAGCATGCTGGCTTATCAGTGCGGGGGTAGTGGGTTCGATTCTCACCAGAGGCACTGGTCTGGCAAATTAGTCAATATATATTTTTTTTGAAATTATAATAATAAAAAAAAAAATCGTGTAATTTTTGACACCGTTTTTGGGCTAAAAATAAATACGTGTCCATTAATTTTCCGACTCTAGTAGATATCCGAATTATTATTAGGATTACGAACAACCACTCTCCTTGTAAGATGCAAACAATTTGTTTAGAAAAAGTTGTCTTTTAACTTTTCTACTGAAATTTCCACAGAATCTAAATTTTTTGAATTAAAAAAGTTTTGGAACAGTTACAAACTTTCATTTCGTTTTTGTGTTTAATAAGAAAGAATAGCGTGAGTGAAATGAATTATTGTGAGCCCCAACCGAAATAAATTCCTGGCTACGTAACTGTATTCATTCATCCATTCATTCGTTTGCTTCTTCTTGTTCAGAAGCATAACAATGTATTTGCTAAAGTATGCAAACGAATCAAATAAATTCATTTTCTTGTAACCCATTTTTTCAACATTTTTCTTGTTAGTATAATTTTTGTCTGTTCCCATTCTGCACATACTTTTGCACACATTTATTTGATTGGAGATTTTTGGGAAGTTTTTATTTCTGTGTAGTGCTACAAACAATATAAATTACGTCTATAAATAGATTTTGCTTTCAAACCTATAACTTGTATTTTTACTTTCACGCTAAATTTAAATACATAATTTGAAAGCTAATTTTAAAATATATAACGATTTGGAATATTTAAAATTTAAAACATAAAACAGTCTATGTAAGAGCAACCGTATTTGTTTCTACTAATCGAATATTTCGGTTACTGTGACCGAGTTTTTGGGTTGTGATAACAATTATTCGATTGAAACAACTGAAATTTTGACACAACAGTAGAATATCGATTGATTTAACAGAAATTCGGTGGTTTCCACAAAAAAAAAGTTCGATATCTACAACCGAACCAGTATGAAATAAAAAAAAAACACGGAATTGGAACCTACACAGTTTTTGTATATGTATGTGTCACAACCAGCACACACACACTCCTACTTTTATGTATACACAGTGAGCTGTGATATTATTAACATTATACGTAAGCTTACCTTATTTCTCTGTTTTATTCTACGCAAGTAAAAAAGTTTGTATATATTTCAATATAATTTTGTCCAATTAAATGTTTCAATGTATAAATTTATATAGTCATATAAACATATACTTATGGCCCTAATACTATAGTTAGTAAGTGTTGTTGTTTATTTAATAAACAATAACAACACAGTGTATTATGACCAGAGATTCTAGCCTGTACACGAACAATGTTTATTAGTTAAAAATGTTTTATGTTTGATTTGAATTAGTTCAATTCTTCCAAATTTTGGTTTTTACTTTTCATCGAGTAAATAAAACAATACGGGTAAAGCGTTGAACTTTTTCCTTCAAAATTTGGGTAAAATCTTCTAACCCATTTACATTGGTTCTCTGAAGATTTTTGAATTAAGAATTTTGTGCTCATCTAATTTAATCAAATGATGCATTATACTATTAGATTATATCTAATTTAATATAATAGAATATAATATGATCTATATATTATTTTAAATATAAATATAGTAATGGTTCCTTCCAATTTTCCAAACATTAATAATATGTCTTCTCATATAACTCGAATATAACTTGTAAATATGGTAAAACTATATTTAATATTAAATTTACTATAGTTTTCAAGCTACATACGAATTCAAATAAATTATAAAGTGTTCTATTTAAAATGCAGAAAATTTGTCATTGATATTCAAAACTTTCATTTGTGATTATAGAAGTTAAAATTAATTTTGGATTTCTTTTAAATTTTCAAATAATAGTTCAAATATTCTAATTGAAATTTTCTCTGTGTAAAATAATTACTTACAATTTAGTCTATTGCTTTTGCAAGTTATAATGCCTAATTCCAATTATGGTTGTAATTTTTGAAACATTTTACATATATAGAAAAATCACATATGAAAATATCAATTTAAAATTTAGTTTAACTCAATTACACATGAACATTTTCTTAATTTTAAATTAAAAACAACAATTTAATTTGTAATACTCAACATGCCCACAGAGAAATTTAATTTCCAATCTGAAATTTTCATTAAAGACTTTAGATTCGCTGTAAAACTTAATTTTAATATGGTGAAATATATTATTATACGTAACATTGTATTAAGCCATGCAGAATTATATATGAAATCGTGCTAATTATTATATAGCATATGCAGTAATAGATGCCACAGTTACGGTTATATCGATCGATATATATTAAGATATTAATATCTATGAGACCATATCATAAATTATCATATGCTCCATCACATACAACCATATATAACTGTATGGTTTTGCTTCATGTTATATTAAATAAGGTATGATTGTATATGAACGTTTTTACTCTGGAAGCCATTACAATATGGTTTATAAATTTTTCGGTATACGGAATTTGGAAATCTGGTTTGGACGCATGTATGCGTCCTATTTAGGACATCAATAACTAACAATATAATCGATTTACGCTTGAGTCGGCTAAAGCGATTTTTTTATAAATGACACACACATAAGTACGGAGTTGTGATTTATGAGATCGCTAACTTAAAATATATTGATTTTTGTTCACAAGAACGACTCTAGCTCCCGCGGGTGCACACTTGCGCAAAAGTATTAGCTATGTACTTTTAGACAAAAAAGTCCAGCATTTCTCGCAACATATCTCTTTTTGATTCACGTTTGTTTTGTTACAAACAAACTACTGACAAGGAGGTATCCCAACCCAGACCGGCAGGTCTTAAAGAACTACGGATATGTTGTAGGGAATAAAAATTCAATCTATATCGAATTATACATAATCGAATTTGATACAATGTGATGTATTTTAGATACAAATATATGTTCTCATTTTTCGGATCAAATTTGATATAGTTGCATATCTACTATATATAATTTGATTATGCCCCATATCAACTTTTTTACTTGGGCACTTATTTTTGACTTAAATATGTACAAAAAAAGTTTCAGACAGATATAATAATTTATTCCTTTTATACAGAAAAAGAAAGACTTTTTATTACAATGAAATTTTTCTGAAAAATTTCTCACAATGAAAACCATTTTAATTTTATTTTAATAAAAGCTGAGAAAATTGGACACAAAAGCAAATGGACTGAAAACCCGATAAGAACTGAAACGTAAATATCAAATTAATTGAATTAACTCCTGTAAAAAGTAGTACACTTATAAAAAAAAACCGGTACAAATAGTTGAACATTTTGTGAACAATATTACCTTTTTCAAATCAGCAGAATTTTCAATAATTTTAAAAATCATAGTCTGCTAAATTTAGGTAGCCTGAATTTTAGCTTAAAACCGGAAGTTCATGCAAATGCATGTTTTGCATATTTTCCTATAAATTCATAATATTGCATATTTCGCTTTAAATGCATATTTTTATTGCATATTTTTTTACTAAATTTACTTTAATTGCACATTTTTATTTTTTTCTTCTTTATTATTTTATATTTGACAAACGAGCACATAGACTAAAGAGGATCCAAACTGCTTTAGTCCTTTTAAGAGTTCTCTTAAATTTTATATGCAATCTGTGATTAAGAGAAATAGGTTTCAGTCCATTTTTAAATACGTATTTTTCAGCATACATAATTAAAAAACTAAAAACATTTTTGTATGTTATAGTGCATATTTTAAGACTTTTCATGCGTATTATAGGTTCTTAAACCTTTAACTAACTAGACTTTTAAATACACTCAAAACTGTAGGTAAATTGAATTAAAAATAGGGCCTAACCGAAATTTCGGTTTACTAGATATTAACATAAAATTATTTAAAAAAACTTCAGACCAAAAATGTTTTTATAGAAAAGTGCATTAAAAGGTTAATATTACAAAAACATGCATAAAAGGATTACAACTTTCATACACTCATTAAAAGAAGTTAGTACAAAAGTCTGTTAAACGGGTCCCAATTAAGTTGAACTTATTTGTTCTTTTGTTGTTTAAATTAGTTATTTACGTAAAGTTATTATATATCTCATTTCACCACAAGAACAATTTTCATTCGTATTTGAACTAATTTTTCATGTTAATATTTAGTAGTTTTTGAATTTCAAATTTACCAATTTTTCAGTTAATTTATTTTTTATTTTTTTATTTTGGTAATTTTGGCAAAATAAAAGTGGGCCAAATAACATAGCTTGGCAAGTTAGCAACAATTTTTGGTAATTATTTATAAAAATTTAATTCAAACAGAAAACATTTAGAAATTTTACAATATTAATACTTTTTTTTAAGAGAAACAACACTCAGGAAATTCCTACTATTTATTAATATGTTCCTTTCTTTGGAAAGGGAATAGATTAGGAACAGAACAGTTGTTGCTCAGCCACCTGATGGAGAGTTGGCGAGCATATTGAAGCTTTTTGCTTCATAGCTCTGATTTATTATTTGACTACGGTGGGGTTAAGTGCTAGGGAACACAGAAGATGTACGCTGCGATACGTATGAGGGATAGAAAAATCATACCTATTACTTTTCTAAACTGATGTTGTCGAATCCAGGGATCGAACCCGGTACCATCTGTCTAACAGTCCAACGCGCTAACCATTTCAACACAGCGCTCACGACAACAGGAAGAAGTCAAAAAATTGGGAACTAGTAATGCATTTTAAGCATTATAGATAACTTATTTTATTTTAAAATCGGCCAAAATTTTGTTTCATTTTTTAAATTATAAAAAAAGTTTACATGTTTTCTATAGATCCAGAAAGGTTAACAATAAAATTCGGCTACGTAGTGGATAGGTATATTCATTGGTACATTTAATAGATATTCAAACATGTGAGTTGACTTATTGTATATCACTTATACGACATATTGCTCCTAATTTTAAAACAACAATAGCACTTTATACTTTATATTCGCGAGGAAGTTTGTTAAATGAATGTTTTCTTCAAAACAAATATAACATTTTGGATCAATAGACAAAAACATCTAAACTTTTTTTTATAAAAAACAACTTGCCGTTCAAATATTTCTTACAACAAATATTCATTATTATTTTTTTTTATTTTATTTATTTTATTTTATTTATTTTTTATTTTGTTGTGTTAATTGATCACTTTCATTGATATGGAGTTTATATTAAACCCATATGCATAACAATTTGCAATACATTTAACTTTTTTTAATAATACCTATATAAAATTAGTGGCCCTTCGCCTTCGTGTATTTCATTAACATTTCTGTGCATAATATAATTTTTTTTAATTATATTAAATCATTCATTGTATTTTTTTGTTGTACTTTATGTACCTGACGTATTCCAAATTCAATTTATCCAATGTATATTATTGAATACGACAACGAAGACAAAAATTATTAAATATAATGGATAGAATTTTCTACGAAAAAATCTAATTATGCTTAAAGCTTTTAAGTAATTACCAGAGATGCTAAATATATGGTACCTAGATGGAAATTTAAGTAAACCAATTTAAAAACACATCATAGTTTGTGGATTTATTTTTGTATAAAAACTGCTTATAATCCATAGTTGCCTGAAATTTTATATGTATTTATAATTTATGAATTATTTTGGCAAGCTAATGGGGTATCTGTGAAAGTATTCGATAATATTTTATTTCAAAATGTGTAACCAACTAAATATTTAGTGAAAAGTGTTAGTTTATGAAAATGTGTTATGCAAATGATTATAACCACAAAACTTTAATGGATATATGACTTTGTCTTTTCAGTTTTAAACCTTGTAATTGTTTTTATGCGAACAGTAAATATTACCTTTAATCCATATATATTAGGGCGGGTCGATTTAAAAATCGCTCAGCGTTCAAAGAAAATCGTATTCTAGGGATCAAAATAAGAAACTTTGCCGAAGGAACCATACCTCTAAAACGAATTCTGATGTCCCGACTTTTGACCCGTAGGGTTTTTATAGCAAAATGTACAAATCTCGGGATAGAGATATTTCAGAAAGTAGGAGGAGTCTTTCCAAGATTAGGGTCTCTATTTCTTCTCCGGAAGACGCTCTAGCAGATGAATGTGTAAATTATATTCGATTGGGTTGGATTCGATTGGGGAACTCTAAATGGGTCAAAGTGGGATTTTTCAAAATTTCACCCTACGGGTCAAAAGTCGGGACATCAGAATTCGTTTCAGAGGTATGGTTCCTTCAGCAAAGTTTCTTATTTTGATCCCTAGAATACGATTTTCCTTGAACGTTGAGCGATTTTTTTGCCTCCATACAAATCGACCCGGCCTAATATATATATATAAAAGAATAACGTTACTCACTCGCTCATGTATTGACTAACTCAACATCGCCCAGTCTATACCGCAGGAGGTAAGAACATGAAATTTGGCGTGGAGGTCCATCGTCCAGAGTAGACGTAGATTTTTGGAAAAGTGTTGCCCTTGCCGGCCTGCCCAACCCCTTTTTCTGGAAAACTGAAATTTCATATGCCAGCAAAATCTCAGTAATGGGCTCACATTACCAGTATCTAAATAAGCGGTGCTATTAAGGTCAACCTTGTCAAAACTCATTATTTTTGTTCAACGAGATCGTTTTTGTAACAAATACTGAACACTCGCATACCCGTTACATTACAAAAAAAAAAATAAAAAATAAGTGGTTACCAAAATAATTAGTTATTCGTATGCTTATAAGCAGCTAGAAAAATATGTGGTTACAAGTTTTTAATTAATAAATAATACTTACCAGTAATTAAAAAACAAGTAGTTGAGAAAAATACATTAATATTTGTAACAAAATAACTATTCGCGAGTAAGCTTGACTGCTTATAAAAACGACTTCGGCGTACAGAAATTTCTGGTGCTGACGCCAAATTATAATTTGTTAGGATATATATTTTCATTAGATTTTGCTGGATGTTCTTTCGGATGCGACCTAATTGCCTGGTGTAGTTGTTTTTGGAATTTTGCTTAAAAACGTGGTAAAATGTGGGCTAAAAGGGGAAAAAGTCTCCCCCTCGGCGGCCTGACCGAACCGCTGAGACAAGGAACTTGTATTTCGTTATGTGGGTTCCTACTCAGGAGAAGACCTCTGTATAGAGCGGATTGTTCGGAAATACTACGGGAAGGGGCAAAAGGTGGATAGTCTTCTTCGTTGCATGCCTAAACTGCTTTAGCTAGAAAGCTGAAATTTTCAATACATCATGTACCTCATGGTAAACCGCTGAAACTAGAAACTTGAAATTAAGAGATATGGGAAAAGTCCCCTCCTCATTGTCCCCTTCATTGGATTTCTGTTGAGGACCGTGGTAAAAATGTGGTATGTGGGTTCCTTATCTCGAGGGCTAAAATAGGGAAAAAGTCTCCCATTTTGAGAATGGCACAACCGCTAAAGCTGGGAACTTGAAATTTGGTATGTCGGTTTTTAATCAGGGCAATGGATTTTCAGAAACTCCTACGGGTAGAGGCAAAAAAGGGGCTTGGTCAAAACACTAAACGAGATACTTGAGAGTTGGTATATGGGTACCTTATCACGAGTAGACAGAAATTTTTAATTTTAAATATATGTCCAGAAAATTGATAAAAAAGGGGTTTAAGTATTTAAAACAATAAATTCTTTAAGCGCTTAAGGGATGATCTTTGAAATTTGATATGTGAGTTTCTCACCCCACGTAGACATCCGGATTTTTGTAAATACCCACGGGGGAGCCGAAAAGAGGTATGGCCCCTTGACAGCCTGACCACACCGCTAAAGCGAGAAACTTCAAAATATGTCATTAAATTATTGTTTCAGTAGAACCAACAGAATTGTTTATTTTAGACTGTGTTCTCCTAACCGAATATTTAAATTTAAATTTAGCACTCAACATTTATAAGTATATACGTTACAAAACAAGTTTTAGTTTTAAGTTTAAAAAACATGTTCCATGCAATACTTTCCTAAATAACTGCTAAGATTTTATTTTAGAATTTTCAACAGGAACGTATTAAAAACTGGCATACAATAAAAAAAATTAAATTTGATAAGTTTGTTCTTCTATCCATTGGACGGATTTTTTTTTTGAAAATTCCCTTTTAGTTAGTAAACTTAAATTCAAAAAATTGTTTCACTGTTATGTGAGCTAATTCACTGATAAGTTATATTTTGGAACTTTTGAAAAGAACAGTGAAAATGCGGGTTTACTTAAGGATAAGTCCCTTCCTAAACGGCCTGTCAAATCCGCTGAAGTAATGACATTAAAAGTTTGAAGGTTTGAAGATTGCTTAGCAGCGAAGTTGTAATTTTTACTCCAAAAGGAATTCGGAGAAAAAGCGAAAAAATAACCGGCTTATGCACATTTCGTAAACCGTCGGACTTTTAATTTGCTTCAGGCAAATAACTCATGCACTTCCATCCTGATATATTCCGATATATGATACTACCGGCAACAAAAGTATCGGGCTTTTAAGCTCGTGGATGCATAAAAAATACATTTTTGAAAATAAGCCCGACAATAATAAAATAATTACTACTATAAACCTCAAAATTTATTAAATACCATCATTTTAGGTATTGTACATAAATTATTGAAGTTCCATGGCAATCCGATCAGCCAGTTAGAAGTTAAATGCTTAATTTTAAGAATTAATCCGCTTTTCACTGATTAATTATTTCCAATTAAATCATTTGTTTAATACTTTTAGTTTGCCAGGTTATAATTAATTTAACTGTTTCCAAAACTTATAGAAACCGTAACATTGTAAGCCGATTGCATAGTTATTTTGATACGGAAAATTATTATTTATTTTAAATCATCCATTATATATTATAAATACAGTGGGTACAAGAGTAGTTAAAACAAATTTGGGTAACATTATTACTACAGCTCAAAATTTCTTAATGATCAAATTTTTAATCTTAGCTAATTAAGTTCTTCAATGATGTCTTAAGCCCGCATTTAAAAAAAAAATGAAAATATTTAAATATTTTATGTTAATTTTGTAACAATAAAAAATTATTCATTGTTTTATTATCATTTTCTTGTTTACGTTTACACTATATTTTAACCCATTTACGCACACTTGACTTATATGTATAAGGACAGCTCGATTTTATTAAAGTAAAGTAATTTTCTTACAGCCAAATAAATTTAGAAATTAAAAATTTTAACTTTTTCTATTATCTTATAATATTATTACATATATTTAGCTAAAATTTCAATTATTTTACTTTGCTTGGCAAAATGTTTGCAAAAGAAACATTTTGAATAAAGTTTTTAATTGTGATTTTTGAAACGGTTCATTCAGAGAAATTGTTTTCGTCTTTTTGCTCCATGGCAACTTACAGGAATATCTTAAAATTTATTCCAATGTTGATTTCAATTTATTCTAATATTGAATATGTTGTTCTAAACCAATCCATAACTGTTACAATTCTCCGTAGTCAAAAATTACGAATTTACATTTTGCGGCACACCCTAGCGTATACGTTATATTTCATTAATTACATCCAATACAATTTATATTACTCATACGCACTCAGTATTCTTATCGTATTTATATTGAGTTTAAATCATATTTTATAATATAAAAAGCGACTTAGATTTAGACATTTTTTCAAATTCACAGTTAAAAGAAGTTAATATCTTCCTAATGTAAATGTTAACTATTTATTTTTAAAGTGGTATGAGTCGCTTTGGTTATAAAATAAGAAATAAAGGAATTTATATTTCAAAGTTTTTGAAACTGTAAACTGCAACCTTAGTATAATATATTTAAATACATCTCATCAGCGGAATTTAAATTTATTCAAAGTTAAAAAATTACAAATTTATTGTGAAAATCCATGTTTTTAAAGTATTGAATAGGCTCATACCAGTTTCGAAATAAAAACTTTTCAAAAATTGTTGCTTTTGATTAGTTTTATTGTAGATTTTGTGAAATTGGAAAAGTAGCGTTGTTTTGGTACATGATTATCTAATTTGCTACAAAAAACTAACATTGAAAAAAGTAACAAAATTGCGAAAGAGCTCGAAGAGCAGTGTTTGGAATCTGGAGATCAATGTTTATAAGGCCCAGGCAACACTTTAATGGAAAGGATATCCGTGTTACATCAAATAACTTACAATGCTAGAATTCTGTTAAAATTTCAGCGATTTTTTAAGAAACCGCATTGTTAACTCAATTTGTTTGAAAATGGACTCATACCACTTTCAATATAAGTGGTTCATATGACCTATAAAATAGATTTGTATGCCGTATGGAATGGGTGAGGAAGTAAATTTGAGTTTAAAGTCTCAACCTTTTAATCAAATCAACAGCTATGACGATGCATTTAATTTTACCTAGTTAGTAATTATAATTGGGTATGAGGGATTAAGGATTTATTTTGAATATAAATGTATCATTTAATGTTGCAGTGAAAATATAAAGGGGAGTGAGATGTAGTAGATGAAGTATAAACAATAGCAATTGAAATACCACTCAAATATTAAACACTCAAAAATATTCATACATAATTAATTGAATTTGTTTTTGAAAGTATAATTTTGTTTGCTTTCATACTTTAATTGTGTTTTCTTATTTATCTTCTAACAAGGGAGGTATCCCGAACCGGACCAGCAGATCTTAATGATTCGGACATGGTGTAGAGAATAAAAATTAAAGGAACACATGTATTTTTTTTATCTGCCCATTCTCATGATTAAGTGTTACTAAGTGGGGTAAACATTTTCACATTTTTCTTCGCTTTATTTCGCTATAGAAAAAATTTGTATCAAATTAAAGGTTTTTACAAAACACATTCAGTGGTGTGAACAAAGACTTAAAAGTATATTTGTTATTAAAAAAAAATGTGTTGAGTAACATTAAAGCTGACGTTTTATTAAGGAATTTTAGTTGTATTAAGCTAAAAATAATGCATTTAATTTAATCGAGACGGTGTCAGAGCTTTTTTCGACATTCAAAACCGTTTGGTTTTTATGCGACTTTCCCCGAACATCCTTTTCCCCCTATATTTCAAATAATTCAAAAGTGTGGTAACTCTGGGTCCGCTTAATAGGCAATATGGGTATTAAGATTTTTGTTTTCTTGAGAACTACAAGCCTGCGTACAGCTTAATCTAGTTTTCGTAAACTAAGGACAAGTTTTCATACAAAAACCAATGAGTTCTTAACATTACTTTTTAACCGTTAAACGTGAGATTGGGCAGCTAAAAAATTACATGTTCATTAAAACCTGCGAGTTCGGGTCGGAATACCTCCCTTGTCAGTATTATTCATATAATCGTTTATGTATTAATTTTTGATGGAATTATTCTTATACATAGTAAAGGATTTTTTCAATGTATATGATGATGATGATGATGATTTATGATAGACGATGAAGTGTTATAAGTGAAACTTTTATATTTCGATTTATAATTAATGTGTTTTTAACAGTTCAGTTGCTTTTTTTATTGTTGATTTCCCATTAAGTTTTTGTTTCTTTTCTTTTTAGGTGTGATATTATTTATTGTAAAGTTTTTTGATATATTAAAGGGTCATATTGTTGAAAAATATATTTCATTAGATGTAAGATAAATGACTTAATGAATAAATAAATAAAAATTACTTACAACATCAATTAATTGTGATAAACGTAAGCCCATTTTGACCGTCAAACGATCAGAGTTATTGCCAACAGGCCGTATCAAGCGATTATAATTACTCAAGAGATCGTCGTATAAACGTTTTGCATCTGGGTTGGCCAGGCCGCCGGTGGCAAAATGTAACGCTATGAACACAGCTGCAAACAGCACGCTCCCCATCTTAGGCCAGGTCCACCCCTGTAATTTAAAAAACATTAAAAAATAAGTAATATTTTCAAAAAAGATATTAGAAATTTAAATTTTAATGTGAATTTGAATTTTTTAACAAAAAACTATAAGCAGATTTATGGATCACAAAGTTATTTGTATATTTTTTCACAAAAACAAAAAAACAAATTAGCATTTAGTTTATAATTATTTATCTTATAAATAAATGTGTGTTTATATGTAGAAAATTTGAAACTCATACCGTTGTTTTATTTGGGCTTCCAATGTTTCCATGTTTTTAATACCCAGCAAAACTTTTCATTACCAAATAAATGGTGATATAATGGAAATGTATAGCTTTGCACAACTTATTATTTGGCGTCGAAGCTCATTATTTTTGTTTGGCGAAATCGTGTTTTAAGTAATCACGCTTACCGGTACGCTTACAAAAAAATTTAAAATAAAAAGTTTATAGATTCTAAATAATAAGTGGTTACAAACTTGGTGACAAAAAGTTGATTAATAAGTAGTTATTTGTCAGCTAACTTTATTCCGAATAATAGATATTTACAAAAATTACTACAAAAAGTCACAAAATAATTAGGAATTCCTCCCTATTCATACTGATTGTTAAAAAAATGAGATTTCCGACTTTAAAGAATTTTTCGAATCGTCTCTTAGGCCTGTTTTCTAATATAATTTGTATTGAGATAGAAAATGATAACATATAATCCACCTATTGTGAACTAATTTAAGATTTTTAATTTTCAATGATTATTTTGTAGAATTTCTGCTTATTAAAAATTAAACGTATATAAGGATAATTGTGGTATACTTAAATGGATTGGCAATACTCTAAACTTTCACTTGAGGTATGACATTGATATAAGGGTATAATCTGAGGCGACATACTTCCTTTTTCTGTTGCATGATTACTATTTTTGAAGTCCGATTGCTTTTTTTAGGACTCATAATAAAAATTTAAAAGCAAAACATTTTTACAGAAATATATTAAAATTAGTGAAAAATATATATAAAATTAAACTGCGAAAAAGTGCTTATTTAAACCTTCACGAGTTAGTCATTACTTTTTATTTAAAAACAATCAATACAATGTGAAGTCAATATTTTGTATTTTAAAAGAGTGCAGAAAGTAATGTTATATAATTACCAATAGTTGGCTGGGTAGGATGCAATAGAAGCATTTGGTTTTGACAAGATAGGTAATTCAAAACTTTCAATAACTAGCTGATGGGTAATACGATTTAAAATTTTTATATTGTATTACAATTCGTCTTGTTAATAGGTTTCGACATTGTGAAGTTTCGTCCCACTCTAATGCACACATAAATGAGGATAAACTTTATAGTTATCAAAATCAAAGGATATATAATTTAAATTTTGTTCATTGTACATGTTTCTCTTAGTAGTTAAGAAATTAAGTCAGTCTGTGCTGGTGAGTTATTATTCTTTGTTGTTGTTGTTTTTGTACGTGTATTCTGTTGCATGTTGTTCGTATTCATTGCAAGTGTTACATTCTCGTAGTCGTAAATTTCTTAAACTGTCAAAACTACTTCCACATGAAAGAGTACTTATGTGAGTACATACATTAGAACTGCATTATTTCAACTTTAGATTATTATCAATTATTGTTGCGATTGTTCCAGCACTAGGTCTAAAATTTAAGTGGTGCGAGTTTGAGAGAAATCTTAAAACTTTAGCCCGTGGCTCCATCCGCTCAAAGTTTTCCATTTACAAAATTTTTTTTCTAATTGCTTTAATTAAAGTATGTCTTGCGACACTTTGTGTTTTTTTTTCTAATTTTGTCATGCTAAACACATATATTTTAAAATTTTTTAAAATGGACTTATAGTTTTAGAGATTTTACGATTTGATTTTTGCAAAAAATGCATTCTAGAATTTTTTTAAAAATCATCATATTTTTTTTTGTTTTTCTACAAGAAAAGTAGACAAAAGATGTTGAGCATAATTATGTCGGTATTGACTAAAGGTAGCGTTGGACATTCCCGTTCATTTCGTTGAAGAACTAGTTAAATTTCAAAAGATCTTTCCTGATTTGTTTTTATTATATTCACCATTGACCAATATTATCCTATGAACAATTAAACAAATTAAGCGAATTTACTTAAAGAACGAACTACTTCAATAAAGGAAGTGAACTTAATGAGCCAACCAACTCTTATTTAAGGATAACATGTAAATTCACCTACAAATATTTTTTAAAATCATAAAATTTACTTTGTCAAATTGTTATACTTTTCGACAAATTTTATTTTTGGAAGGGCCTCCTCTTGTTATACATCATTTCCGTATAAATTTGGCACGCAAATATTAAAAAAAAATTAAAATCGAGATATTAAAATTTTGAACTATGTGTTCTGGATTTTGTAAGGAATTGGAAATTTTTCATGTTTTAGTTTAAGCCTTCTAGTTTTTAGCGTAGACAACGGATTTTGGTTTTTTATTTAACACACATTTAGCTGTTTGCCAACTTAAATTACGTTAATTCGACTCAAATTCCGTTATAACGAATTTCAGTCGGTTGGTACAACTGAAAATTAGTTTTCACAACAAAGTTCGATTAATTCAACAGAATTTTGTTTGCAACACCTAAAATATTCAGAAATCTAATGCAAATATCGTTGTACTAACTGAATTTATAAGTTGTTAACATTAAAATACACTTTTCAATTCGGTTCGCATTTTATTTCTCTGTGTGCACCTAAACTATACACTTCAACAAAAGTATTTTTTTTTTTTATTCGTGAAATATCTTGAAATATTGCAAAAACCAGTTTTTTTTACCGCTCCCCCCTCATTTTCCGGTACATTGGGAATAAAAATAATTTTTTAATTACCATTGTCGCGTTATGATGCTGTAGGCTTTTTTGTTTTATTTATTTTAGTTTAGGTTTCTCAAATTGTATGATATAATTTTAATAATTTTTTTTTTTAAGCCAAATTTGTTTTTATATACAATTTTTATTTTATTTCTTGTTCCCTTGTTCTATAAAATGAACATATTGAGTTCCCCACCATTTCCGCTTTCAACTAATCTTAGTATAAGATAGCTACCCAGCCAGAAATTGCTGATGGTCTGAAAAATCCAGCACTGGCAGAGCACTGTTTGCCAATAGTCCAACAAATAAAGTGCTGGGGAAGCACTGATTTACAAAGCTCTGCTGAAGTAAGCAAAAAGTGTTTTGCTAGTACTTGATTTACAAAACTTACAACCGTAAAAATAATAAAAGCACTGGCACAACCCTGACTTAGAACGCTCTTCCAACGTTAGTAAAAAGAGCTTTGCCAGTACTTGAATTTACAACCGTAAACATAATAAAAGCACTGCCACAGCTCCTGTTCGCAACACTTTCCCGATTTACTAAATTCCATAAATAATATTCTTAATTTAATAAACAAAAATTAATATCAAATGCATAATCGATTTGAGTTATACGTTTTCTAATTTCAAATATGAAAGCGATTCTTTTTCGAAAATTTCCCAATTTTTAGTTTAAAAAATGGAATTTACATAATTTTACATTAAGACATCTTCGTTGTAAATTTCAAATTTCTTATAATTTGCATTGCAGAAATTGAATTTGTATGTTTATTTTTTTCATAATTTTAAATAATAAAAACTAAATTTTATAAAAAAAAATATAATTATTATTATTTTTTTTATTAATTAATTTATTAGTTCATTAATTGTTTTACCAATGCTTTGCCAACGTTTTAAAATTATGATTCTGGTATTGGCAAAGCACTCACTGACTGTGCTTTGCCAACTTTTTAAAAAATAAACGGACAAGCCCTGCCAGGTGTCATCATTTCGGAGTTGGCAAAGCATTTAAATCTTCAGATATCCAACGCTCTGACAACGCTTATACTGTCGTTGAAAGCACTGAGATAACGCTTTGCAGTTCGTATTTTTCTGGCTATAGTTTAGCAAAGCTTGTCCCAGAGTATCTCGAAAAATCGCATTTCAAAGTAAACTTGAAAAATATTTGAAAATTTCTCAAAAGTAGTCGAATAAAATCGTTTATATCCTTTTAACAGTGAAAGCTATTAGATTCGTTAACAACTTAGTTTAAAGCTATGCTTAAAATTAAATAAGACAAAAAAACAATTGCATGAAGATAAAATTTATATGTTTCGAAAAACTGGCATTTTAAATCTCATAAAAAAAATGTGCTAATTATAATTTATTCCAAAATACCGCAGCCAAATCCCTCTTTGGAACTCTTATGGAATCCATAGTTATGCATAAAAATATAAAGAAATTTAATTAAAAACCGATAACTTTGGAAGCCCCGCATGAGTAACATATAGTGATTTTAATAAGCAAGGCAACCACAAATATGCTGTATAATGTGTTTTCCTGTACGTCCAATTAAAAAATGGTTAATATATTTATCCGTTTCAGAATAATTGACGAATTCTGACATCGATTTATTAGAGCATATTTTTGCATATTTTGCTCTTAACTGGGTATTTTTGCATATTTTGATCATAAGAACATATTTTTGAAAAAAAAAACCAAAGTTTTTAGCATACTTTTTGGAGCAAAAACCACTTTTTTATGATATTTTTCGGTTTTTTTTTAAAAATCCAAATTATTTTTCTAAATTTCCTGGAAATTCAAACCATTTCTGGAAGTTTAAATTTTCAGTTTTAATACTACTGATTTATGTATAATTAATCTTTTATCTACTCTTTTGTTAGCAATTGAAAAAAATTTCATTAAAGTTAGTCCAATTGAAGAAAGAGCTTATTGTAAAAACTCGATAAGCCACATTTACAGTTTTCTAGTTCTCGCTGTTTTCTAGACATCCGTAGAATAAATTTTGAATGAAGCCTGGCTTAAACACTTGTTACACGTATGCAGAGTATAAAAGTCCTGTAATAGCCATGTTTCGTAAATGTATTCCCTTTTTAAGAGGCGAAAACTAACCAACAATTACATGTGGCTTATCAAGTTTTTACAATAAGCCCTTCAATTGTACTATAAAATAAGCTTTCAAATACGGATTTTTAAAGGAAAGGAAATTTTCCTATCCCAATACTTCAATATGTCCTTGACTAATGCTGCAGTATATATCTAACTAAAACTTTATTTTTTTATCATATAGTTTAAAACAAACCTATAAGTTTAAGTTAAGCAAAGTTAAGTATATTTTTGTTGCTTGGCTCCGTTTTATTAACTGCAGTCTAAATAGTTTCTATAAATACTTTTATAACTGTTACTCAACTAGTATTTGATGCAGATAGGTTTGAGTGAAACAAAATTTTATATGTGTAATTGGTTGATTTGATTTTTAAAAAATATTCAATATATTTAATGCAATATGAGCAGTGCGTCCGGTTATTCCTTGGAAGTTATTAAACAAAGACTGGACAAAATAAATCCATTTTATGCTATCCGTTAATTGCGTTTGAATTTTTTACATAATTTTGTACGATTTTATTTTAACGATGACTTTGTTTATTATTACGCTTTCTATTTTGTAGCAATTTGACTCTTTAATGTGATTGGATTTAAAATTAAATTGATAAAGACGCGATGATAATAGCAAATAGCCTTTTATGCCAAAGTTCTATCGATAACAAATCAAAAGGTAATCTGCTCCTGAAAAATAGTGTTTACAACGCCAATATACAATGATTAAGAATAACATTTGATATAAAGCCTGTTCGTTTACATGCTTTTGAAAAATATTTTTTATATTTTCTTCTTAAATTAGTAGTAGTAGTAGTAGTAATAATTCTTTATTTGATAATGTTTCTTTTTTCAAAATTACATTATAAAATCTTAAGAATATACGGCTGAGACTATGTCGTTAGCCGGAAAAAGAGAGTTTAACTCTATAATTTTTTTTTTTTTATATTTCAGTGTAGTATTATTTTTAATAATTATATTCAAGTATTAGCGTTTTACGATAAGCCAAAGCATTGATAATATAGTTTACAAGACTCTTCCAGCCCCCTTCACCATCTAAAATTCGTATCAGTTCTACTTCTGATATTGTAGTTTTGTGAAACCAATATAATCTAAAAGTTTTCAGTATTGGGCATCTTCCTATGAAGTGTTGAATATTTTCAATCTCTTTTAAGTTACAAAGAGAGCAATTTTTAGCTAATCTTCTCGAGAAATGTGAACCATTTAGTTCAATAAGATCACATCTAGCTTTAAATATCCACATAATAGTCATTGGGTTATTGTTTGCATTAAAATAGAAATGTGCCACTCTTGGATCTACTTTACTATAAAAAGAATCAGTTTGACCAGCTCTATCCAGTCGTTCTTGAAAATATTTTATTTTTAAGCAATTATTAAGAGCCGTTTGTTTTTCATCCCATTCTTCAGCAGTAATATTTGGTGACCATTGTATGTTGAATTCTTGTCCGATATCATTTAATTTTCTCACCCATGATGCATTATGTTCTAAACACAACAAACTTAGTTGATTGGGAAGACGGATTTCTGAGTTTTGAAAAAGGGTACGTTTAATATACCTCATATGTAGGTTAAGTGTGAAGAGATGACCCTCCTCCTTTCGCGACTCAAGCATAAGGGCATAAGTTGGTGTAAGCTTAGGAAGTTTAAGAATTCTTTTTATAAAATACTTGTGCAAAATATCCACTTCTTTAAAATGGGAATGGCCCCATACTTGTGCCCCATACGACTGAATTGACCTGCACACAGCATTAAAAAGGTGAGTCTTGCTTTCGAAAGATATATCTTTCTTGCTTAAAAAGGTACTCCAAGTTGAATTGATACAGCTTTTAGCAGATGAGTTTCTTTTCTGCACATGTTTGGTAAACACGCATTGCGGGGTTATAACCATACCAAGATAACAATAATCAGAAACTATCTCTATTTCTCTGCCATTATATTTCCATTTTTCATTTCCGGCCAGACGACCACCATTTCTGAAGACCATAATCTTTGATTTTAAAAGATTAACCTCAAGATTCCATAAACCACAGTAAGTTTCTAGATTATCTATCATCTTCTGTAACGTTTTGACTTCATCCGATATAACAACAATATCATCGGCATATAGAAGTAATCTGATGTTCAAATTTCCGATATACAGCCCCCCACCGAGTTCATCATGTAAGTCATTTATGTATAAGGAAAAAAGCAAAGGGGATAATAGGCACCCCTGCTTGACTCCAGACATTGTTTCAAATGTATCTGAGAGCTCAGATCCATTCCAGACTGTAGAGGAAGTATTTTGGTATATACTCTCAATAAAGCAAACCATTTTTGTAGATACTCCGATAGAGTGTAATTTAAATATTAATGACTTTCTTGCTACCTTGTCAAAAGCAGCTTTGAAATCAACAAAGAAAGCGTATACTTTTCGTTTTTCTTTAAGCTTCAAATGAACTATTGCTGTCAAATTATAGATGTTATCAATGGTGGAATAGTCCTTTCTAAACCCTGCTTGATATTCAGAGAGTATGTTGTGTTGATATACCCAGTTATACATCCTTTCCGTTATAGCACCCATTAAAATTTTTGCAATACAATTTATAAAGGATATACCTCTATAATTGCTCGGCTGGTTTGGATCTCCCTTTTTTAATATGGGAAAAATAACACTTGTAGCAAACGTTTCCTCTATTTTCATGTTATTAAATAATTTGTTATAAGCGTTTGTCATTTCTACAATTACCTCATGTGGAGCATTTTTGAAGAATTCATAGGGAATTCGGTCCATACCAGGCGCTTTGTCCGCCTTTGCTTTTGCAATAACTTCGCATATTTCCGTTGTGGTAAAGTTTTGGTCCAGAAGATAATCTGTTTTATAAAAAGGCGCATAAAGTATATCGTTTGAAATTTGTGGTGGATTAAGTAATGTCATAAAGTAGTGTTGGAATTCTGACGTTGATATATTATGTGGCTTTTGCGATTCTTTATTTCTTATTTCGTTGGCGATTTTCCACCAAGACTTACTATCATTTACTTGATTGAGTTTTATATCAAGGTCTATGTAGTATTTTTCTTTTCTTTCCTTACAAACAGCTTTGTAAAAGTTCATTTGCCTTAAGGTAATTTCTTTTTGTTTCCGAGTTCTCGTTCAGTTTATATTCTTTTAATAATTCGAAAGAATAGTTCCTTGCTTTATAGCATCTCCAATCAAACCATTTGTTCTTTGCTTCGAACACTTTTCTGACCGTGGTATTTTGGTTTGCAGATTTATTTATCACGTTTATTATATCATCAAGCTCTAAATTTTCTTTTCGTTCTTTACTAACCATCAAATTATTTAATATCTTTTCCTTATATTGAGTTTTAAGATGATCTTTCCAGTGCAGTTTTGGTAATAGTTGATGCGAGTTTAGAGGCATTTTTTCCGCATTTACTTTAATATCTAAACATATTGGCATATGATCAGACCAAATTTGGTTTTCTACCTTAAAGTTATTTACCATACCAACAATATCTTGAGAAACAGCGCATATGTCAATTACAGATTGACCATTTCCCCCTATAAACGTGAGATTACCATCTCGATCTCCTTCAGTGGCGCCATTTAACACTAGCAGCCCATAATCACAACAAATTCCATTAGTCTTTTACCTTTACCATTGGAAACAGTGTCTTTTGATTTTCTTACGCTTGACAGTATTTGAGACGAGATTGTGAGATTTTCATCGGATTCTTGTTGTAATTCCCCTATTCGAGCGTTAAAATCACCAATAATATATCTTAAATTAGTATTTGGCAAGCAATTTCATAATTTTTAAATTAAATTCTTGCTATTTACTCATTTTTAGAGCACTTTCTTTTATGTTTTTTTTTTAAAGAATACTACTTTAAGGTAATTTCTTAAAATTTAGGAACTTTGTTATAAAGAGGACATACGAGGGCATATCAATAAGAAATGCAACACTGCTCCCATCATGTACCACCTTTTAATAGACTGGCAAATTTTGAGCAAGTTCCGTCATTTACTTTGCGTTTAACAGCTGTTCAAAGCATACAGCCTCGTGGATTTTTTTAAAAATGGAAAAAAGTGAATTTCGATGGCTCATTAAACATTATTTTTTTGAGAAAAAAAAACCCGTCAATCAAGCCAAGGAAAAGCTTGATAAATACTATGGGGACTCTGCACTATTGATTTCAATGGTGAAAAGTGGTTTACTGACTTTCGTTGTGGTCGCACAAGTACAACTGATGCTGAACGTTCTGGACGGCCAATTGGGGTCAATACACCGGTAAATGTCGAAAATGCCGATCGAAGAGTAAAAGTGCGTGAGATTGTTGATGCCATTTCAAATGATCATTTGGGTTTAAGAAAGCTGTCTGCAAAATGGGTGCCGCGTTTGCTCTCAATTGACCACAAACGTAATCGTGTGACAACTTCAAAGGATTGTTTGGAGTTGTTTAACGGCAATTCGAATGAGTTTTTGCGACGTTTTGTAACTGTGGATGAAACATTTATCCATTACAGCACTCCGGAGACCAAGCAGCAGTCTAAACAATGGGTTTTTCCGGGTGAACCGGTTCCGAAGAAGGTCAAGGTAAGTTTGTCGGCCAATAAAGTGATGGCAACACGTTTTTGGGATGCACGCGGGATAATCCACATCGATTACCTTCAAAAGGGAAAAACAATAAACAGCGAATATTATGCCAACTTATTGGACCGATTTAACGAGGATTTAAACAAAACCATCCTATATGGCCAAAAATAAAGTTCTTTTTCATCAAGATAATGCACGGGTGCACACATGTGCGGTCTTAATGGCAAAATTCCATGAATTGGGCTGCGAATTGGTACCTCATCCGACATATTCTCCGGATTTAGCCCCCAGTGAATATTTCCTGTTTCCAAACCTAAAGAAATGGCTCGGTGGAAAGAGATTTAGCTCCAACGATGAAATTATTGATCAAACAAATGCATATTTTATGGACCTCGAAAAATCCAATTTTTTGGAATTGATACAAAAATTGGAGAAACGTTGGACTAAGTGTATTGAGCTAAAAGCGGATTATGCTGAAAAATACATTTTTTTTGCAAAAAAAAAATGTGTTTCATTCCAAAAGTCACGGACTTATTGAGCCGCCCTCGTATTAGAGAGAAATTAAATTGATGGAAATAATTTTTTGAAGTAGTATCATTGCAGGCAAATTGTGAAAATGTATTCCAAGTCGGAGAAAATTATATTTTGAAAATCGGTTCAAATTCGTTAATCGTTTTCATATTCCCAAGAATTGCCTCAATTATTTAAACAGTATTTTTTTGTTTTTGCTGGGAAATCATTGAAAGTAATTAAAATCGGTGCTATTATCACACACATAAATCAAAGGTGCTGTGTTTCCATTTGCGCCATTAGTGTGGTCAAATAAACAAAATAACGAATATTTTTAGCAAACCGTTCTTTTAAGAGCAAATATAAAAAAACTGCTATTAGTTCTGAGTTTCAATTTAGTCAAGTTGTTTTTAGTGGCAGTCAAATAAGTGAATGGGAATTAATTACTCAATTTCTTTATATTCACTTCTTCATGAAGAGCACATTTTATTTTTTTTGACTGAATTATAAAAAAAGTTTGTTTGAAAAGTTTTAAAGTTTTTTATAGTTGTTTATATTAAGTATGTATAATTAACCAGACCAACTATTTATTTTGCTAAATTTTACTACACTAAAAAAAGTCCGTAAAGTCAGCAACTGTTTTGCTGCGATGATCATTGCAGAAAAATTGTTGATATCAGCAAAAAATCTGCTAAATTCGGCACCATATTCGTTGATTTTGTTTGGCTAATATTAGCAAATTTTCTGCAAGGATTCTAACAGAAGGGTTTTTTAGACCGAATTTTTGAGGATTTTATTGATTTTTAGAATCCCATCTTCCGTTTCATTTGTAAAAATTAATGTTTTGTTGTAACAACCAAGTTTTGTGCCAGACATCGAATTTCAGTTGCCTTCGAATGAACGTTTAAAAATAATCATAGAAACAAATAGTAGTGATAATAGTGATAATATTAGAATTTTTCTGAAAATAGAAACCTCTGAATTAAATAATTTAAAAAAAGACTGAAATTTCAATTTAAAAATTATCCAATTTGATATTTATTAAAATTGTTACAAATAATTTTTAACATTCTGTTATTGCCATCAAAATATTGATTATTTTATTTAAAACAATTGGTCACGTTAAGTATATTTTCATACAATGCAAACACATAACGAAAGGCCTATATAAAAAATATTTTAACCAATAGCTTACTGATGAATAAAAACTATGTATATCAAACCAAACTACAAAAAAAAAAACTTTGCAGTTGTAAAGACCTCAATAAAAAAAAGAAAATTAATAAAAATTCAAACAGAACGAAACTATGCAATAGGGTGTCCCGAAAAATTGTGTTAAAACGAATTCGAGTGAGTAATAGCATTCGAACGATGCGTATTGGAGAGCTGAAAACGACAAATATAACAAACAATTTTTTGGAGGGTACTTTTAGGTTCCGACACGCGTTTTAAGATATCAAAAATGGTATGATTTGCTAAAAAAAAAATTTCTTACTTTTTATCGAAATATTACTCAAAAGTTTCGTTATGTAGAACATATTATGAGAAAAATATTTATCCTTTTTTTAGAACAGTTTTGGTTCATCATTTACTACATAATAACTCAATGTTTTCTAAATTTTCGTATAAAAACACTCAAATATGAATTAAAAATTTTTTTTTTTTTTCATCTATTGATCTTAGTTGAGTATCATTTAAGACTTTTATGTGAAAAAAGTCAAAATGGCTACAATGATCATATAATATATGCTGAAAACTTAAAAATGCTGCAGTGTTCCAAAATTTTTCTTATGATAAGCTCTACGATATAACGATACTTGCGAGCCCTAATTGGATAAACTTGCGAGCCCTGATTGGATAAAAGTAAGACAAAGTTTTTTTTTTTGTACAACACATACTATTTTTGATATCCTAAATATTGTGTCGCAACCTATAAGTACGCTCAAAAAAAAAAAAATGTATATGTTCCGTATTTTGCTCTTCAATATGCATCGTTTGAGTGCTATTACTAAAAATTGTTTTTAACGGGACACCCTACTAAACAATGTCCATATATTTCAAAATACAAACATATTTGCGTATGTAAATTTTCATAAAAGTTTTATATTTGAAACCATGTTTTGAGGTTCTATTTGTTTTGGTTTGAATTGCAGTTTCAGTACAAACAATTCTTTTTAATTAATTTTGCACTTTTTCAGTTATTTTAAACTTTAACAATTTGTTTTTATCATCACTTTTATCGTTTATCGTATTTTTTGCACTGTTTTGCAACATAATAAATCTACTGTCAATAAAATTTATAGCAGCATGTATATAAGTTGCAAAGTTACACTTTCACACGTTCTACAATAATTCAACAATTAGTGAAGTGGCTAATGAAATAATGCTAACAGTGTGAATGTGGTAAAATTTATGCATTTAAATGTTCTAATGTATATAAAAAATATTTACTTAAAATTTAAAAGCGAAAGTTCGCTAGTGTGGCCTGTTCTCAAAGTGTACATTTCGTTTGGTGTTGCATGATTATTTCAAAACGGGCAACTATCATCAAGTTTAGTTTCCGCTATCTCTATTCTCAAAAAGTTTCGACATGATTGTGTCATTGCAAAAAAAAAACCCCATCATAAAGTATACTATTTTATTACTATAAAAACTGAATCAAAAACAAGTTTTAAAGTACTTTCTCAAGTTGGATTTTTGTAATCGGTAAGAATTATATTCGCAATTTTAATAAAACCTGAAAAATTTTATTTTCATAATATTCGATAAAGAGGACCATTGATACATTTTCGTAGTGTTTTTTTAATCGTTTATTAATCGGAATTAATAAAGTTATGGTATCCTCTTAACTCCCCAGCAAAAATTTTTAGAACTGGTTGCCTCTAAATCTATTCCAGAACAGCTTCTTTTACCAACGGCTGTATGGAAACGGTTCTAGAACAGGTTTTTTGAAGAAAATGAACAAAAAGAAAATTAAAGTAAATGATCAAAAGCAAAAAAATGCACAAAGCCTTAATAAAGATGTAGGGCCATATTAGCAAACATGCCCAAAACAAATGACCAAAAACAAACAACCAAAATTGATTGCTAATTCGTACCGGCTGCCTAACTATCGTTCCGACTACTTGTACTTATTTCTGCTATGATAAGCGTGTATAAAGGTGTTTTCAACTTAAATCAAGTTGTAAGAAAACCAGCAAAAAAATCAAAAAACTCTGTTGTAATAATAATTATTTTTTTATTTTTGTTAAGTATTTGCTAATTATTTTCTTTCTACGTAAAGATACAAAAATCAATATATTACTATTTTCGTTATTGTCGTTTTGTAGTACATATTGTCAGCTTCATGAAAATCACCTCCATATCCTACAGTTTAATTTTAATTGTATGTATTATGTTGATAATTACGTTAAAAGACATAATATATCCGTAATGCTATTAATTGCCAAATGACACGTTATACAGCCCCAAAGGAAATGCCGTTTGTGTTTGTTGAAAATGATAAAAACTTAACACAGTTATCATGTTTAAATGTCATACACGTACAGTACAGTACAGCAGGATAATTCGTTTTGCACAAAACTGAGCAAATAAACTTAGTTTTTGTTTTATTTTATTATTTATTTTAAATACAAAAAAATTAATTTAAAAAGTTGAACGAATAAATGATTTTATATTAAGATTTAAATGTACCACAGTTGGCAAGCAATGCCCCTAAAATAGCAGTAGCAATTTAAAACTCTTGAAGTGACTGCCGTTACCCAAAAGTTAAGCTTGGCTACCATCACAAAGGTATTGAAATGGTTTGTTGCTGTAAGGGTAAATCTGGCGGCATTAAAATTTGTTAAAACTGAATTTTTAGAAATTTTCAATTTATAACGAGCATTCAACCTCCGTATATTTACAAAAATAAAGCAAATCAAACACATTAGCTAGGTTGATACTAGTATTTCGATCTGGCTAAAGATCTCATCAGAACCCGAAGTTTTAGAAAAGTTAGATCCTCCATAATAGGCAGAACTTTAACAAAAAACCTATTAATAATCAATTTTGCTCCATTCTTGTCTTCTTAGTAATCAAGCACGTGGTTAGGTCCTTTCCTAACAAGCATCATGAAAAAAAAAAAACTAATAAGAAATTATTAAATTTGTATTTTGTCGTCTGCCTAATCCAAAAATACTAACAACTTTAGCATTCATTTTTACACTTAGGAAATTATGTTGGTAAAGACGACAGCAATTGTAGTCAAAAACAAATGAAATTTCATTTAAAAAAAGGACGACCTACATTTCATTAAATTCAACTAACATTGTCATTTGTTTTTCAATGTTCAAAAAATAACTAACAATTGTAGTAAAAATGAACCACATGGTAGTAAAAAATAAACCAAATATTTTTTTTTTATTTTTTTAAATAACAAAAAACAACTGTAAAAAATGAATGTAAAATCATAAAACAGTCATTTGATGTGAGTTGTTTTTTTAAATGAACTACATATTTTTAATGCAGAAGTTCCCTGAGTGTAGAATAGAATAACAAAAATGTTACAATGTCAAAAACAAAAAAAAATTAAATTCTGACTTTTGATTGACATTGTAAGACACTGAGACTTTCGGGATAGATTTTATAGGTATTCCTAAAAACCTTAATCTGGCTTGAACTTATAACTACAAGTATTATTAAAATCTTCCTGCAAGTCTTCCTAAAATAGCAAAAAAAATGGCTAAGGAATCTTCTCTATAGGGCCACATTAGTAACATTCCCTTACACATGTCAATCATAGGTCGTCAACAGGTTAAAATAAGTAAAATCAAATTTTAATCAATACATTTCATAAGCTTTATATTAAATGCACTTTGTTTCAATAAATGAAATTTCTTGGCTTGGAGTTTGGAAATTTTTTTAATTTTTATTTAAAAAATCATTAAAAATAATTTACATTTTGATCCAAAAAGAGTCGAAGTTGTTAGTTGGTATTACAAAAATAAGAAACTTTTCCAAAATGGCAACGTTTTAGAAATCGAATGGCATTCAAAAATTGCATTTGCATTATGAATGCATTATCGAAATCACTAGTTATATTTCTATAACAAGGTAGATAATTGCAGCTTTTATTGCAAGTTTCATCATATTGATGATATTGTTTCATAAATCCTTTGTCATCAATTATTCATCAAATTTACAAAGTTTTCATATATATCATAAAAATTTAAGACAAATGTTTCATATACATTCATCATTTCATAAATAAGTTTCATAAGCTTTGTGAAAATAATTTTAGGCTTTTTGTTGAAATTTTTATAATTTTTTTTTTATTATTAGTTTCGAAAATTTGATTTGTAATTCAGACTTTTTTAAACTAAAAACTACCAGAAATTCGGAAACATCAATTAACCCTCAAACCCACTTGCTCGGTGCGAAAAATAAACAAAATTTGTTTTGTGTCCGATTTTAGACGATATGGGCCAAAATAGGTTTAGAGCGAATCTCAGAAATTAATAAATAATAATTAATACATTTAGGCATAAATTTTTATTAAATCCGTCCATACGTTTTGCAATTAAGACGATGTCCTTTACAGATATGCTATTGGAATCTTATATGTCCTTGGACCACAATTACAGCTTTTTTGAAAATTATAAGCTTCAAATTTACTTTGTGTTACGTTTCTACGGTTTCTAGTCCACATAAATATGTTTTCAAGATTTTTGAAAATTGTGTTCATTTCCAAATATTTACTTGTTGAACGCTTTTTCGCTTACAAACGGTGCCAAGAACATAACAAATTCCTTCACAAAATATTTTGTAAATTTAGTTTTCTATCGAAATAGCTTAATTTCTTATCATAAAACACTCATTTGAGGCATTTATGGCAAATTTAAAATACGCCGCCTGAAGACGGGCTTGCCGCTTAGAGGGTTAAATATTATTTTATGTGATCTTAATTTTACATAGAATTTTTTGAATGTAATATAAAACGTTCATCATATTTATGAAACATTTCATAAATATGAAGAAGCATGTCATCAATTTGCCCTTTTATGAAACAGCTTCATTATATTTATGAAGTTTTTCATAAATATGACGAATCTTTTTCCCTGAGTGTAGAGTATACGTATGCAAAATTTAAATAATATCAAATGGCTTTCTTTACACTTGTATGTATTTAGTTAAATATAAAAGATAGTTGTTAAAGTTGCCATTTATTGGATTATTAAGGATTTTGTCGGCTGTAATCATAAATGTAGATAATTTATTTTTTGCAGTTAAAGCTTAATGATGTTTCTCTGCAGTTCGCATGTTTGCCTATTTTACTCAAATTACTGCAAATTAACATTCTTGTCACTCACATGCATATATAGAGTTGCAGAAAATGATATTGATTTCATTTTAAAATTTGTATAACATGACATATGATTAACATTTAATTTTACATTGGTTTTAATTAAAGATAAATATAAAAATAAATATATTCATATAAATATACTTACCCGGAAATTTTACCACCAACCCACCGATATCAAATAAATTTAAATGTGCGATAGAGGAGACTGAATTAATCAATATGTACAACTTTAAAGCGGCCCAAACTTGTATTAATAGAGTCGAAAAAGAGGTTGAAACTTGACGGACTCTTTTATAGCGTTTTTTTTTTATTTGAAACTATCATTCGATTGGGCTATAAAAGATTTTTCGTCGGATACTCTATCCAGATTTTGCAGAGCTTTAAAGGAATCAATTCAATATTAGCTACATTTACAAAAAATTCAATACAGAATTAAAAAAATATTCAGATATAATTTCGTTAATCCATTCCCCAAGAATTCATTCACTAGCTCAACTAGTTTTAATTGATATTGAATGAATTAGTATGATTTCAATTAGTATGTGTCATTAATTTGATTTAATACAGAGAAGTTTGAGATAAAAACAAAAGTTCATCACGAAAACTTGATTTGGGATATAATCACTTTTTAATGGTTTTTACATCAATAAAATTTTAATTTCTTCCACATGCACGCGGTAGTCAAAAACGTTGATTTAGGGTCCTTTTTACTACAGAGCAAAAAGTGATGTATTTATATGAAATTTGAACACGACATTCGATTCTACAACAAAAATTATTTTAAAAAAAACTTTTTTCTTAAAGTGCACCGTTTAGGCGACAGATTGGTCGAATAACTCTTTTTTCAAAAACTTTTAAAAATACATTTTTTAATCCCACACAATTAAAATGTATAACCAATTGATAATAATAGTACAAAAATGTTCGATATATCGCGAACAGTTAAAAGGTTATTGTGGTATCAATTTGGTAAAAATAAATACAAATATTTCTTTTTTAACACATACAATGTAAAAGTATTTTGGCTAAGAAAAATGCTACAAACATTTTCGATATATCGCGGCCCGTTAAAAGTTGTTAATTAATTATGATGTGAGCATTTTCATAAAGACAACGGTTTTGAAAACATAATAAGTTTTTACTGGGTTGCCTTGAAGTGAACATTTTTGCACCACTTTTCTCAGCTAAATGGTATTTGCTTTTTGATTGTGGCCATAAAACAATATTTAAGGTTTTTTTTTTTTAAATTTGATTTTTTCCGACCACTCTTTTTCCTGAATGATGTACTTGTATAGTTTAAAAATTAAAGTCAATTTCGTAACGGTACATTAGTCAGAAATATTTCGGAAATCGAAAAGGTCTGTAGTATGAAATGTGTGTTACGTCGATTTCTTGTCGAGTATGACAGTTATTGTGATTTTTTATTGAAATCGGAGATGGTCGATCCGAAAGGTGATTGAGTTGACATGTTTTTACTTAAAATAAAAAAAAAATTTTGGGCAATTTTTATATAAATTTTGTTTTTATATAAATTAATTTTTAATAAATTTTTTTTTTTTTTTCAAATTCTTGTCGAATTTCTAGTATTTGCGAAATTAAAAACTATTAAAATTTTATAATAAATTGGAAAAGTTGTTTCTTTTTATATTAGTATCATAAGGGAGAACAAATACTATTAGTATGACATTGCTACTATATAATTTTTTTTTAACTGGACAATTGGCTTGGAAAGCATCTTATATATATAATGCACTGGGGATCGAAGTGGATTTTGTAAGAATCTTAATTAAAATATAATGTTTCAATAATATATTTCATCAATATCATTTTTTATTTAAAATATTTAGTTCTGATTTTATCTCTATCACAAAAGTAATTAATACTTAATGCTTAAGAGATTTTTTTTTTAAGTTTCCGAATTACTATGCATTGCAAAGGGTTAACCCTAAGCTGCTATACAACTTCTTTGAATACGTTAAAACTTTAAAAGAGAATAAAACAAAACATTCTAAATACATTAAACATTTTCTACTGTCACATATGCATAAGATACTCGAATGTGCCTACCGTGGAATTATTGTACTTGTGAATAAGTTTGCCTAAGAAGGTAAACGAGTATAAGTGTGATACTTTTTTATTTTATCTCTTAAACAAAAGTAACATGTGCTAATGCTTCTATTTCGAATGTGTTACAAGTTCGTAACAAATTTCATTTTCAGTTGAGTGAATCTTATTTGAAAGCTTGTGTTTCGTATTATCTGAAATAGTATTTTGTTGAACACATTTAGGATTTTCTAATTTTTTATATATTTTTTTGTTAAATCTAAGAAAAATATATTTTTTTTTTCCTTAAAAGAAAAGAAAATCGTAGGCGTGTTTCTTTGTTCGAGAAATGAAGATATGAAAGAAAAATAATGTGCTGTCTTAAGGATAAAAGTACCACGTAGAAATTGCCAACCGTACAAAAGTACTGGCAAACCACTGCAATTTTTGTAAAACCCACCGTGTTCAAAAATACCAAAGGTACAACTAATATTGTACTAGAAAAACACTATTTTGTTTGCAAAGCACGTGTTTTGCCAGTACCACCTGCAAACTTCTTTGCCAATATTGTTTTTACCAATATTACAACCAATTAGATTTAAGACATTATCTATTTTACAATTTATAATATTTCACACATTTACCCAGGCAGCAAAAATGCTATCGTCACAGTGTTGGCAAAGCGTCGGCGACGGTCAGTTATGCATTGGCAGAACGTGGGATTTACAATCTTAACAGTATGACTATACCGATTGATAACCTTGGCCAACCGTTGATTTGCGGTAATCCAATAAATTTGGTGCTCTTAAAATGGCTTTAATTAAATTAATTATGAGAAATATATATAAAAAAACACATTTATAAAGCTCCAATACAGTTCGGTCTTAGTCTTATACATCATATTTCAATGTGTGAAATAAAATAAATTTAAAAAATGCTTTACTTGGTTGTAATATTGTTAAAAACAACGTTGGTAAATAAGTTTGCGGGTGGTACTGGCACAGCACATGTTTGCAAACAAAATAGTGTTTTCCTAGTACAATATTAGTTGTACCTTTGGTAATTTTAAACATGGTGGGTTTACAAAATAGCAGTGGTTTGTCAGTATTATTTTTTTGTACGTTTGGCAAATTCAACCTGGGTAAATATAATATGAAAGACTAATACCGAACTGTATTGCTACTTTTTAAATGTGTTTTATTATAGATATTTCTCAAAATAAATTAAATTTAAGCTATTTTCAGAGCACAAAGTTTTTTGAATTACCTACGTTTTGCCAAGTTAACTCAAACCAACGGTTGGCCACTACCATCAATCGTGCAACATGACAATACTGTCAAAACGGTTAATCCTACGTTCTGCCAACGCAAAAACCACAGTCGCCGGCGCTTTGTCAACACTGTGCCGATTGTATTTTTCTGCTTGGGTATGTTAAGAAGCATACAATTTTAATATGTAATTTTTTTATGTCTTTAAATATATAGGTAGGTAGGTACATACATTTTTATGTACTTTAGAGTGAGCCGAATTTAGTTAATGTACACAATTTCTTATTGTTAGTTATTTCTTGTAAATTATAGAATAAATGTCTGAGACGCTAAAAACAATAATTTCAGTAGTTTTTAAAAGAAAACATTGGCAAAGAATTGGCAAAGAATTGGCTGAGAACACTAATATAACGTTGAAAATTGCCAACGGCTCAAAAGTTTAACAACTGGCAGAGCTTTTATTTTATAAAAATGATGATGTTTTGTTTAAAAGAGTTTTTAGTCAGCAGGTTCCGAGTTCGGTTCCGGTGTAAGGCAGATATTTTTGTGATTTTTTTTAGTCTTTTTAATGTTTTTGTATATTAAATAGTTTTTCTTGTTTCTGGGAAAGCTGCTTAAAAATCGGTTTTTAAAAACCGGTTTCAACCAATTTATGTGAATTGTGCTTTGTGGGTTTCGGGTTTTTTAAAAAGCTAAATTTTCGAATATCGAATAAACCGGGTTTTTTTTTTGTCGAGTATCCGTTTTTTTCTTAATTATACCTTTTTTTGGCTTCAATATATTAGAAATATCAAGTTTACAGAATTCATTATTAAAAACGAAATGTTCTGAAAAATTGTCTTAAAATTTTAGGTTTTTTTTTAAATAATTAGTTCAGACAAGAAAGCTGTACTTCTGACATTTTATATTTGGCTAAATTAACAAATACAAAAAATATTTAAATTTTTTTAAATAAAAAGCATATCGTGGTTTTTTGTTGATTACTCTTTCTTTATTAAAAGTTATTCTTCAAAATATGTTTTATGTGAGCTACTTTAATAAGGAATGCCTTTAATAAATTTTATTTAATACAAAAGATGCAAAATAAATAAATTAAAATTGTAATTGATTTATAAAAATAATTTTTTTTTTTTGAAAACCATCGAAAACAATTTCTCAAGCTGATAAAAAAATGAATAATAATTTTTCAAATAAAAACTAAAATTATTCATACTCATAAAAAAATTATATATCTGAGTATAATTGTATAACATCTAAAAACCGGTTAACCGGTTTCTTCAAGAAACCGTAACCGTGTTTTTTAAAATTTTAACTATTCGGTAAAACCGAAAACTGGTTTATAGCAAAGGGGTATCGAAGAATACGAATAAACTAATTAATTCAAAGCATTACAAAAATTATGAAAGCTCGATTTTGTTTGTAGGAAAAATACTTTTATAATTTTGAAAAACTTTAGATTTTGAAGCTAAGTTTTACCAAACCATTTCATAAACAAAAAATTCGAAGCAATACCAGGAAACATTTACATTAAAAATGTTTAGATTGGAATGCGTATTCGCAACATCTAGTTTCAGGAGTTGTTTTACTTTTTGTTTAATTTCGCTCCACTCTATTGAACATAGGTATGCATCTTTGTTTGTATGCTATGTTTTTTTTTTGTGTTTTATATATATTTCATCTAGCCTTGTTTGTAATGGTTTATTAGCTTTCTTTGCTCGTATGTTTTTGTAACAGCAGCAATTTGTATTCCCTGGCTAATTTAATTTGTTTTCATACATATGTATGTGTGTGTATATAGAAATACAAACCATAGATTTTTTTTTTTTGTAAAACTAATCCCTCATACTTAAACTATAAGGTAATTGTAAAATCTACTCATGACACTAACTTTCTTGAAAATCATTAACCTTGAAGTTGAAGAATTTGCATTCGTAAGGATTGCTAATGTGTAACACGAAAAATAAGGTTTTCTGAAATGGAACACTTAGCGTATGATTAATATTATTTAACCCATGTCTAAGCTAACACTCATACGCACTGTGGTGTTATAATTTGTGTTAGTTTTTTACTTATAAATGTTCTAAGTATATAATCATTTTTTACGATTCCCTAATCTTAGACATAAAATTAAAAAAAAAAACAAGTTTGTGCTTGTTTTATCAAGTTTTTTAGCAGTGACTTTGATATTTTCATATAAAAGAATCTGTTATCAAACCAAGTGTGTATCTAAAATATGGAAAAAGTGTGTATTAGAAATTTTCCGTGGCAAAGAAATTTAAAAGTGTTTTCACTTTGACAAATACATAGTTATTATACACTATATGCACATAAAAACAGTTGTATTTAAAGAGTAGGGTGGCAATGGAAAATCGACTTTGGATTTTTGATCAAACCCGAGCGGATTACTACCCCACTGTGTCTACAACTTACATGGTTAACATTTAAGCCAAATCGGATAATTCTAAGCCGTGCACCTTTGAGGTCACCGTTAAAATAATTAGAAATTGACTTAAAACGATCGATTTTTTGTTACAAAGTATGACAAAATCTTGACTTGAATATTTTTAAATTAACCCTTTTCTGTTACGGGTGTCAAAATTACCCATCCATTATAAAAAAAAGTTAAATCTAAAACAAAGTTGCCGTTCATAGTGTATTAAATTATTTACCGAAATATTTTTATAAAAATTATCCCATTTATGCTACGGGGATCAAAATTACCCATTAATTAAAAAAAAAATTAATCAAAAATTAAAAAAAACTAAAATATTAATCCTTAAATTCAAAAAGGTAGAGCCAGTATTGTAAAAAAATAATTCTTAAGTAAGTAAGGCTTTTTCAATTGAAATACTAGCCAGTATGTTTTATTTATGTTAATGGAAGTTAAGCATATTAAATGCCTGCATTACTAGTACCCAATTACCCATCGATTACAAAAAGGTGAAAAAAAAACAAAACAATAGGTACCCATTACTTTTGGGTGTTAAATTTATTTGATGCAATGGATCGTTTTGACCACCCAGCAAAAATAGGTTCATTGTAATGAAAATATTTCAGAAATCATTTAGTATACTTGACACATCAATTTTGTCAACTTTAATCAACGCACGCAAAAAAAAGCGGAATATACTGAAATTTTCGAAACTTGAAGTTTGCCTTCAAAGGTGCTTAACGTTATCCGATTTCGCCCAAGTTTTCACCATGTAAGTTTGAGACGAAATGGCACAAGAATTCGGACGGGTTCCTTTGGAATAAAAAAAAAATACTCATACATTTCATTATTACCCTAATCAAGAGCCATAAACCTTCAATGACGTGTTAAGCATGACACATTAAAATAAGATTTTCTTTCTTGCAACATCACTTTCATTTCAACATAATTTTTTTTCTGACATGAACCATATTAAACATAGAAATATGTATGAATAATAGGATGTCCCTTAAAATGACAATTTTTCGTATTCGTTCATTACACCCCCAGTTTTATTGCAAATGATTCCAAATGCAAGAAATCGATTTTTTTTTGGAAAATGTTAAACAAGACTGCCGAAAATGGCCCATTTTGAAATAATTCGAGTTTGTGTTTGGAGCGACTCCTTTCCAGGACATTTTTTAAAAATAGCTTATATTGTCAAAAATTTAACAAAATTTTACTGTTTTCATTAAAGTTTGCATAAAGCTTGAGGACAGATATAGCTTAAATTTTATTAAGACTATAATTATCTTTATTGTTATTTAAAAATTGTTTAACCCTTAGTGGCCTGGGGACAAAAAATACCCATGAAACTTAATTTTAATTATGATTACAAAATTGTAAAGCATTTAACTTGATAAAAAGAAATCTCAACTTGATAAAAATAATTATTTTATTTAAATTGATCCATAAAGGGTTAATTTTTATACTTTTGGCCAAAAAAAAGACCCACTAGGAAAATTACAGAATAACCGTTTAATAGTTTTCGGAAAAATATCACTCACATTTAATAAGATCATAATTATATTGTTTTATTAAAAAAAATCTTTAACAATTATTGGCCGGCGAACAAAAACGACCAATGAAACCTAATTTAAATTATGACTTCAGGCTTATTAAGCCTTTAAATGGATCCCCAAAATTTGTTTTCAAAATTAAACATATATGTATCAAGTTACATGAAATAATTACTTTATCATGTTCAGATATTTTGTTTTAATCAATTTTAAATCTTTACAATCTTGTTATTATAATTAAAATTAAGTTTCATGGGTCTTTTTGTTTCACACTCCACTTAGAGTTAAAGATTTTTTAAATAGCAATAAAGATAATTATAGTCTTAATAAATTGTAGTAATAGTTTTACGAAAATTATGCAAACTTTGATGAAAAATTTGAATTTTTTTAAATTTTTGACAAAATTTTCAATTTATTTTTAGGCATTTCAAAAAAAGACGTTTTTGAATTTTTATTAAATGTGGATTCCAGGCTAAAGTGGGTTAATGATATCCGACGAATTCAGAATTCCATATCTTAATAAGTTTGAATGTATTAAATGAATAAATGAAATAAAAAGAAAATTTTTTTGAAACTTAAAATTTTTGGAATTTTTAATAATAATACACTAGTTTTCCAAAATGGGCCATTTTCGGCCATATTGCGGCACGGGTAAATGTTTTCCAAAACAAAAAACAAGATCACATCTTCCATTTGGGACCATTTGTAATAAAACTGGGAGGTGTAATAACAAATCTATTTTTAAGGGACACCCTATTGTATAACATACCATACTACATATGTGTAGGTAGAATCATATAGGACCTATAGATTTTTTATGGTACGAGTATGTATGTATATAGTGAATTTAACTATGAATAATTTTGGTTACATTTTCGACAGAAATTATATTGCATACGAGTACTTTACACAAGGAGAAGATAAGAATTGCTGCCAGGGGAGAGATTACATAAAAAGATTTGAAAAATAAATTGTTCGTGATTTGAGGTTCAAGCTTGTTAAAGCACTTTTTATACTCGTAAAGCAAATAAAAACACATACAAAAAACTATTTTGAATAAACTTAAACTTTACATTAAACAAAAATACTACAATTCCTTAAACCATTTGCAAGACTCCTTATCTTATCTTGATTTACAAGACTCCCTATCTTATTAAAATGTATACAGGGTGTTTTAAAGCCGTAGAGTAAATGGGGGTAATGTGGAGTAGGCAGGTAATGTGGAACACTCCTTTATTTCAGAAACTAAGGCTAGTTGAGAAATGTGTGTTGATGAAACCGTTGCATATTCATATAAATTAGTGTCAGGATTACATTTTTGGACTAACCATAACTGTTAGTTTTTATTTCAAAAGTAAAACTTGGGATGCTGGACTTTTTTTTACATGTGTTTAAAGATTTATTTGGTACAAAAAATTTTACAATTGTTAATATTTTGCAGTTGTGTCTGAAAGAATATGAATTATGTAATTTTTAATGCCATTAATGTGTGTTAATATTACGTTTAACAATTTCAAATATTTCGCCAAAAATTTAGTTGCATATCGGCTAATGTGTAATACTATTCCACATTATCGGGTCAGTATTTTTTTTTAACTCTAATATAACAATTTTTAATTGTATTTACTATTGATTTCTATTATTATTTATTTGTCATTAATAAATATCATGCATTAGGCCTATGATGCATTCTTAAATAATGTGTTTGTCTTTTCTGTGTGATTTAAACCGTTTCGTTTATATATTATTCGCTAATTTTTATTCACTTGTGAAATAGTATTAAGTTTTATAAGAATGTAGAGTTCTCTACTTAACCATTTTTTTAGTTTTATGAAACTACATATATATTCTCAAAATCAACAATTCTGAACAAAATATTCAAAAATTATATATTCAGATTTTTGATAAATTGATAAATGTTATTGGGCGTGTATTCTAGAATTAAAAACTAACTTTGAAATAGAATTAACTATGAAATTTGTTTTTGATTCAAAACAACATTTTTTAATAAATAGCGTCACAGTTAATTCTGAGAGCAAATCAAGTTATATTTTAACAGCGACTTTGTAAATCTATCGTCAATACATTGGCGGAAAAATACAAAAATATAATAGGAAAAATAACATAAAAATAATATCGATGTATATGAAAACAAAAAACTAATATAACTGTAAAAAAATATCACTTGAGCCAGAGTACAAACTAAAAAAATTTTTATATAAATAGAACATTTTTGGTCTTCAAAGTTTAGTAACGTCATTATGCTTGTTAGGAAAAGAAATAACCACGTGCTTGATTACTAAGAAGACAAGAATGGAGCAAAATTGATGATTAATATGTTTTTTGTTAAAGTTCTGCCTATTATGGAGGCTCTAGCTTTTCTAAAACTTCGGGTTCTGATGAGATCTTTAGCCAGGTCGAAATACTAGTATCAACCTAGCTAATATGTTTGATTTGCTTTATTTTTGTAAATATACGGAGGTTGAAAGCTCATTATAAATTAAAAATAACATAAAAATAATCTCGATGTATATGAAAACAAAAAACTAATATAACTGTAAAATAATAGGTCTTCAATTTTACCCGCACTTACTCTAGCGTCAATTTTGTTTTTCAATTATTTCTTAGACAACTGAACGGATCGCATAGGTATCTTTGAAAGATTATCTCATATGCATCTTAAATCTATAATTTTATAATTCTAACTTCATTTTAAGAAAATTGTAAAAATTAGCGTACAGTTTTATACACCGTGGGTAAAAATTAATAGATATTGAACAACATTTTTGTTTATTTAATTTGACTATACACTTAAATAGAAAAGTCAATACAGCCAGCAACATTTTTGTGAATTTAGAAATATTTTTTGCTGATATTAGCAATTGTTCTGCAAGGATCATCCACGCAAACAGTTGGCTGGCCTTAATGACTTTTTTTAGAGTAGTTTCTGTTCAGTTTGAACCAAAAAACACAGATTTTACTCTAAAATCTGCATTTCAATATGATCAAAAAGTGAAAACCAAATTAAAGTCGAGGCATGATTTCCAAAACTTTATACTTAAAATTTTTTTTTTTTTTTAAATTTTGTGAAGACCTGACTATAATACTGTCCCTGATTGTTAAATAAAGAAAAACTTATTTGAAATATTTTTGACAATCACATTTTTATACGTTGCTTCAAGAATAATACATCAAGTTTTAACATTTGTTTAGTATATAGAGTTTTTGTTACTCGTACTTTACTTGGCATTTAAAGTATAAAGCAAGTTAATTTATTTACTTTTAAAAGCTTTGGCAAAGTTACTTTTAGCTGGGTTTTGGCTTATTATGCTCAGCTGCAATTTTTTGTTCTTGTTAAGATAAACTTTAAAATAACAAAGTTTTTTCTTTTCTTTGTTTTAGCAAGAGTTGTACGAAAGAAGGGTGAACTTTAAAATAAAAATATTTTGACAAAAAAAAAAGTTAGCCTTAAGCATTTTTCCAATTTGTGTCCACATTTTAAAGTCAGTGGGGAAATTCGTACAGATTCAGGTTGGTATGCAATATTCATTGTATATTTACCCTAAAATAAAAATAAAAAAAATAAAAGACTTTTCTGGAATAAAAAATATGTTTATGATAACTTATTATGTAAATTTAAAGGTTTAAAAAACTTTGTAAAGGATATTTGATATGTTATGCAGAAAATAGGTTTATATATATCTTATGTTCATTCATCTTGAAATTGTCAGATATTAATGAAACAGTAATAGAAAATTTGTTAAAATGTTTGCTTCACCTACTAAAAATCAGATCAAAGTAACGTTGCAGAAAATTTTGCTGACACTAGCCGTTTTTGTTAAATTTTCCTACATACTAGTAAGATTATAATAGCGACACTAAATCTGTTCAATCTAACAAATTTTAGTTAAATTGTAGTTAATTAAAAGTTGCAAAATAATCTGCATAAATCAGCAAAAAAAAAAATCTTAATATTTGTATTAAGGTACCAATACACTTTTGCAATATTATTGCCAGTATTATTGTCGTTTTATCCTACACAGTGCAATAATATGTACAATAAATTTGCACAAAATATGGCACCATTCTTTTTTCCCGATGTGGAGAGATATAAAAATTGCACAATGTGGCCAACACGCTGTAAAATATTTTTTACTTTTCTTGGTTGCGCAATAAGAATCAAATCCATTTTGATTTTTTTCAATATATTGTACAACCTTTCAATATGACATACACACTGGTAATATTTTTCACAATAGCAAAAGTGGCACAAGAATATTTCGTAGTGTACCTTAGGGTATCTTTAGAGTTGTAAAGACTTTTAATTTCTCTGCTTTTTAGCAGAGAATTTAAAAGTCTGGGAACTAGATAATTTATTACACAAACAATATGAGCTTTCTCCATCTTACAAGTTTAGCCAATAGCTTTAGAGGGTATTCACAATACGAGCTAAAACTAAAAGCAAACAAATTTTCAATATATTTCGTCAGTAGGCCAGCTAATTTTTGCATTTCATACAAAAGGTATGGGAAAATATTTTCGACTTTAGCTTTAGCTTTTATTCTTGGATTGTAACCTATTCTATGCAGGTATCGGTAAGGGTAACGCTATTTCCTTTTATATTGCTAACGGTATTTTAAGGTTATCGATATTTCATTTATTTCGGTATTTTTAGCCCAATCATGCCTGAATTTCAATGACCGGTTATGACGATAACATTTTTAAAACATATATATTTACAGTTATTGTTTTTACTTATAATCTAGTCAGATTATTTCGGTAACGGTATTTTAAGGATATCGCGATTTTAATTATTTCGGTATCGGTAACTAAGCGATAACGGTATTTTAGCTATATTGATATTTCAGTTACATTTTTAACGGTATTTTACGGATAACGGTATTTCATTTATTTTTTGGGTTACTATATTTTAGGTTGAAAGGGTTTTGAGTAAATAACGGTATTTTATCGGTATTGCCTTAGTCTCAAAAAGCTTTTTAATTGGCCGGGTTGCCAGACCAACTGCTAATGTTGACATTTCGGGGAACGAATTGGGATCTGGCATGTATACTAATATTTAAACACAATATATTCTAGTTGATGGTTTGCCTATTAGATTTTACATTGCAGTGTACCTGTATATTTGGTATGTTCATTTTATCATCATATTATTCATCTCAAATACAAAATCAGATCTCATTTGATATAGATCGATATTTGTTCTTATCCAACTTTATCTCAAAATTGGGGTATCCAGTAATATCCGATTACATCTCTCAAATATATTAACGGATTAGGGGTCATGAAATAACTGCCACATCAAAATGAAATAAGTCTCCATACAAACACGAATCACATATTGTGATATATATCTTATATACCACAATATATGATTACATATTATATTATATAAGAGAATGTATTAATATATATGACAATATATCTATCATATATTATTATGTATAGCATATGCTTAATATCTTATTTTATAAAGGTTAATATTGAGCAATACATCGCTATATATGTTATCACATAAGAAATATATAATAATATATGGATATGCATGACACCATGTTCAGTAACATATTATAATATATTTTAAGATGAAAACACATAAGACCATATACAACTTTTTTTACTCAGGTTGTTGATCTTTTCAAGTTGCATTCAGGGTTGTCAGATTTTTTTGAGCTCCATCGCCAAACCGGATGTCAAAAATCGCCAAAAGTCAAATTTGTTCAGATTTTGTTAATTTTTTATTTAAAAAATTAAAATTTTGTTTACACAAAAAAAAGGTGGTATAATATTTAAGTCAAAAATCGCCAAAAACTGATAAAAAAAAAACTAAAAAATCGCCAAAAGTAAATTTAATTTAGTTTTTGTTAATTTTTTTTAATTTAATTAATAAATATTGGGAACATTGCATACTTATTCTAATTTAGCAAAATATATTCGCAATTATATATATATATATATATATACACATTTTGTCTTTTCTACTGTTAAAAGAATTTTAAAACTTTGTAAAGAGAGAGTTAGTGTTATATATTTTTAAATTACATTAAAATGGAGATCATATGATCTGTAAAAAAAGTAAAATTAAGTACATAAGTAAATAAGATCTTAAACTTCAGCCTCGTCGATTTCATTACTTGTCTCTTGACTTTTATACATATTATTTGAATTGAATTTTTTTATCATATTGAATTTTATTTCTTAATCGTGTTTTGGTATAATTCATTATGGAAAATACTCTTTCAACGCAGGCATTTCTGGTTGGAACAACCAACATATTAAGAACGGAAGAAGATAATTCTTTAAAATGGTACGTACCTGCTGCATCATGATAATCAAACACTTTTGGCAAAAATCAAGTAAATTTGTTGGAATTTCGTTATTAAAATAACTATTCCAATTTATGAACGGGAGTTCATGTGTCATTGATGTCGTTTTGACACTAAATATGAAATTCACTTAAAATGATAACAAAACAAAAATCATGCAAATAAGGTTACCCGACTATTTTTTTTTTTTTTATTAGTAATGATAACAAAAAAGACAAACTATTTAAAAAAATCACTGAAATAATATGAATGGTGAAAATAGCCAAGAAAATCGCCAGTTACATCATAAATCGCCATGTCGCCATATGGAAAATCTCGACGCCAAACACGTTTCAAAATCGCCATGTTTGGCGAGAAATCGCCATATGTGACAGCCCTGGTTGCATTACATTTTGAATTGTCAGGTGTGAGAAAAAAATTTTACTCTCTTTAATAGAAAACACTAATTGTTAATAATTTAAATTATTATATTATGTAAGAAAAACATTAGAATTCAGTTCAAAATTTCGATATATTTTTTAAACATTTTCATACATTTTGGATTGTAGTAACAAAAATTATGTTTATTGTAATAATAAGAATACCAAAAACAATGTAAAAAATAAGCGAGCCCATGATAAATTTTTCAGATTCATATTAATATTAAGGTTTAATAAATCCTGAAATATAAAAAATATTATTTAATTTTAATCAGAACTTCTAAAAAATGTGTCTTTTTAACAAAACATAAAGTTACCGACAGCTGGAAAATGGATATGTGATATTAAAGATTTTGTCATATGTACGCACTAATGTCTATAAGAAAAATGTATCGATTAAGGTGTAACTAAAACCTACAAACGGTTTTAGTGCCATCTTGGAACAATTTCATTTTATGATACTAGTTTTTAAGTGTTTCACTATACTACATAATGTTGCTTTTTAAAGCTTATATAGTGTTAAGACTGCAAATGTATTCGCAAACAAAAAAGAAAAAGGGTTTCTTAGTTAATGTCAGTTTTATTTGTGTTACCAATTTTTTGACTAATGACTCAAGTTTTAAATTTCTCACCTTCGTTTTGTGTGTATGTTTTTGAATGTTAGTAATCTCTGTTTTAAGCCAAAAACCATTTTATTTTTGCAAAAACTATTAATCATTTTTTCAAAAGTTCAGCTTTTTATAGAGTTTTTGGCAGCAAAAAAAAACACCAATGACCACAAGACCATTTCAATTTCATTTTGATTTCAGTATTTTTTTTTTCTTACAATCTTCCAAAATGTCACAAATGTGACTTACAATACATATGTACCAAGAGGAAGAAAAAAGTCCAAATGTTATTTATCTTCTTTTCAAATCCACAATGGTAAAACAGAATGCAAAAAAGAAAAAAATATATGTATGTATGTAGTATAAACTAAATTAAAATGATAAATAAAAAGATTGGCAAACACAACGTGTAACATTGGTTACCGAAAAACCAACAATAAGAAATGTTGCAAAAAAAAAAGAAAGTTTATGTCGATTGCCAACATATCAAAAACTTATAATTATTACTGCATCAAATGATGTATAAACTTTTTAGTTCTGCATACATATTAAAAAAATCTATGACAGTATGACTTGAATTCTTTTTATTTATTTTTATTTTCTTTTGACATCTATAAAATTTAAATTTGAAAAAAAACGTCTGTAATTGACTTGCCATGTTTAAATGTTATGGGCATAAATCAAATAAAATTTTAAATAAATTTGAAATCGACAGTTTACAGAAGGGATGACAAATAAAAAGAAAATACTATTCTACAAGATTTTTGCACAGATTTCTACTAAAACTTGCACAAGCTTTTTCTGTTTTCTTAACCCGAATCTAAAGTCAAAATTTTCATATAATCACAATAACGAGCTATGGGTATTTGAGTTAAGACCCAGAGAAAAATAGAACACCCAAAAAGCATCTTATAGTTATCGCCGAATTTTTGTTGTGGTAATCGAAATTCTATTGTCTTGGCAGAACTTAAGCAACAACAAATACGGTTATCAGCACAATCCAATTTTCTGTGTGAAGATTATTTAAAAAAGGAAATCACAGTTCATATTGTAAATTACCTGATGCGGCTTGATGTATGTTTATGTAAACATGTGCATTTAAACTAAAAAAAAAAAAACATAAATTGTTTAAGGGGTTAACCATCTTTATAAATCAATAAAAACAATATTTAATCAATTATAAAAAATATGCAAATGGTTTATTTCAAAGAAATCTTGTTGGGATAGAAATACACAATATTATATAACAGGGTTAGGCACGTAAATTTCTTGAAGTGGCAAATTTTAGAATCCACAGTTTTATGGAGGGCCGCACTGTATTAAACTAATCAACAAAAATCCGCAAAGAAATTGTTTTTTTTTTTGACCTTCTAAACCGTAATTTAAAATCCAAAAGGTTTTAGCGTATTTACTTTTAACTTTTTCAAACACCACAAAATCAATTTAACCCTCACCAAAAAAAAAAAAATATTTTTTGCACAGAGAGAATTTCTTGGACCAGTTTTAATGAAATTTTTTCACTAAACTAATGAAGTTTTCTTCACAATGTGAATGAAAAACTTCTTAAACTTCATTAAAAATCTTCGCAGTTTTAACGAAACTATTTTTAATGCAACATTTTCATTAGTTGTATGAAATTTTTAATAAAAAATATGCAGATTTTCATTAAATTTTATGAATAATTTAATTAATAGTGAATTTTATCGTTGATCTATAAGTTAATGTTTATATTTTATTTGTTTTAACTGAAAGTTAAACTGGTAATTATGATAATGACTAGAGAAAAAGATACACACTATATATAGAAATCGTTCGTGGTAAATTTCATTCTAACTCAACACACTGAGTAATGTGGGATTTAAAGTCACCCAATTCCTTTAACGTGTGAGTTAAATAGAAGATATTTACGATTAACACTAAATGGCACGAAGAATGTTGATGAAGACCGTAGTGGGTCAGAAAGTGCATTCCATTCATGCTAGTGTCTAATAACTTTTTCTGTGTTTTTTTCTAATAGTCAAAGTAAATTATCATATAAAAATTATAATTTTTCTGTTAATTTAGAGAAAAATTTGTCATGATCTCAAACCGAACAAATAAAATCTCACACATAATTTAATTAATTTAATGAAAAGTTTCCATTCACGAATTCCAGTGACAATTCGTAGATCTAATGCAAAAATTAATTGATATCATGCAGATAATTCTCTCAGTGTTGGTGAGTTTTTTTAGAGAAGTACATAAATATGTTTTATTATTCATGTACACAGAGAAATAAAGTGCCAACCGAATAGAAAAGTGTATATTAATGGTAACAACTTATAAATTCAGTTAGTACAACGATATTTCTGAATATTTTAGGCGTTGCCAATAAAGTTCAGTTGAATTAACCGAACTTTGTTGTGAAAACTTATGATAAGTTATGCCAACCGTCTGAAATTCGTAATAACCGAATTTGAGTCGTAATAGCCAAATTTCAGTTGGAAAATAGCTAAATTTTTCTCTGTGTGTGGATATAAATTCCACATAAAATTACCATATCAGACAGCGTTTTTAAAATATCCCACTTTGATCTTCAAAATTTAATTGTTTGGATTTGTTCTTTTAAAATTTAAATTTGCTTAAAAATTTTGACACATAAAATCTGTATTCATACTAAACACATCAAATATCTCGCAAAAAAAACTTGCAAACAATAGGTTTTGATCCAAATTTGGTTGACAAAAATTTTTTTGATTTCTACCAAAAAGGTGTTACTAGAAGTCTATGGACAATGAGAGATTTTTTAAATAAATTCCATAAATACCATTTTTGGCTTACACACGCAAACAAGATTTTGGCAAAAGACTCATAATAATGTTTTCAAGGTATTATGGCCTCCCAAATACTAATCTAAAGGAAAAGACTCTATCGAATCGATGTTATGAAATATAGAGCTTATGTTGTATAACAATTATTTTAAATGTTGACGACATATTTTTCAAAATTAGTGAATATTCTTAAAGAAATTGGACAATTGTCATATTTATGCAGTTTACATATGTAAATATTATCAAACTTTTCGTAAAATTTTATGAAACAATAATAACAATTTTCTCTTTATTTCATAAAATATTATTAACAAAAGTTTTATTTTGAAAATGATCCATATCTGAAGAATTTATTGAGGTGGAGAAAAATGGATTTTCTGTATTTAGTGGAGTATGTTTGTTGATGCTTCATAAATAAAGGATTTCCTTTAAGTGTGGAATGACTAAACTTTAAATGTGTCCAACTGTTTTACGATATTTTAAGTACTGCAATGCACATTCCCCAAAATTTTCGAAGTATTGAGAAACAAATGATTTTTCTCTGGGTATCAGTTTAAATATGTCTGTTATAAAGGGTCCGCCATCTAACGTTTTTTTTTTCAACTAGTGCTTATTTCGTGAATGGTAACACTTAGCTCATGTCTGATTTGACAGATAATTAGTTTTATCCTTCCGCTGAACGAATATGGTAAGTATGTTCGTTATCTTGTGAAAAAAGTGAAAGAAACTGGCATCCTCATCGATAAACCACCCGAGAATATTGCTGCTGTGGCAGAAAGTGTGCGTGAAGCGCCATCAACATCAATTCACCGTCGTTCTCAACAATTGAACATTTCGGAGACATCACTGAGACGAATTTTGCATAAAGACCTTGGTATGACGCCATACAAAGTCCAATTGGTTCAGGAGTTCAAAAAAAAAAGTTATTTGGCGGAGCCTTTATATTAGTATAAAAATTGTAATTTAAAATTCGGACTTCCATGACAACCCCGATGAACATTTCTTTAGAAACCGTTTTTAAAAGATAAAATCGGGTGTAATCGTGTAGCATTGGGTACTCATCTGAGAATAATGTTTTTAATTTTGTTTTATACACGAATAAATTTTTTAGTGTCTGACGTAGTCGGATTTTAAAATTTTTGAATTGCATTAAAATGGTACGAGGTTAAACTACAAAATTAAAAAAAAAAAAAAAAACTAAGCAAAAATTATGAAAAAATCGGACCATGTGTTTGGGCGGGACAGTAGCGCCCGATTTTCAATATGTTGTTTTGCAAAAGTAAACATCGCGCAAGTAAAATGAAGGGAAAATATGTATTCTACAAATGTTTAGCAATATATAGAAAAAAGTTCAAACTATCGAAATGTGAAATAAAAAATTAATATGTTAAACAGAAATTTAAAGATAGTTAACCCCTTAAACATGAATCAGAAAACCATCTTCAAGATAATTTATTATTCATTGGAGAGTAATTTACACCACCTTTATTGTTTAACTTTCAACACCAGTTTATAGAAACAAATTAATATTTATTATACAATAAACATACTCTTTTAAATATAAATGTTTCTTAGATTGCTGATAGTAAATTCAACGTTAATGATTTATAAATTGTAACCAATTTTCATAGAGAACCAATATTTTTGTCAACTGAACAATTTTATAAAAGCAAACAAATTATTCAGACGAGCCTTTTTTCAATTGAAATTTCATTTGTTTTTAACTACATTTGCAGCAATCTTTACCTACATAATATTCTAATTGTAATAATGAATCGGCCATAGTTATAACGTTTTTTAGTTTTTTTTTTTTAATTTTTCTTTTTCAATTTATTAAGCGCCAGTAACTTATACAAAAAACCCTTAAACTTATTTTCAATTTACAACGAGCTTTCAACCTCCGTATATTTACAAAAATAAAGCAAATCAAACATATTAGCTAGGTTGATACTAGTATTTCGATCTGGCTAAAGATCTCATCAGAACCCGAAGTTTTAGAAAAGCTAGAGCCTATATAATAGGCAGAACTTTAAACAATTTTTACAATCATACCTATTGTTAACTACCAAGCCACAGTTATTTTCTGATAATCACAGGTCTAATAAACCTTTAAAAGCAAAACATAACAAAGAAAATTAAATATGAAAGTTGTGTATGCTTAACATACAAATATGTATATAAATAAGTATGTTTTCTATTAAAAGCTAAACAATACCAAAAATTAATTCAACTCTGCGGTTATACACTATGATCTATAACATACCATTTCATACATATATATGTATGTATGTATGTGTGTTCATAAAAATATAATTCCGAGGTTTTTTGAAACATTTTATAACTTGTTAAAAATGTGTTTAGCAGCCAACATTCTCATAAAGCAAAAAAATATATATTTTCATGAAAATTAATGAATGTATAAGCCAAAAAGTAGTCTGAAATAAATCTATGTGTTGTTGCACTCATATAAGTGTGGTTTACTTTAGTATGTGTATAAAATGTAAAAATAGAGAAACTTTTTCTATAAACATTTGGCAAGGTACCAAGTTAGACAGAGAGAGAAGAATCAAACAAACAAACAAAAAAAGTCACAAATATTAAAATGCAAAACGCAGACACTCTGTTTAAATAAACAAACCAACATAATAATACACACACAAACACACAGTAGATGAAATACCCTGCAGTCAGCCTGGGGTCAAGTGTCCCTTTGTCAACACTCTTTTCTCTAGCGACAACTGCACTAGTGAAAAAGTCGACAACTTTCCTTCTACGCACGAGTAGAAACTAGCTACAGACAACAGATCTAGTATATTTATGGTGACACTGTCAACGAAGTCGTCGACAGTTTGTGTTTTTTATTATTTTGCTCTTTCAATAGGTACATATTTTTTTAACTGAGCAACAGTTTTTCTCTTCTTGCATATTATTGCGTCATATTCTTTTGTTGATTAAACACGTGCTCGCAGTGAAAATAAGTTTATAAGTTTAAATAATGTTAAAAACAGACTAATTTAAATAATTTTTAGTTGTATAAGGTTCTATTTAAAAACTATGTAATTTAAGCTTTTCTTAATAAAAAATTTCCTTCAGACAAAAAATATATGTGTTTAAGTGTATCGCCTTAACCTCTGTAAAAATCTAGCTCCAGGATCGCCAAATATGTAGACCAGAGTTACTAAAATGCACTAGTGAATCTGTGGTTCAAATGTCTCCATGTGGTCCTAAAAGAACTACCACGTCAGTAGTGATAAGGTCTACTGGTGGATTTTCAATGACAAGCCTGTGTTAGATGTCAATAGTAGATTACATTGGCTGGGGCATAGCTGGTCAGTAGTACTGGTGACAATATCACTAGTACAACACTACAGTTTTACTACTCACATTCCCTGCAGGGTACCGACCCACTGACAATCATAACGATATACACAAGTACAGATAGATACACAGGCTGACAAACTTACGTTTCATGTTAGCATACAAATGAACAACAGTAAATTAAATGTCAGATGTCAACTTAAATATATATGTATGTGTGAATGTATGAATGTTTGCATGGATGTGTGTTTATAAAAAAACTCATAGAAAACAAATGCACTCCCGGTTCATTTATTTGTGTGCTTCATTCGTTTGTAGGATTTTTGAAAAATGTAAAATCCTAACTTATGTTGATGTTTTGGTTTCCAATTTTAATGCTTTTGTTACCGTTTCAGTTACAGTTACATCATTGGTATTATTATTTTCTTCTCAAATTTTTTGCTTTGTTTCATTTATAAAAAAAAAAAAAAAATGATCTACTGCTGCTGTTGTCCCAATTTATTTTTATTTAAATCTATTTAAGTTTTGATATGTTCTATAAATAGTATTGTAAGGATTTAAAATTAAAAACTAAGCAATTCTGAATACATAAATCGTATGTATGTACATATATTAGATTAGATGTGTTAGCTCTAGCGATAACATCCAGTGAGAAAACACGTTTTTAGAAACCCTCAAAAAAAAAAATATTTTTTATTAATTAAAAATTTGTTACAGCAACGTTTGTCAAAACTTCGGTCAAATATAATAAAAATTAATTGCGCCCCGGTAGGCTAGTTGGTAGCGTGCTGGCTTATCAGTGCGGTGGTCGTGGGTTTGATTCCCACCAGAGGCACTGGCCTGTTTTCGCTACAACGTGCCGAAGGCCATAGTAGCTAGTGCTCGGTTAGGGTAATAGTATATAATTTGTAATTATAACATTATTAATTAATAAAAAAAAAAAAAAAAAATAAAAATTAAAAAGTTCTATCGCTCTGCATTAACACATCATTAACATCTTGGCTCAAGATAATAAGATTTGTATGCCATTTTTTTGAACAACTCTTACATTTTACATCATGTCGTCGAAATCCTCTAATAATTTTGGTAACTGATTACCCTTACTTGTGCTGTGGTACTTATTTTGTACATACACTTTTTATGCATAAAATTAAATTTTTATTACAAATATTATTACATTTTGTATTTCATGAAACCAAATTTTTCATATTAAAAAAAAAAAATAATTAGTTTTTTTTTTTTTACAAATTTTGACTTGTTTTGGAAATGTTTCAAGAAATATTCCAAGGGTTTCCATGTTTGATATAACACATAAAAATGCACACGGAGAAATAAAGTCCCAACCGAATTGAAAAGTGTGTATAAATTCAGTTAGTACAACGATATTTACATTAGATTTCTAAATATTTTGGGTGTTGCAACTAAAATTCTGTTGAATTAACCGAACTTTGTTCTGTTGTGCCAACCGTCTGACATTCTAAGTAACCGACTTTGAGTCGTAGTAACCGAATTTCGGTTTGCAAATAGCTAAATTTTTCTCTGTGTGTGAAAAACGGTTGAACAATGGAAGATTTTTTGAAACTTTTATAAAACTTGGATTAAAAAACATCTAAAAAATTACATAAAACTCTTATTATCTTAAGTCGAGTAGCATTTTTAATAATATTTATATATTTTTTATATTTGATCAAATTTTTAACGAAAGGAGTCGTAACTAATTTTTAATTCACAGAAAATAAAAATAGTGTTTTTGGAGGCTTTGTAAAAATGGTTTAGCCCACGGGATGTTATCTAAAAAGACTCGAAATATTTTACGAGTCATCATAAAACATGTTAAACTCTATTTTCAGAGTTGCTTCTTGGATTTTTTTTTTAAAGCTTCAAAATGATGCTCTCTAATGATGCTCTCTATTCAAAAGTTAGTTTCTTTAAATAAATTTATTAAATTCTAGTAGACTGATGAGAATCCCAAACACTGACTTGGTAGTAGCAAGCGTATTTCTTGCCAACCGAATGCTTCGGTTGTTGCGACCGAATTTTTCGGCTGTAATAACAGTTATTAAATTGAAAAAAAAACAGAAATTCTGTCACGTCCATAGCATTACGATGGCCTCAACAGTGATTCGGTGATAACTACCAATAAACTCGCTAGCTACAACCTAACCATTCGATTGCCTACAAATACCGTTGCGCACTCATAGAAATAAAACTGTAAAAATAGCTGAAAAAGCTACTAAAAATTGGTTAAAAATGACCTTGCAAAAAAACTTCAAATTTTTTTGTTAAATATAAATAAAATAAGAACAGCAAAAATAAATCTGTTAACTTTACAAAATTTTAGTTATATTCGATTTGAATTTTAGTTAATTAAAAATAGCATTTTACTCTGCAAATTTAGCAAAACCTTTTAATATTATAATTCTAGACTCAAAATAGCAAACAAAACTGTAATATTAACAAAAATTTTGCTCTTTTTACCTCAAATTTTGAAGAATGTAAATAACAGTTTATTTTGCTAAAATCAATTAAAATTTTTGCTAAAAAATAATTGATTTCTGATTTCATAAGGGCAGACATTTATTCGCATAAAAAAAAAACTTTATAAATTTCACTTTTTTAAATGATTTTTTTGTCTCCTAATATTTAGTAAATGTTTTTGCTGATTTTAGCATATAATTTTGTTACTTTTAACTAACTAAAATTTAGCTCAATTATAACTAAATATTTGTAAATTCAATAGATTTATTTTAGCTATTCTTATATTACTAATATTTAGTAAAAAAATCTGTCAATTTCAACAGTTTTTTCTGCAAGCTCATTTTTAACAAAATTTTCAGTAGCTTTTTTGCTATTTTTACAGGTTGAGTGTACTACCGGGTCTGTTTTCTGAGTGTACTTAACAATAAATCATATATGTACACTAAGGTTATTATGTAGATAAAGACGACAGTAATTGTAGTCAAAAACAAATTAAATTTCACTTGAACAAATTACGGACGACTATCATTTGTCATTTGTTTTTACTGTTCAAAAAATTACTAACACTTGCAGTAAAAATAAACCACATATGTTAGTAAAAAAATAAACAAACATTTTTGTTTTTTATTTTTTTTAATAACAAAAAACAACTGTAAAAAATTAATGTAAAATCATAAAACAGGCATTTGAAGTGGTTTGTTTTTTAAATGATCTACAAGGTTAGTAACAAATTAAATTTATTCTACAAATGACTGACATTTACACTTTATATGTCTAAAAGTTATTTGGTGCAAATTTGAGAAAAATCATATAGCTTTAACCCGTGGGGGCCCGCTACCAAAGTTTTCGATTTTGGAAGATTTTTCTTAAACTGCTTTAATAAAAATAAGCCTTGCAACACATAATTTTTTACTAATTTTAATGCTAAACACGAATATTTGGGAAGTTCTAAAATCGGACTAACGGTTTTCAAGATACTACTATTCTAGAAATTTTATAAAAATTAACTTAGAATTTTTTGTTAATGCACTCAAATACAATACAAGACATGCTTTCATCTATTCATAATTATGTCTGGAATTAGAAATGATGTATAACAAAATACATATTTATTTATAAATTAATTAAAATTTTTTCAAATGTCTTAATTTTAAATTTAAAAAAATTAAAACCAAAAGTTTATTTTTCGATCTTTTATCATAAATTATGATGTGAGCAAGATTAATCAAGTTTAAGCACAGTACATTATGACCGACACACGAACAATCTTTTATTTTTGATTTGAATTAGTTCAATTCTTACAATTTTATTACAGTTTTATTAATTTTATGTTTTTATATACATCGAGATTATTTTTATGTCATTTTCAATTTATAACGAGCTTTCAACCTCCGTATATTTACAAAAATAAAGCAAATCAAACATATTAGCTAGGTTGATACTAGTATTTCGATCTGGCTAAAGATCTCATCAGAACCCGAAGTTTTAGAAAAGTTAGAGCCTTCAGAATAGGCAGAATTTTAACAAAAAAAACCTATTAATAATCAATTTTGCTTCATTCTTGTCTTCTTAGTAATCAAGCACGTGGTTTTATTTTTTACTTCTCATCGGGTAAATAAAACAATACTGGTAAAGCGTTGATGTTTTTCCTTCAAATTTGGGTAAAATCTTCTACCCTTCTACATTGGTCCTCTAAAGTTTTTCGGTGATGCGTAATGAAACATAAAAAGACCTGTCTGTAGATAAAGTCTGCTTTAATTTAGCGGATGAAGAAAACCTATTTTAATTAATAAATAAACATTGCACGGTTTTTTGTTTAATAAAAAACAAATGATATTAAACTTGAAAAATCTTGCTCACAAATATTGTGCTATAAAAAATATTTAAAATAAAAGTTTTATAATAATGTCAAAATTTTATTTAAAATTTCTGTTGATTTATCAAAATTCTACAATTTGAAATGCATTTAGCAGTTTAGTTGGGTAATCTTTTTTCTAACTTTTTTTAGTTTAAATTTTCAAAATTTTCAGCTACTTATAGGTACTAGATTTTTTTAAGAGTGTATCAATAATGGGCTCTAAAGTTTAATGTTAAATTTAATAAGACTTTCACCATAATATTCTAGCCTCCACAGTGAAACACATAAACACAGTAACAGTGCTCTATGTATATTAGAGTGGCATTTTTTTTTTTGTTTAAAAAAGGGCTGACATTCAGAAAATTATTTTAGCTTAGTCCTAAAATTTACATTTTAAACATTTAAAATTGTCAAATCGAGTAACTTTAAATCATGCCTCACCGAAGTCAAAGTAAATTTTTTTTTTTTTAATTTTTGGATTCTTTTATTAAAAAAATCGAAAAGAAAATTTGAATTACGTATGATTGTTTAGTAAACAAAGTTTAGCGCTAAACCATATGAATGAATATCATTGTATGGAAGTATCTATGTTTAACTTTTAGCTCTGGCTGTTTTTCAAATATGTTTTTGATCCTAAGTTATCAAAATTCAAGAAATATAATAAAATTTGTGAACATTTTTTTTTTCTAAATGTGTGTTTTGCTTTTGAATACAATGCGATTTTCCGATTTGTGACTAATTTTCACCAGTAGTTCAAGAAAATTGAATATTTAAAATAAAAAATAACTGCCTCCCTATTGTACATACCACAAGAATCTACGCATTCGTAGTTTAAATTACCGTAAACGGCATATGACTTACTTCGAAAAAATATATGTATGAATGCTTGTATGTACACTCAGGGAACTTCTGCTGTAAATATTTGTATTTGATTGACTTGTAATACAGTAATCTTTATTTTTAAGTGAAAAAACTGTCATTTGTAGAAGAAATGACTACAATTGCAATTCATTTGAAAAAAACAAACCACAAAAAATTACTGCATTATGATTTTACATTCATTTTATACAGTAGTTAGTTGAATTTATTGAAATGTAAGTCGTCCTTTCTTTAAGTGAAATTTCATTTCTTTTTAACTACATTTGCAGTGTATTTACCTACATAGTATTCTAAGTGTACATACATATGTATGTATGGATGAATGTCGAATCTACGTTAGTGAGAAAATAATTAAATTATAAATATGTATGTATGTGTATGTAATATAACATTTTATAAACTTTTTGCTCCATCCTGTTAGCTCTTGTTGCTTTTACATTAATCTTTATATATAACGGAAGTCAAAAAATTCTAGCCCGGTCTTAAACATTTCGTATTGTTTGTTATAAGATTTTCTTATTTAAAAATTCTTTTATATTAAATTAACGTAATTCTATTTTCCTGCGTTTTATCTTCTTCTGAATTAAGTAAAAATCTTGACATCCTATGCATATAAAACAATTTTTAATTTTAAATTGTATTACTTTTACTTACATCTAATGACTACCATATATCATGTGTATGTGTATGTATGCTTTTTAGTTGGCAGTGGGTCGTTGATGGGGGGTTTTTTGCTTTCTCTTTAGCTGAATGCTTTTCAAACTCGGTGTTATTAAAATAACTTAATGACATGTGCCAAAAGTAATAGATTCTAATAAGTATTCGTTAAAACTTTTTGTACTTTTTGTAATATCATTGTCAATATCTTAAGAACCAAGTATGCATGGAATGAGGAAACATCCGTTTGACTGACATAATCTCATTGCTGCTTGTTTGCATTTAATCTGATATAAAAATTATTTTACTTATTCTATTCCATTATCAGATAAATCCAACTAACTGTTCTTTTCCCACTACATTTTCTTATTAAGTTGAGCGATAATTACCTGCAATTATGTACTTGATATTTTTAAATTTCTTTTATTTTCCTCAAATAATAGAAAGAAAAAACACATCAAAAGCATTCGACATTTTCTATTGATGTGTCCGCCGTAGTGTGTGTGAATAGGTAGTGTGTGTATGTATGTGTGTATGTAGAAATAATTGCTGATTCCCAAAGTGCAAACAAAAGAAAGTGTAAGAGAACAATTAAGCATTAAGCCCAAATAGTTTTCTTATTTTCCTTTAATATTGATTTGCAATTAAGCACAAGGAAGTCATTGAATTACAGAATAATGAAGAAGAGAAAAATTAATGGAAATTTACAAGTGCATCGTTTCACAATTTTACAAAAAAAAAATATAATAGAAAATCATGCATGCGGGTAAAGAATTGATTTTTTCCATTTTAATGCTAATGCCAAACCATTAGCATTTATATGAAAAAACTAATGGATCAATGCTAAAATCCCAATTATGTAGAAAAGAAATAAAATTAAATTATACATAATATAAATTATTATTAAGTTACAATAAATTGGGTTATTTGGAAAAACTTTATTCATAATTAAACATAAAAAAAAAAACAATTCTTCTACTGTTCCATTTAAAAAAAAAGTATGTAAGCTTTCAATATCCTATAACTAGAACAGTTTCACAAAATGTCTAAGGTTCCTTATATGAACCACATACGAGTATTTCATTTTCTGAAGTGTTGTTGTATTTCTATGCTTGTATTAAGCCACAATTTTACTTCTTGTTTTTTTTTTCTTTTCATCTTCCATTATTTGGAAAGTAATTACAAAACTTAAGCAAATGCAATTTTAAATTTTTTTATATGTATGAGGTTGGTGCTGTTTCTCATAGTTTTTTGAGTTTTCAGATTTTTATGTTTTACGGTATTGTTATTTTTCTGATTTTAAACATATGAGGCATTTCACAGCCGATGTAATCTATAAGTGTAGCACTTCAGAGCTAAAGTAAAATTATTTCGAGTGTTGTGTTGTTTAAGCAATATTTGGTACAGAATGTAGCTATGTGCTATTTTTGATAAATTTTTAATTAGGTTTTTTTTTTTAGTGTAACTTCTTCTAAAATTTCAGAATTGTTAATTAATTTATATATTTTAAATCTAGAATTCCAAAGGTACAAAATGACATCAACAAGTTCTTATTTATCTCTTACAATAACTACTAGGACACCTTGACATTTGGAAGCTATGCCTGAAAACATTTAAAAACTATATTTTTAAATTAGATTATAGTGATTTACATATCAACTTATTCAGATGTTTACAATGTTATAAGATTTTATAAAAAAAAAATCATTTTATATACAGTGTGTATAAGTAAATATACCCTAGCATAAGCTATTGTTTCATATGTATTTTAAAATATACAAATTAATTAAACTTCTTACAATTTTAGGAGAAGTTACACTAAAATCATTAATTATAAATCCATCAAAATAGCATATAGCTAGCTACATTCGGTTCCAAATATCGATTAAACCGCACAACAAGAATATGTATTTTTGACGATTGTTTAAAAGACAACCGCCATTTCGCGTGATTTTGGGCAGAATAGGAATAACTTGACAACTATAACAATTTTTTAAAAGGTTTTAGAAGCACTGCTTACAAAATCAAGTTTTCTAGAGCTTCTATTGTTCTAGAAAAATTTTATTTTCAAATTTAAATGATTCAGTAGTTCAATTGGTAGAGCTGTTGGGTATTAACATTTTATAACTTTACAGATCTAGGTTCAAAACCCACTAAGGTACAGGTGACAATTTATTTTTAATTTTGTAACAATATTTGTTATATTTCACAAAGTACATGACAGTTTTTTTGTTTGCAAACAAATAATATGTAATTATTAAATTGAATATTTGTAATTAAAATTAAACAAATTAATTTAAGAAATAATATGCATAATGTTTCTTATTTCCAAAGCATGGAACATTTTGCAAACATTTTTATTTTATATTTAATTGCAGTTTCTATTGAACTACCGCCAACTAAAGTCGACAACGCAAATAGTAAATTATTACTTGTTTTCACATAACAAAATAAAACAATTGTGTTTTATTTTATTGTTCTTCTTTAAATAAACAATAACAAAACAATATTAAATAACGGTCTCCATCAAATACTAGTAATCATCTGCATTTATGCAGCATGACTAACTTAAGTGATTCGAGCGAAGAGAGTGATGTGGATTGGCAGGAATGCCGCTCACGAACAAACAAACGTAATAATACAACTCTTTCTCCTATTGGAAATACTTCCAAATTAGGGAGAAAATTAACGAATGCCTCTTCAAGTGTAACCAATACTAATGCCATTAATAATATTAATCGTTATCAAATTCTGAGTACGCATAATGAAGATGCAATTGTAGGTGATAATGAAGTTAATGATGATGTCCAAGTCAGTGCTGAAGAAAATATAGAGTCAAAGCCGCCACCAGTTTTTATACCGAATGTAACAAATGTTTCTGCCATGATAAAGGACTTTTCAAGTGTTACTGATCCCAATGATTTTTCGTATAAAGCTCTTAGAGGAAGCCAAATAAAGGTTATGCCGAAAAATATTGAATCATACAGAGCCATAGTAAGTTTTTGTAAGAAAAAACAACTCAACTATCATACATATCAGATTAAATCGGAAAGATCGTATAGAGTTGTAATTAAAAATTTACATTACTCCACTCCAATTGCCGATATAAAAGAAGCTATTGAAAAAAAGGGACATAAAGTAAGAAATATTGTTAATATAAAAAGTCGCGTTGACAAGGCTCCACTCCCATTATTTTATGTTGACCTCGAGCCAAACCCAAATAATAGTGAAATATATGAACTAAAACATATTAATAGTGCGTTAATAAAAATAGAATCCCCACGAAAGGTAAATGTAATAGTTCAATGCTTCAGGTGCCAACAATATGGTCACACCAAGGCTTATTGTTTTAAGCCTTTTAACTGTGTAAAATGTGGACAGGGCCACCCTTCTGCAGAATGTACTAACAATAGGGATACTCCTGCTTGCTGTGCCCTCTGTAATCAAAACCACCCAACAAATTATCGTGGTTGTCAGGTATATCAAAAAATTGCCCGTCAACATCATCCTCAACAACATTCTCAACAACAACGTCAACAACATCATCATCAACATTCTCAACAGCACCGACAATCTCGACAAAGCCATCAGCAATAGCAATTTAACAGATATAATAACAACAGTTATTCTGATGTAGTGAGAGGTACAAATTCTGATGGGACTTTTACTAGAATTGAAGATTTAATTAAAAGACAATTAGAACTTACTGAAAAGCTTTTTACATTAATTAATCTTTTAGTTAGTAAAGTATGCAACTAGATCTCAGAATTGCAGTATGGAACGCCAACGGCTTGTCTAACCATAGGCAAGAATTAGAAATATTTTTAAATTTACATAAAATAGATATACTTTTGATATCAGAAACTCATTTAACGAGCAGAACTTTTTTCAAAATTTATGGTTATACATTATTAAACTCTAACCATCCAAGTGATACAGCTCGAGGCGGCTCAGCAATTTTAATTAAATCAACTATAAAATTTAATATGGTTGATACAATAGAGTCTCACTCTTTACAATCCATTTATATAAAGATCACCTGTAGTAATACTCCAGTCATTTTTGGTTCGGTATATTTTCCACCTCGTAATATAGTTAAGTATGATGATTTTAAGAACTTTTTTTATAAACTGGGGTCTAAGTTTATAGTCGCCGGCGACTTTAATTCCAAGCACCCTTGGTGGGGGTCAAGGACAACTAATAATAAGGGCAAGGAATTGTTTAAATGTATTCAGGAAGACAATTTAAAAGTACTTTCAACCGGGAGACCAACTTATTGGCCTTCTGACCCTTTTAAGGTACCTGATCTCGTGGATTTTGCGGTTTTTAAAGGAATTCCTCGTCATCACCTTGATATAAAGGATTGTTTTGAGCTAAGCTCTGATCATTCTCCCCTTATAATATCCTATAGCACTCAATTATCCTTTAAATTTAATGATCAAATATTCACTAACAACACTGATATTAGATCCTATACATATTGGCTAGAGAAAAACACAAACCTAAATGTTTCTTTAAAATCTGGTGAGGAAATTGAAAGAGCTATAGAGTGCTTTTCAAATTTAGTTGTTGAATCTGCCTATTTATCTACACCAGGACGTACAAATTTTAATATTAATACAAACCAAATTTTTATTTCAACGGAAATAAGAAATAATATTAGAAGAAAAAGACAGTTACGGAAAATTTGGCAAAGGAGCCGTGATCCTCAAGACAAACGTAATCTGAACAAGGCTACCAAAGATCTTCAAAAATATCTAAAAGAATATAAGAATAAATCGCTTGGAGAATTTCTTGAAAATTTGGGGCCAAACCAGAGTGATGAGTACTCTCTATGGAAGGCACTTAAATATCTTAAACGACCTCAGCATAGGGATCCTGCATTAAAAAATAGTAACGGAGTGTGGTGCAAAACGAATCTGGATAAAGCGTCGGCATTTGCCTGTCATTTAAAAGAAACCTTTAAACCTTTTAACTTTAATTCTGGCTCACAAAACGAAACTTTAGTTAGTAGATTCTTAAATGCAACTTGCCCAATGGACTTCCCAATAAGAACAGTTACACCTTCTGAAACAAAAAGAGAAATAAATGAACTTACTTTAACTAAAGCTCCAGGTTATGATAAAATCAATGCCAAAATGATTAAATTTTTACCAGAACTATTAACATACATATTTAATTCAATACTCAGATTAAGCTACTATCCTACGAGATGGAAATGTGCTGAGATTGTAATGATTTTAAAGCCCAATAAATCTGAAAAAGAAATCACATCATACCGACCTATAAGCTTACTTGTTACATTCTCAAAAATTTTTGAGAGAATACTATTACGAAGAGTGCTACCTTTGGTTGAAAAATACAATATAATTCCAGATTATCAATTCGGATTTCGTCACAAACATGGAACACCTGAACAATGCCATAGAATTGTAGATTATATCACAGACAGCCTTGAAAACTCAAAATACTGCTCGGCTGTTTTTTTGGATGTACAACAAGCTTTTGATCGAGTGTGGCATCCTGGGTTGTTATATAAAATAAAAAAAGCGTTGCCAACTCCATACTTCTTACTATTTAAATCGTATCTATATAATCGTTTCTTTTACGTTAAACACAACGATGAATATTCGGACTTATATGAGATATCAGCAGGAGTGCCTCAGGGGAGCGTCTTAGGACCTCTCCTATATACCTTATTTACATCTGATATGCCAGTTAATGATGACGTTCTAGTAGCTACTTATGCAGATGATACGGCAATACTGTCTGCTAATGCTTCCAGCATTGATGCTTCAATAATTTTACAAAACCAGCTTTTAAAATTAGAGTCGTGGTTCAAAAAATGGAATATCAAAGTAAATTCCACTAAGTCAAATCACATGACTTTCAGTATGAGGAGAGGTAATTGTCCAACTGTTAAAATAAATGATGCAGAAATCCCTGTTACCACGTGTATAAAATATCTTGATATTCATATGGACAGAAGATTGACTTGGCACCAACATATCAAAGCTAAAAGAGACCAATTAAATAAAAAGCTAAAACGTTTATATTGGATGCTAAGACCTAAATCACAATTAAGTTTTGAAAATAAAATTCGTATCTACAAAGCCATTCTTAAACCAATCTGGGTTTATGGAATTCATCTATGGGGTGGAGCAAGCAATTCAAATGTCGAAATCCTTCAGAGATTTCAATCAAAAACACTTCGAATGATCTTAGATGCACCTTATTACGTTACCAATGACACAATCCATAACGACCTTAATATTCCAACAGTTAAAGAAGAAATCCGCCGGTACTCTCAGAGATACCTTGATAGATTAAGCTCTCACCCAAATGTTTTAGCAATATGTTTACTGGATGATACCAATGAAAGAAGAAGACTTAAAAGATTACATGTTCTTGATCTGCCATATAGAAATTAATTGACTTTTATATATGTATATATATACAATATATATATTTTTTTTTCTTTAGTTTTATTTAGTGCTTTTACTTAATGTAGTAATAAACACTTCTGTTATTTCTTGTCATAAGCTACAGTTATTAAATTAATTTTACTTAATATCTTTATTTTTAAGATAGATTGTAAAAAAAAAAAAAAATTCAATAAAAAAATAAATGAAAAAAAAAAAAAAAATATTTAATTGCAAAGTCATTTACATCTGAAACAAATTAAAATTTTTTTAGTGTTTTTTGTTTTTATATATATTGAGATTATTTTAATGTTATTTATTATTTATAAAGAGCTTCTAACCTCCGTATATTTACAAAAATAAAGTAAATCAAACATATTAGCTAGGTTGATACTAGTATTTCGATCTGGCTAAAGATCTCATCAGAACCCGAAGTTTTAGAAAAGCTAGAGCCTCCATAACAGACACAGCTTTAACAAAAAACCAATTAATCATCAAATTTGCGCCATTTTTGTCTTCTTAGTCATCGAACATGTGGCTATGGTATTTTCCTAACGAGCATCATCACATTACTAATCTTTAAAGACCAAAAATGTTCTATAAAAATATAAAAAAATTTAATTTTATTTTTATATTCCAACAAAGATTGGAAAAAAATAAATTAATTAATTTTGCAATAATCTGAATTTAAATAAAAATTTTACCAATATATATAGAAAATTAAAAATTTTGCACCCAGCACATACTAAATTTGAAAAAGCGTACACAATTAATATTTGTTAAGTGTACATTTTTAATAAATATTTAGAATTGCGTCTTTATTAATCACAAAACTCGAAAAAATTAAAATGTGCGAAATTAATTACAAACTAAAAAAATTCGTTATGTCGCTCTACTGCACAGTGGCACCCGATATTTAATATGTTGTTTTGAGAAAAAGCATTTAAAGTAAATATCGCTCAACAAATTTTTTTATTTCTGCGAATTTTTCGCCATAATTTTCACAGTATGTAGAAAAAATTCAAGCAATGAAAATGTGAAATAAAAAAAATTTAAATATGGTAAACCCCTTAGGTCAGTGCTAAACATTATATTTTCAAAACCTACACTCAGGGAACTTCTGCTTTAAAAATATGTAGTTGTTTGGGTTGTAATACAGTTTCATTATTTTTAATGTAAATGTAAGTCATTTGTAGAACAAATACAATTTTTAACTAGCCTTGTAGTTCATTTAAAAAAACAACTCACATCAAATGACTGTTTTATGATTTTTCATTCATTTTTTACAGTTATTTTTTGTTATTTAAAAAAATTAAAAAAAAAATTTGGTTTATTTTTTACTTACTATAATGTGGTTCATTTTTACTACAATTGTTAGTCATTTTTGAACATTAAAAAACAAATGACAATGTTAGTTGAATTTAATGAAATGTAAGTCGTCCTTTTTTTAAATGAAATTTCATTTGTTTTTGACTACAATTGCTGTCGTCTTTACCAACATAATTTCCTAAGTGTATGATCATATTCAAATATGTATGCAGTTGATGTGGAATATCTCATATGGTTGTTGCAGTTTGAACAAACCTTGGGGCAAATACGACAAAATTAAATGGGAAAACTTTTTACTTTACATAGATTTCAGAGTCTTCTACTAGTACTCATACACACATCAATGACTTCAGATTGTACAATACCATGTTTTATTTTGTGTGTGTATGAGTGCAGGAAAAAACTGTGATGTCGAGTTGCAAAATAAATACAAAATAAAACTTTGAAGAACCATGCAAATACACTCAGGGAACTTCTGTTGTAAATATTTGTAGTTGTTTGAGTTGTAATACAATATCTATAGTTTTAAGTGAAATAACAGTAGTTTGTAGAAGAAATTTAATTTTAACAACAATTGTAGTTCATTTAAAAAAAAAAACAAACCACACCAAATTACTGTATTATGATTTTACATTAATTTTTTCCAGTAGTTTTCTTTTTAAAAACAAAAATGAAACAAATAAATGTTTGTTTACTTTTTACTATATATGCGGTTCATTTTTACTACAATTGTGGTTTATTTTTGTAACTGTAAAAAACAATTGACAATGTTAGTTGAACTTACTGAAATGTAAGTCGTCCTTTTTTCAAGTGTTCATTTGTTTTTAACTACATTTGCAGTGGAGGTCTTTAACTACATAGTATTCTAAACATAGTATATGTTTAAGGCTCGAATATATACTTAGAACACTATAGGACGCACACAAGTCATACAAATCGTGGTTATATAATGAACTACTAACACTCATACTTCAATTTATGATTAACGAATGTTTGAGAGAAAACTTTAAAATAAAAATGTACAAAACATGGAAAGACTTTAAAACTTGGCTTGTATTTAAAAAATTCAATTGTAAAAAACCCATTTTAATAAATCATTTTTAATTTGATTAGGAGTAGCTCAACTGTTAATTACAAACTTTCTTACCAAAAAATGGCAATCAGTGAGTTAAACACACATATACATTGTAAGAACGATTTAGGCCGACATGAATTAACATTAACAATATGAAAGAAGTGACATCAAAATCAATACCATAAAATAAAATAAATTAAGATTAAAAATTTTTTACAACTAAAACATTGTAATTCTGAAATCGACTTTTTTTGTTTTGTTAAAATTGTGTATGAATAGAATGGAATGTATAACTTTTGTAGCACGAAGTGTAACCCATACAATATAATAAATTTTGCTTATTTTATTTAAACACCTTAAAGATTTTTGTATAATTTTTTTTCTTATACTTAATAAAAAAATCAAAAATAATCCCAACATAAAATCGTAAATTCTACTATATATACCTTATTAAGAACAATTCGTATCCCTTTTCGTTCTCTGTTTATTTTTTTAATTTTGTTTTTTTGTTATAGTTGTTGCTTGTTTTTGGTTCGTTAAACTTGGCTGCCAAATTTGTGTTTGTTATGTGACATTGTAAATTTGACTATTGAAACTTGTTTTGTATTGGGAAAACACTTACACAAAGACATTTTGTTACTAAAGCGAGACCCATAAACACATTTGCAATTGGACATTGGGACGCCAACAAAGTAAGTTTAGAAAAAAAAAAATAAAAATCAAAACAAACAAATCAATTTTCCTTTTAACGGACTATATTAGATTTAAAAGACAAGTGTGTATTGTGTTACCAGCTAAAGAAGAGCGAATGTGATGAAATTGTCATAAACCAACGTGTTAAACAAAAATTGAGTGAGTTAGTGTTAGTTTATAATGTGTACAGGATTGCTTAATACTTTTTGTCGTTATCCTTAAACAAATTAAAATATAACTCCAAAAATCCCCAGTGAGAAAACTAAACTTTCAAAATAGCAATAGATTTGTTTCGGAATATGTATAAGAGGGAAAAGACCAAAACATTTTTAAACAAATCCCGAGTCCCCAAAACAAATCCCGAGTCCCCAAAATGAAATATTTGTCCCCAGGCACAGTCAAGAAAATTTAACTTTTTTTGAGCAAATTTGCCTGCAGCGCACAGTCAATTATTTAATATTTTTATAAATAAAGGGTCCGCCATCTAACGTTTTTTTTAACTAGTGCTTATTTCGTGAATGGTAACACTTAGCTCATGTCTGATTTGACAGATAATTAGTTTTATCCTTTCGCTGAACGAATATGGTCCGTATGTTCGTTATCTTGTGAAAAAAAGTGAAAGAAACTGGCATCCTCATCGATAAACCAAAGCGTGAAAATCCAAAAACAGTGCGTACACCAGAGAATATTGCTGCTGTGGCAGAAAGTGTGCGTGAAGCGCCATCAACATCAATCCACCGACGTTCTCAACAATTGAACATTTCGGAGACATCATTGAGACGAATTTTGCATAAAGACCTTGGTATGACGCCATACAAAGTCCAATTGGTTCAGGAGTTCAAAAAAAAAAACGTGGAGAATTGTCCAATTTAAAAGTTAATAAGCATAAGAAAAGTTATGTTCGCGTTTTCCTCTAAAACACGTTATCATATGGTTTGATATTAATGGATATATGTAAGTCGAAACAAACAAACAACACCATTTTAAAATTATATTCAAAAATTATTTATTTAGCTAAGGGCGTCATATGACGTGTATAAATCAGGATTGGGCTAACATTTGCGAAACATAATCTTTAGACCAAGAATTTGCCTAATATGTAATGAAAGATGAAAGTTTTATTTAAAAAAAATTCTATAAAAATGGAAAACCACCATTTTGAGCAAAATTCAAGTCGTAATATCTTGAAAACCATTATCAGTGTAGGCAGTCTAAAACCATCAAAGCAAATTATGATAATTTTTTTTTTTTTCAAAAAAGACAACTATGTCGCCTTAAATAAAACATATTTTAAAGAAAAAATTTCAATATACAAACAAACATTGTTCAAAAATGTCTAAATAATGTGCTTTTTCTTAACAAAAAAAATATATTTTTTGTTTGCATATGTTAATATAGCCCAATATAAAATGACAGAAAAAAAAATTGGATCAATTCAAAAATGACACAGAAATATAATAATTTTTATGAATATTAAAAATCTTCTTTTGTATGAATAATTTTTAAGTAAAAAGGACCTCTCTTGCGCGAACAACCTCAAAAAAAAAAACTGATTTCTAAGAACATTTTTCATAACATTGCGTTTTTAACAATGAAGTTTGTAAATTTAATAAATGGAAGCTAAAAAAGCATAGTTTAGAAAATACCGGTTAGTCTACAGCAAAAAACCGGTTTATTCGAAAAGTTGACATTTTAAAAACCGGTTGAACCCGGTTTTGAACAACCGACTCGATGACCCTAATATTATATAAGTATAGACTAATATGGTAAGAAATGGCTTAAAAAATAATTGCAATTTTAATTAATACTATTTCAAATTGTACAGAAAATTGATATTCGTTAAATATTGCAACACAACCACAGAATTAGGTCGTTCTTTATGACGCATTCAGAACAAAAAGCATACAAGAATCATACAAAACAAATATGTGTAGTTTTGTATTATTTTAGTCTTTACAAGTATAAAAAGAATATAAAATAAAAAACAAACATAGTTGGCTTCTACGTTTATTTTTAAACAAAATTCTTAGCTTTTTATTTTGATTAAACAAAAATCTTTTCTGTTCACTCCCTTTGATATAGAAACTAAAAAAGAAAAACAAATGGCTTTTAACTTTGACTTTCAGTTTTATGAAAACTTTTAAGATCTCGAATATTCGTTCATTATTATTAATGTGAATTTATCAATGAGATACATTTTTTCTGTTGAATTATTTATAATGTTGCTTTGCTGACCAAATAATCTGTGTATTTTAAAAGAGACCTAAAAACCATCTTAAAGTCAGAAAACTGCTAAAATTAGCAGATTTCTTTTGTTAAGTATTAATAAAATAAGAACAGCAGAATCAAAACTTTAGTTACATTCGAGTTAAGTTTTAGCAAATTGAAAATTGCTAAACTCTCTGCTAAAATTAGCAAAAAACTGTTACTAAATATTTGCCGACTAAAAACAACAAACAAAAACTGTAATATCAACAAAAATTTTGCTATATTTACCTTAAATTTTGTAAATGAAAATGACAGTATATTTTGTTAAAATCAACAGAAATATATGGTAAAAAATTGTAGATTGCTGATTTCAGAAGGGCAGATTTTTATTCGCATTAAAAACATAAAAACTTTAAAGTTTAAAATTTTTTATGATATTTTTTGTGCTCTAATATTTAGCAATTTTTTTCTGGTTTAAGCAATTAGTTACTTTTAATTAACTAAAATTTATCTAGAATATAACTAAATATTTTTAGATTCAACACATTTATTTTTGCTATTCTTGTCTTACTAATATTTAGCAACATCTGCCAATCAGTTTATCAGTTCTTTCTATAACTATTAAAAATTAGTTAAAAATTACTAATTTTTAACTAATTTTTAAAAGTTTTAGCAAACATTTTTACTAAATTTTTTTCTATTAGTGAAGTGAACTGCAGCAAGGAGATTTTATTATAGGAGTGACAGATGCTTTCAGCCATGACACCTCATCAGAATATTGTTTAAATTTCCTCAATTCTATATTTTACATAATTTATATTTTTGACATTATTAATATTGTAAACTTTGCATAGTTTAGCAACTTATAATCTTTTGATCCCAGCAAAACTTCGTTAATAGGTTGGTATTACGGAACACGTTACCTGGTAATAAGTTAAACTCCTTACCCTTCCATTACTTCGCAACTGTTAGTATTACTGACTGTAAGTTAGTAACATCAAATTCACATGTTTAAATGTATTTATGGTGTAATTAGTTCGTTTATACATAAAATTTTAGTTTGTTCTACAAATTTGTCAATTTTAAAAGAATATTCGATCTAAAAATTAAAGATTTAAGTAAAAAGTTTCTGATAACACTTTACACGTAAAGGAGAGTAAGTAGCATGTTACCGAGGTAAGTAGTTATCTCGATGGACATTGCCCTTGTTAAAATAAAAGGGTTTGTAATGGAACATAACTAGTTACAGACCTTAATTTCTTATTCCCAAACTTATTACCGGGAATAAGAAAGTTTTGCTGGGATACTTTACTTTTTTAATTAATTTGAATTTGACGTCATGTTTGACAGATTTTGCATCTCCTATTAAACATATAATCATTTATGTATATATTACCAAAATATTACTATCGGGGATGCATAAATTAACCTAAAATTGCAATTTTATTTTGAAAAAAATAATTGCTAATGTAAATCTTTATTTTAATTTTGTAAATAAATATGTATTTTATCATTAATGTAATTTTTGTTGTCATCGTATAAATTGAAGATATAAAACAAAAATATTCGTATCTATCCTCTGAGAACTTTGTGTGCTTTAGATTTTTACAGAATTTTTACTTTGTGTTTTTACGTTTAAATTTGTTTGCTTATGAAAATAATTATTATGGAAATTATCATAAAAAAAGAAAAAAAAAAAGCGCGACAGGGAAAATATGTAAACCTTTGCCATTTTATCACTTTATAGAGAACCTGAAAAATGCATTAACTTTACCTCAGAATTTTCCTTTTATATATAATGTATATGTGTATATAACTACAACGATAATTTTTATACAAAAAGAGCACATTTTTAATTAAATAATAAAAGCAGGGAAAGCAATGAGGGACAAATTAAATTGAAATAAATAACACTGTACAACACATTATTTGGGGGTAAATAATTCCTATGCCAGATGAATGTATTAGTTTAGTATACCCTAAGGGCTTGGTTCTGTGTAGGTACAGTCAAATTTTATGGCCGTTTAAAGTTTTCACTTTTTTCGCCAGCACTATATTGAATAACACTCAAACAGTAGTATAATAGTTTTTTTGATCTAATTTCTGAGTTCAGATGTCCCCAACAGAAGTTAAAGAGGAATTTTTCGTAGCATATTTTAAACCTATATCTGACATTTGCATGGGTCATTTTAGTCCTTTTTTCAAAAAATACCAAAAAATTATCTTAAAACGTGAGTTTTATGTGTTAACATGTTCTGTGAATATGTTCTGCACCAAATTTTACACTGAAAATGGGGAATTTTTAATGAAATCAATCGTAATTTGTTTCGAAAACTATATGAAAATAAGCCTGCAAATTAAATCATAAAAAATCGGAACTTTTGAACCCCTTGAAATTCCTTAGTTTCGATTTTTACCAATTAAAAAAACAAAAAATTACTAGGAGGAATACGAGATAAGGCGTTAAAATTTTAAATAAAAAAATCCATTAAAATATTACATTAGGCTTAAAAACATTAAGAAAAATTAAACTAGCATTGTTAGTGGACTAGACTGCAATTGATACATTAAAATTCACCGTTCTAGTGATTTAACATGACCGGATGACGTTTTCGTCTTCCATACAGCAGAACATATTCACAGAACGTTTCAACCCTTTAAACGTACGTTTTAGAATTGGAAAAGGCACTCAAATGGAACATGAAAATTGCAGATATAGGCTAAAATGATCTATGCTCTTAAAATTCTGTTGGGGCTATCCAAACTTAAAATTTAGTTCAAAAGAATTATTACACTACTTATTGAGTCTTATTCAATACAGTGTTGGCGAAAAAATTAAAAATTTAAACGGCCATAAAATTTGACTGTACCTACACAGAACCAAGCGCTTAGGGTATTTTACTATACTATAATCATAAACCCACAAGACCATGTCCATAGTTTTGTTTCATAGTGTAATTAATTAGCGCTCTTTGATAATGATACTTTGTCATTAACAATTCATTTAAATTTTATTAAAAAACACGAACAAATTATTTAAAAATCCTATTATCTCTAGTCGAGAAGCTGTTTTTAATAATGTTTTAATGCAGAATCGTAGATTTTAATATTTTAGGGGTCATTAATTAGATGTTGAATTTATTCGATATTTTTCCTAAATTATTAATATTTCAAAAGAATTTAATTTATGAACAAATTGTTCGAATTGGGCAAAGTGCTTTAAATACAGACTACGAGTAAACAAGCATGTCTTAAGTTCATTTAAGTTTTTTGTGTCTAAACATTCAACATACGGCCAAGATGATGAAAAACGACGCTATTCGAAATATTGGCAATATTAATAATCGAAATAAAATACTTAAAACGCAGTTTGGGAATGATTAATAATATGTGCAGTTACTCATTAAAAGTCCATATTTATAGACATTTATTTTTTAAAAGTCCAGTTTTAAAGTCATTTTAATTTTTATCTTAAAATCGGAACTATACTTGATTGCAGACATTTTTCACAAAAAATATTATTGCAAAGATTCCTTTCAATTTCTTAGTTAATTAAAACTATTGAAATGCAATTATTTTAATAAGTTATGTCATAAAAAGCAAAGATCAGAATATAAAATATTTAAAATTAATGCAGTTACCGTTATATTCAAGCATTTGTTAGTGTTAATTACTTCGTTAAGAGTTGGAGAAATGACAGTTGCAAATGTTTTGAACACTTTAAATTCGAAAATCTCTGTAAATATATATTTTTTGTTGTTGTAATTAATCTTGATCTGTTTTCTGCTTATTTTTTTTTAACAAAAACAATAAACAAAGTTGAGGAAATAATAAATAGTTAGTACACAGAGAGAATTCCCTGGACGAGTGTTAATGACATGTTTTCATTAACATAATGAAGTTTTCTTCACAATATGAATGAAAAACTTCTTAAACTTCATGAAAAAGCTTTATAGTTTTAACGAAACTATTTGTAATGAAACTTTTTCATTAGTTGAAATTTAGTTTGAAATTTTTAATAAATAATATGCAATTTTTCATTAAATTTTTTGAAAAATTTAATTTATTCAATGAAACATTTTAATATACGAGTTCCAGTGACAATTCATAGATATGATGCAAACATTCATTGATATCATGCATATACTTCTCTCAGTGTAACAAAATGCCATTTTCAAATGCAATCTCAGTTCCGAATGTTCTGACCACCACTGTATGTTCAGAGATAGAGCTCTTGTTTGCGATACACAAATCAGCTTGACTATTAACCACACAAATAATGATCTGAAATTCTTTCACACTATCTATAGCTTTAAAGACACTTCCTTTAATTTTAAGAAAAAAAAAATTAAAAAATTTATTTTTATTAAAAAAAAAGGTGCATTAACTAAATAGCAACAACCGAAAAAAGTTTGTTTATTTACTCAAATAAAAACAAAATAAAAATTTTCAAGGCTTTTAATTAATATTTATACAAAAATATACAACTGTTGTTAATGGTGTTTTTGTTGAAATTGTTTACACTAGAGCGAGCTGTACTCAATTCTGGGTTGTTGTTGTTGCTGTTGTGTTTTTGCTTGAGTATGCTCTACTGCAACCATAGTCCTTTACAACAACACAGTTTATTTATGGTTATTTTATGGTTGCTGAAGTATTTAAATGTATATGTTTCTTCTTTCGATGTTGTATTTTATTTATTTTTTTTTTAACAATTTAATTTAATAAGCATTTATTTTATTACCCAAAAATAAAAAATTTAATAAAAAAACAACAAACTCACATAACTTCTCCACATCAAGGAAAATATCGTATAACAAGAACTTCTAAGAAAAACAAATTAAAACAAGCCATAAAAAATATTTCTTTAGTTTATTTTTGTAAACAATATGACAGAAACAATTTAATGATGTTGATGAATTGCTCTTCTTTCCGTTAGATTTTTATTTCCATATCCGCTTCAACTCAAGCATAGCAAATGTAGTTGAAATATAAAAAGACTGACATTTTTTTACATTTTTTTTGAATTGTTTTTTAAATTGCTATATTTTATTTTACTGCTACACTGAAGATATTTTATGTGTTGAATGAATTAGTTTAAAAGAACAAAAAAAAAAAAAAAAAAAATAGCGAAACAAAATTTTCAAAAAATAATTAGTTTTATGTTAATGAAAATTAATGAAAAGTCTCTTTGGCTGAATTCATTATTTTAGTTTTTGAAAAAAATTCTTTTGTGTATAATAATGGGGAGTTTGTTTTAGATACTTTACATTCCATTTTCTTATATTTGGTTAATTTTTGCTGTTTTATAATCATGAATTATTTATGCGCTGAGCATGAAAAATAAAACCAAATAAAAATTAACCAAAGAGAAAGCAAAACAAGTAAATCAAATAAGATTTATGACCATAACATCTAGTTAATGAAATATAATTTATGAATCTTAACCATTATACACAACTAAAAATATTTCATAACAAAAGTGGAATTTTATACTAAATAATGTCCTTTTTAGTAAGTATTTAACATTTTTAAGACGTCTAATTATAATCAATTACACCTGAGCCTGCAGTCATTTTTGACATGTATTCAACTTTTAAACTTAATTTGTCTAAAACTTTTTGATACTTTTGATAAGCAAATTTGAAGTTTTCAAAAATTTTAAATTCGTAATTAGTTTGTCACATAGATTAATGCACAACGTATTGTTGAAGTTTTAAAACAATAAGCCAACATGTACAAAATATAAGAAACAGCGTAAATATTTACTGCGGCTTCACTATGGAAATTTAGCATGATTGAGGTCGAAAAAAACCCCGACACACATTTTCACTTACAACTACTTTTATTTACGACACAGAACTTTTTTTTATCAAGTTATCTTTAAGAAGGTTGTCAGATTATGTGTGCAAATTATTAATTCGCTTACAAATTGAATCTGACTAAAAAGTCAGTAATTGAGTTTTTTTTTTTTTTTTTGCATATTAAGTATCATTATTGATAAGACCATTCGTTTCTAAAAAAAAGTGATTGCGAACTTATTTTGTGGCCTTTTAAAACAATTTTAAAATAATCTTAATATCAATCTCATTGTCCTGGAGAACTTAGCAATTTTTTTTTGAGAAATTTAAATTTTTTTCTCCTTTTTCGCTAATACGTGGTCCAAACACACTATTTTGTACGTATTCCAGTGTTGTTACATTTAATGTTAAAAAACAAAAAAATCCATACACTATACGAGTAATAAAATATACTATAATTTTTATACACAATGTTGCTCTTAATTAATATGACATTATTAATGAAATGTATGAAAACAACTTTAATTCGTATTTTTCTGAACGCTGTATTAATGTATTCGCGAAAACAAAAATTTTGATACCCATATGGCCCAGTGTTAAAATATATGTTCTAAAAATTCTTCGGGAAAAGTCGTGTTAAAGCGGAACAATTACGAACATTGAAAAAAGCAAAGTTACCCCCTCGGTTAAATTAAATAAACATTATTATGTTAATTTGAACTCAAACCCACAGCAACTTCCCATACAAATGTGTTAATTGAAAAAATTGTTGTTTGAATAATAACAATGGGTTTTTAAAATACCTTTGGGCATCAGCCCAATTTGCATATAGTTTAATAATTTGTATAAGAAAAATATTCAAATCACTTCAGACTGGCTAATATTTGACCCCACTTTTTAAAACCTAAACTTCAGATTGCGCACCTGAAAAAAATACGAACAATATTTGTTGCTTGTTGTCCTTGTCCTTGTCCTTGTAAATTTTAAATATTTTGTATAGTAAGGTTAAAAAAATACTTTGTTTAAAAAAAGTTGATTTTAACAAAAAAATATACTTTTTGAAAAAGAAGATAGTAAGGCTGAAAAATGAAAAAAATATTCATTTATAGCATAATATAATATTACAAAATAAGCTCCATAATAAACACTTTTGCCAAAATATGCATAATTATGCATTTACCTGCTGCGAATAACAAAAATTAACAAAATTTAAATGCCGATTTTGCTTGCAATCTTCCATAACCATTCTTACAACCACTTAAAAATGCATTTTTAGTAAGTAACAAAATTATGTACGTCATGTTTAAATAACTCCTTCATATATTCGTTATAAGTAGTTTGTAATAAGAAACTTACATCATTTTGAACAACTAAACAACAAATAACAAATTGACATGAAAATCCATATGAACAGCTCCCAGCAAAAAACACTGCTTGCTTGGAAGCAGTTTCGGCAGTGAAAATGAACAGCTTAGCGTTTGCAATATTGGTGGTATAAGACATGATTTTTGTTTGAGATAGCTCGCGTTAAAGCACTTGTTTTGATATCCAAAATGCGCTTACTTTACAGCTCTAAATAATTTTAACAACTAAATTTTGTTATTGTTATCATTCTTTCGTGCTTTCGCGAAGAGATATAGTGCGGTAAACAATCCGCTTCTTTTGACGCACTACTACAAGCTATAAATCTTAGGAAGCAGTAGAATAAGCAGAAAAGAAGCAAAATACCGCATCCGAATTTCTGCTAGGCTGTTTCTGAATCATGCAAGACTACACGTACATTAGGACGTCCTGTGGTTTCGAAAAAGTAATAATTTCGTTTAGAGAATTATCTGCATGATATCAACGATCTACGAAGTGGTACTAGAATTCGTCCATTGAATTCATAAAATTTGTTCAAAAATTTCAATTTATTTTTTCAAAATTTTATACGCCTACTGAAAAAGTATCGTAAAAAATTGTTTCATAAACGCTATGAAGCTTTTTCATAAAATTTAAAAAATTTTTCATTCACTTTGTGAAGAAAACTTCATTAGCTTAGTGAAAAATTTCATAAAAACTTGCCCAAGAAAACTATATCTGTGTAATACACTGAGAGATTTATCTGCATAATATCAATGAATTTGTGTACGAGATTAGAATGTTTTTCATAAAATTTGATGAAAAATGTTATACTATTTATTTCAAAATTCAAACGAACACAGAGATAATTTTCTTAGACGAGTTTTATTGAAATTTTTCATTAAACTAATGAAGTTTTCTTTACAAAGTAAATGAAAAATTTCTTGTTTCATAATTTTTACAAAATTATTTTTAATGAAAATATATCATTAGGTATATAAAATGTTTAATAAGAAAAATTTAAATTTCGTAAAATTTTATGAAAACCTGCATTAGTTCAATGAAAAGTTTCAATGGGCGAATTCCAGACACACTTCATAGATCCAGTGAAAAAAATCATTGATATTGTGCAGATAATTCTGTCAGTGTATTATTTGAGTGTGCTATTATTACACGAAATTCTCGAAATTTACAAATGTCGGGACTGCCTAACAAACATACATACGTTGGGATATAGTATTGCGTACCACAGATACAAATGTTGCATCCACACACATAAAAAATAATCCAGCATGTGTACTTATATAAATTGGTACAATAAAATTAAAGCTTAATTAAGTTACAAGTGCTTGCAGAAAAGACTTAAAAGCTTTTTAAAGTATTTTTGAATAAAAATTACAAGTAAAATCAAGTGGGCTAAAAGAATATCGACTCGTCGAGTGTAAGCAAGTTGTTTACTGCCATTATAATCACCCTTATTGTGTATGTCGTATTTAAAATACGACTACGACTGTTTTGTAATAGATTAAAGAAAATAAGTTTACGTTCTATTTAATCTATTACAAAACAGTCGTAGTCGTATTTTAAATACGACATACACAATAAGGGTGAATATTAACATTTAGACTATGCGTATTAATGGGCTTAAATATAAGATAGCTTATATTTCTTTTACCAAAAAGTCAGACCCACACGAAAGCTTTTAGCATTGACTTGAAAAAAAATATATCTAAGTATTATAGGGATCAAGATATTTTTAAATCATTGGACCACAGAGCCAAACCACAAATTTCAGACAAACATTAAAATGTCAATTATCTATTTATATATTTTCTTTTTAATTTTATAATTAGTTTTTACTTCAGAATTTTAAAATCATTTTGTGTGTTTAATACATTCTTCATTTATAATTATCTTTTAATGACCACAACTAAATTATACTTAATAGAGTCTTTATGTAAAGGGTCCGCCAAATAACTTTTTTTTTTTGAGCTCCTGAAGCAATTGGACTTTGTATGGCGTCATACCAAGGTCTTTATGCAAAATTTGTCTCAATGATGTCTCCGAAATGTTCAATTGTTGAGAACGACGGTGAATTGATGTTGATGGCGCTTCACGCACACTTTCTGCCACAGCAGCAATATTCTCGGGTGTACGCACTGTTTTTAGCTTTTCACGCTTTGGTTTATCGACGAGGATGCCAGTTTCTTTCACTTTTTTTACAAGATAACGAACATACGGACCATATTCGTTCAGCGGAAGGATAAAACTAATTATCTGTCAAATCAGACATGAGCTAAGTGTTACCATTTACGAAATAAGCACTAGTTGAAAAAAAAACGTTAGATGGCGGACCCTTTATATAGTTACACAGAAGAAACTAGAAACGAGTTTCAATTAAAAAAATTTGTTGAATCAATTGATATTTTAATTAATTTTGTACCTATCACGGCAATCATTATATCAACTAAAAATGAAAAAAAAGTCATAAATAACTTCTACAAACACAAATATGATAATCACAAAAACGATACGTTGGGATGTGTGTTTTTGTTAATGATGCGTCTGTTTGTGTGTGTGCTTGTTTTGTTTGTAAACTTCAAATACATTTGGCATTTTATATTGAAAATTTTTTATTTAAGCATACAGTGTATGAAAATACAATTTGTGAAATATATCTTAAATAAAATATGTATTTATATATTTAAAAGTCAATAAAACTATTAATTGATTCAATTACAAATTTACTTAGAAATAAATTTAATTCAGATCAAATCTGTAATTAGATATTTTTTTCTGTTTACACAATCAATAAATTCGGAAGGAGAAAGAATATTTATTTTTCATTTTTGTTCATCCTTGGTTTTACACTTGTTTTTTTTTTTTTGGCTTCTGAATCTTATGTGTACGTGTGTGTCATTATGAAACCCATAAATAAATATATATAAATCTAAAAAGTATTATTAAAATGTGTATTATTTGCTTTTGTTCCGTTTATTCTCTGAAACGAGTGTTTTTTATTACATCATTATTTTTTTTTTGTACTGATGTTTGTCATTTAATTCACCTTCAATAGCAATAGTAAATCTAAAGAATTCAAATGTATGTTTGCTCTGTATGTGTTGATCTCATACAGATTTATTTGTGTAGGTAAATATGTGTAGTATATTTAACCAAACAAATAAATTAGAAAGCCATACACATGTTTATATAGTATTATATACCCTTATATGCCTAAAGAAGAAATTATATTTAGTTGACTAAAACAACAACTGTAGTTAAAAGGTCAAAAGTTTGCTAAGTTTTCTATGTATATACAACAAAAAAATAGAATTGTAACCTCTTTTGCCATAAATACGAGTACATACCACACGCACTCACACACACATACCTAAAAGATAGGTAATGGTAATGGACTTTAATACTACACAAATACTAACGACCTAACATATTTGTACACATTTATACTTAATCCAAATCTAAACTTTAACGATAACCCAAAATTTATATTTTGCCAAAAAAAATTATTCACTTTGTTTGTTTTTTTTTGTACTTCATACTTGTATTGGCGTCGGTTTAATGATGGATATGTCCAAATATGTTTTTTGTTGTTGTTTTTCTTTGTTATTACATTTTTTTATTCGGATATACTCATTCATTCCAGACATCATAACATGTTCAATTTGTGTTGTGTTTTATATGCCAACAACGACAACAACGGCACTAACAACAATGTTTTACTATCACAAGACAATAGTCATAAAAACTTTGAATTGTAACTCACACTTCTAGTTTATGTATGAAAGAGTTTTCTATACATATCTACACTACTTGACAAAATTAAAGGATATTGTATTTTAGAGAGATTTTTGAAGCGTCCCAACCAATATTTTGTTTTATGAAACAAGACTGAAACAAAATTTGGTATTTAAATAATTGTGGATTTATAAACTAATTATTAACATTATAAAATAGTCATTTACAACAGTTAATCTATTAACCAAACTAATATATGAAATATCTGCTCAAGATAAACTTGGCCATATATTTCTAAAAAAAATTATATTTCAAGGAGGATTACATTTGAATCTATAAATTATCTTTGAAACTATAATTGCTGGTCTTTATTTGCAAATGCAGAAGGTGTAACGATCACAAAAACCGTACAAAACAAATGCCTGAACAAATTTTAAACTTTATGTTGATCAAACGCTCCACCCTAACTTACCTCCTTGTATAGCAGTTATGTCCATCTTTGAATGAAAACTACGTGTGAGTAATATCGAAAATATTTGCATTTACTTATCATTGCAATTTAATTTTTCATAACTTAAATTTTATTGTTTTCTTTGCCTGTTAACCAAAAAATTGCATTAAAACATTTTTATGCATTTTTTATGTCAGAGAAGGCTTGACTTTTTCGACTATATTTCGGCTTGTGAACAACCAAATTATGCACTGAGATAATTTCCTGATTGCAATAAATTAATTTTTGCATTAAGCCAATGCATTGGAATTCTTTCATCGACACTTTTCATAAAGTTAATGCAAGTTTTCATAAATTAGAAGTTTCACTTAAAAAGATAAAGTATTTCATTAATTTGAGAAAAATTATCGCTTATTTTTCATGGATTTATTGAAATTTTTTTATTTTTTTTTATCCAATGAAATTCTCCGTGGACAAATGAACTATTTATTTTAAAAGTGGTATGAGTCCACTTGTTTTTAAAATGTAACATAAATTATTTTGAAACTGTAAGCGCGGCTTTTGTAAAATGTTTTTATACACATCTCATCAGAGCACATTACATTTATTTATACTTAAAAAAAATACAGTATTTAATGGACTCATACCACTTTCAAAATAAAAACTTTTTAAAAACTGTTGTACATAAACATTAGGGGTTCCAAAAAAAAAATACTGTCGAATTTTAGAGCTCCACAATGCTGCCCCTGTTCCAATAGTGCTGAGTAATGCACAGTCCAAATAATTGAGAGAATTATATTACATTGAATTTGATAATTTGCTTGTTTATTTTTTGCTTTATATGTGGTTATTTTTTACTACAATTGTGGTTATTTTTTGAACATTAAAAAACAAATGGCAATGTTAGTAGCATTTACTGAAATATAAGTGGTCAATTTTTCAAGTTCAATTTTTTAGCTTCTTTTGCAGTGATATTTACCCACATAGTATTATTAGTGCATGAATAGGTCAAGATATAGTTTTATCCAAATTGAAATATATATTTTTTTTTTGAATATTACACTATATGTTATACATACATAATTTTGATTGGTGTTATATCTAATTATACATATATTCGCATATAATCAGATTAACCATATATAATTGCATATGTCATAACTATACGATTATATATTGGTGGAGATATAATAAGATGTAATTATATGTGGCATCGTATTAAAAAAAAAGGGAAAACATTTTTGTATATCAACATACACAAACATATGTCTTTACATATAATAGAATGCAATAACATATATATTCATATAAAATAATGCATGATTATATGTAAACGTTCTTATTCGGTTACTTATAATAAAAGAATTTCGGTAAATTTTTATTTAAAGAAGCCATTGAATAATTAAATTAATAAATCCATCATTCTCTCAATTTTATGAAAATGGACTCATATCACATTTAAAATAGGTGATTCAAATGTAGCTACTAACAATACAAAGTTATTCAAATAAGAAATACAATTTTGTGAAATTTTTTAGATCGAAAACATCTAAGAACACAAGAAACGTGCAAATAACATCAGTTTTTTTTTTTTATTTTAAGCTTACAGTCCAAGATTTCGCTAAATGTACACAAATACGAGTATAAGTTTTGTTTGTGGTAATTGAAATTCGGTCAATGCAAATGAATTTTGTTTAGTTAGATTTTTACAGGAAGAAGAAGAAGAAAACATATTTGTTGGAAGCTTTAACGGACACAATGGATATGCCAGACTGCCGCAGTTTCGTCCCCTCCAAGGACTCGTCCGTGGATAATTTATGTGTCAATTGAACAAAGTATTTTATATTGTTAAATTGCTATATATGAAAAACATTTCACTTTGTGTCGTAGTGAGTTTCACCTCTTTTTAAGTGAGCAACACCTCTTATTAAGTTGAGCCACGGTCGACACAGAGATGATTGTGGCTAATTGGAGTTTTTTCAATCACAGCACATACATTGTGAAGTATTGTGTTAATCAGAAGAGACAGAGTTAACTAATACATATGAACAATTTATTTTTGAACTAGAATGCTTCCTCTTTTTTTAATCCTATTATTATCTCTTTTTCACAAGTAAGTATCACATTATGATGCACTTTATTCACGTTCATTAGTTCGATACCACATTCATTTGGTTAAAGCATTAAACTTTAATGGGCCTGAGAATACATTTGATTGCAACAAAGTCATTCGGTTGGCAAAAAAATTTGTTGTCATAATGAATCTGTTTTCTCTGTGTAGTACCTGCACATACACTGGCGGAACTGACGATAAACTTTTATATGGCAGCCGATTTCCGCATATTTTAAAGGGAGTCGCAACTGCCTTGACTTACAATTTGTTACATAGATGCATTTACTGTATTTATCTGAATAATAAACGGATCATTTTTAATTGGGTTTAAATAATGGACTATAGGCTTTATTTCGATAAAGCCTATATGACATCTGTTTCTCTAAAGTGACTTTATCAGGGGTTTTGTATAAAATGTTTTAAAAAAACAAAACGAAATATTATAAAATTTAAGTTACTTGGAACAAGCTGGTATCATATAGATATTAAGGCAAAGGATTTAGGAAATTTTTGCAAATTAAAATTTCAGTTATTTTACTATATTGTTAATACATTTTATATGTAATGTGATTGTAATTTTTATCTTTTATTTGTAGATTAGATGAAAAATGCTTAAAACAAGAAAAATTGGCTGAAATATTATTTTGTAATACAGTGTATACACTACAATTTGTCGCACTCGATGTGGTATCATGTATAAATAACATAGAATTTCGTATTTGTGCTGACATTTGTAGTTTTTTTTTTTTATTAGATATAGAATTTTATGGTTATAATGAAATCTAATAGCAAGTAAACTTGAATTTTCGATGTAGAAATGGAGTTATATAAAGAAACATAAAAATTAGATTTAATAAAAGCACATTCAGGCCCGATTACTGAAATACCAGTTAAAATTTAACAAATAGTTAAATTGTAAATTTATATGGGAAACAACAACAAATGTTTCGGTTAAAGTCCCAGCTAGTAGCTAACGGGATATTGTGATAATTTAGCTCAATAGAACACAGAGCCCAGTCAAAAATTTTCGTATATGGATCCATAAAGGTTCAATGTATGTTTTTACATGCTCCTAAACATGTCCCTACATGTATACATAAATCTCCATACATGATACCATATATCTCCATACTCGTACCATATACCATATACGTACATACATGTAGGTATTACCTCAAATTTCGTTAATGCACATGTATGTATATATATGGAATAATGTACAACATATGTCGAACCTTTATGGATCCATAAATGAAAATTTTTACTTACGAGGATATAAAAAAGTAGAGTTTATTTTTGTTATTACAAAATGCTCACAAAAGTACAATAGTTTAGGGGTTTAATTCATAAAAATGCTTAAAATTATGATTTAAATTGAAAGATTTTAATAGGCCAGCATAATTAATTTACTAGAGATGTAAAAAATTAATTTAAATTTAAATAAAAGTTATTAACTCTGACACAGAAAAAGTTTAATATTATTTGATTATAAATTTATATTTAACATAAATAAAAAAAATCTTAATTCAGATATCAAATACATTTTAGTTAAAACACATTTTAAGCCTTAAAACTGTATTCATAAACAAATATAAGCATAAAGTATCAATTTGAAACCTTCTGTAAAAGTTAATATTCGTTTATGAATACAGTTTAAAGGCTAACATTTGTATTTTGACTAAAATTATTTTTCATGCTGTTTAATATTTTTATGAATATTAGTTAATATAAAGGGTCCGCCAGATAACTTTTTTTTTTGAAAATGCTATAAAAAAAAACTACTGAATATTTTCTCAAATTTCTTTTTTTATTTGAAAGTACAATCCTTCCGGTTAATAATGGAAAATAATTTCATTCAAATGCTGCCTCGGCTGGCCATGCAGTAGACTACACGATCGGTCCAATTTTTAAGCACATTATCGAATTATCGATTGTGTGCAGCTGTATTTCACCAAAGGCTTCACGAATATTGTCCTTTAAAGCGTCAATTGCCTCTGGCTTGTTGGCGTAACACTTATCTTTGACGGCACCCCACAAATAATAGTCCAACGGTGTCAAATCGCAGCTCCGAGGTGGCCAAACGACATCAGCTCTGCGGCTGATTTGAATTTTCGCACACATTCTGCAGCATTACCATGATTTTCAAAGTAATGTCGCAATATTTCCCAGCGTTGTTCAAGCGTATACACAACCATATTCGTTCAGCGGAAGGATAAAACTAATTAGCTGTCAAATCAGACATGAAATAACCACTAGTTGAAAAAAAAAAGTTAGATGGCGGACCCTTTATTATGTGAAGAACAAAATAAATACAAATACTTAATAATATCACAAGAACAGACAAATGGCAAACAAATCTAGAAGATAATGGTTCGCAACATCAAATTCTATAGAGTGATACAATTTGACTAATTGTCTTACTATTATTATATACAGCCACATTGCCGTCCACTTAGATACAACATACAACCGTAGCAGTCTGTGAATTATCTCAGTAAGTATAATAAGTGTAAACAATTTTAAGCTAATTAAAAAAGTCTATCTTAAGGTTATTGCTGACTACGCTAATTTCTATAGTTTTTTTTTTTTCATTTTGATTCGGACTGAAAGAATATCAGATTCATATGCAGAACTTTTGTTGGACTACTTAGATATACATACATATTTAGATGTTTAGATAAAAATTATATCTGAATAGTGTAGGTTAATATGGTGATTTCCAAACCATTTGCTTAACCATATTAAGGAATGTCAAATTTATATGAAAATATCAGTGATTAAGGTCAAACTCTGGTTATTTGTATAAAAGTAAATTCGCCCTTACTGAAATAAAGTATTAATAAGCTTAATAACGTTTTTCCAGTTTGAAAAAAATTTTATTTATATATAAAAAAAAATCCATCTTAAGATATAATTAAATTTAAAATATATTTTGTTGTTACACTCAGGCAAAAATGTTAGTAGAAAATTCTGTAAAAGGTTTTCAATTCCACTTTACTATTTTATTACTATTTTTTAGTACAATATAATTTTTGCTATTCTCATTTTACAAATAACTGAATTTTTTACTAATTTTTGTTGCTGATTTCAGCAAAAGATTTTACTAATTAAAAAACGTTTTAGTTTTTGGATTAAAAATACAAAAATTGTTTGTTCTTACGTTTTATATTTTCATATATTTAGTTAGAATATTGTTCTACCTCAAGTCCAAAAATCTAATATTATATTGTCATATTAGATTTTATTTGTTGCTTTTCAAAAAGTGTGATCATTTACGTGATAGACAACACAATTGTTTCATTGGCATCACGCAAATCTTCAGGAGTCTGTAAAAGACAAAGATAATTGACTTAATTCAAACCGAGACATTACATACAACAGACAAAATAAACTCTATGAAAATCTTTTTTGTCTGCATTAGTGTATAAACTGCCTGATCTTGTAAACCTAATTATTAAATCAAACTATTTGAAAAACAACAATTTTATATGTCGATATACTCTGTATGTCAGTACATGTATGTGTGTTTATTGTATTACAATTTGTAAGGACAACATATTTCAGAACAAACTGTGTTTGTTGAGAAGAGCCGTGGTATGCTAATTGTTTAAAAATGTTTTAATTTTTGTATTAAAAATACAAAACTTTTTTTTTTTTTGGTGATGCCAATGGCAGAATTGTATTGTCTATCATGAAAATGATCAAATTTTATGAAAAGCAATAAATACAATCTAATATGACAATATCATACTAGATTTTTGGACTTGAGGTAGAACAATATTCTAACTAAATACAGTTTACTAATTTTTAAAAACCAAGTGCTAAAATAAGCAAAAACAATTTGCTAATTTCAACAAATTTTATATTTAAGAAACTTTTGCTCGGAATAATTAAAATCTATACTTACAAAATAAAGAGGCCTAAACCTATAAAAATAAAGCCTAGCTACACCCACGGAAAAAAGTTGCATCATATTGCAGAAAATGTTCCATAAATGAAATTTTCATTAATATTTACAACAAAAGTTTTATAAAAATGAAAGACAAAAAATTTATAAATTATTTCATAAAAACGTTTCATAATCTTTGTGAAAATAATTTTATTCAAGGTAAATCAACATTATTTATTATTATACGCGTTCATTCAATGTAAATATTAATAAATGGCGTAACATAGGAACATAAAATCCATATTGTTAAGATTTAACCAAAATATATTTTTTTTTTAGCATATAGCAGTCAAAAAATTTATATTAAATTTTTTTTTTAATTATAAAAATCAATTTTTTTTAATTTAACTAAACAAAATCTACACCATTGAAAATGTCTCTTAATATCAATTGAAACATATTTATTGCACAATTAAAGGTCGAAAAAAACATAATTTTTATTTTTAATAAAAATTATATCAAACTTGTATTATTAAAATTGCGTAATTGTTTTTGCAGATTTTAGCAAAACGGTTTTAAATTGCATTTTACAACAATTCTACTAAAATTTAGTAGTGGCTACTAATTTTTTCTACTAATTTCATTATACTACAGTTCATTATACTACAGTTCAGCAGACATACCCGTAATAACAGCAGATTTTCTCGTAGCCATTATAGACTTTTTTCCTTAGTGTATGACAAAGAAAAGAATGTCCCCTGACAACATTGTACATTTGCAGTGTTTCTTTAAGTATAATATACAAGAATTGAATAGAATATGTTTAAAATTTGCCCGAGTAATACCTACTAAACATGAAATAAAAGGGTGACATGTATGTTCGTTCTTTGATTTTTAAAATTTTAAATAAAATATTTTTTTTTAAATATGTTAAATTTTTGTGTCATCATATTTTAGTTTTTTTTTTAATATATTCAATTAAAATAAATATAAGCTTTGAGCCCCATTTAATTTTCTTTGCTTGCAGGTTTTTGCTAATATGCGGTGAAACTGTCAAAAATCTGAAATTGTAGTTTTTAAAACTACAATTTTTTTAAACCTTTCTTTGAGTATAATGACATTATATATTTAAGTGTTATTTCGTTAAAATAAAACCATAATCAAAATTTGTTTACGAAGAACAGACTTTAATGCGAATTTATTTTAATTAAGTTTTATTCGAAAATATATAACTATATTTCATATTAATTTTGCAAAACTTTTAATTTGACAGCTTTTGTTTCAAACGTGCACAATTTATGAAAAATGTTTTCTATCGAATTAATTCAAATTTCGTTATAAAACATTAATTCGGAAAACCTAAAAACCACATTTTGACAAATGTGAAATCATTCCACTTTTTTTAAATTTGATAAAAGACTCAAATGGATCTGGTAGTGTAACAAGTATTTTATGGAAAATTTACAACCCTAATGTAAACAATAGTATAAATTTTACTACATATTTACACAAAGTAGTAGTTACAATAGTAGTGCCATTCTTTTTGAAATATCAAGTTTTTTTATTCAAATATAATAGCGTGTGGAGGTAGGGAGGGCGAATGGTATGATATCAAAACGCATTACAACTAAACGATGTCGTATTGCATATATACATTCTTTTGCTTCTTTCTTATCGTTTTTATTTGTTACTGTCTTTTTATTCCTTAGAGGGTTTTTCCCTCTATTTGTAGTATTTTTTTTTTTATACTTTTCTATATTATTTTTAATACATAATTCTTTTGTTGCAAATGTATAGAATGAAAAAATATATATATATATAAAAAATATGCCACCGGATGTCCAATTTAGTCTAGAGTTTGTTGAAGCCTGAAGCACAAAATATGTATACACACGTAACTAGTTTGCAACTATGTCGCAGTTGTAGTTTTAGTAGTAGCAGTCTTTTTATTTGTATTGTAGAGTTTCTTTTCTACTAGTTAGTTCATTTTTATTCTGTTCGTAAGTTTATAATAATTTTGCTTCAAACTGTTTCCTCAGGTGTTGGCAATTTAAATAAAATTCATATAATTTTAAAATATACAAAATATTCAAGTCAAGGTATACGAGGTAATCGTGTATGAATGTTTTATCCTTGTTAGCTGTTGACATGTGCATGTATTTAAAATGACCTAAAATTTGGGTTAAGTTCTAACCTCAAATAATAAAAGAAAAGCTGGTAGCATTATTCTAAAGATAAATTAATACAAATAACTTTAATATAGCAAAACCAAAATTTCATTAAATTTTCATTTAACCACAATATCATAAAGCATGTTCTTAATTTTTAAAGAGCTATTTGAAAACGACCCTATTAAATTCTATACATTTTATTCAAAAATTTAATTATTTATAAACTAAGGCTGTAAATATTGCTTTTGTCAAATGAAGTTGTATCTATTATTTCATCATTTTCAAACGATACAAACAATTTTAAGAATTTTCACCAAAATACAATTATCCTAAAACCGAGTCAAACTAAGCCTAACTGATCCGTACCATAACAAAAAACCACAATCTTTATGGAATTTTGTTTTTTATTGACACACGTAGAGACTGTATGGCTTGATTCGTATACACATGAATGTGTACATGTTGTAGTAGTAAATCCTTTAAATTAAACAATTTTATGAAATTCATTTAAGACTCGTTTTAAATTTTAATTTTCATTAAATTAAACAAGAAAAGCCACTAAGGAAACATATCATATACGAATAATCGCACAACTTTGTTATACAAACATACATACATACATACGTGTGTAAATTCATATACATATAGAGACGACACACATTCAAAGTATTCTAGTTATAATGGTTTGACTGAAATTGGCAAACCAAACTAGTCAACTGAAATGTAGTTGTATAATTAACGTGACCAACTGTTTTTGATCAAAAAGCGAGAAATTTAAAATTGTTTGTTTAAAAGAATGTGTTTTATCAAATTTTCAATCTTTTAGTTAAAATCGCTCAAATATGTTTCGCACAACGCATTACAGAGAAAATTTCTTTTTTTAGTCGAATGTGGAACAAACTTCTCGCAGAAGTCTTCCCTGTTACTTACAATTTAGAGAAATTTAAATCAAATATCCACAAACACTACTCCCTCTAGGGGGCATCCCCTGAGTATTGGTTAAATTAAAAAAAAAAAAACAAAATTCTGAATTTTATTTATACCATTTTTTTGTAAAATTTTAATTTTTTAAAATTTTTTAATAAAAAAAACTGGCAATAATTTTCACTAACAAAAACACTTTAAATTAGCGTCTTTAGAGATACAACACAGATCCTTTTTGTATAAAAAATTCAGAAATAAAATTTATTTTTCTTATTTTCATTGCAATATTAAAAAATAATAAATTTCGAAATCCTTTCATGCCTGGATGATAGCTTTATTTCAACTAAAACACTCCAAAATTTCTAATATTTATATTGAACATTTCTAAGACATTTTTTTATTGTTTATAAAAAATGCGTTAGGAAATTCTGATATATAAAAAGCGGAATTTTAGTTTAAAAGGGGAGGAAAAAATACAAGACGGCCTAATCTCGCCAAAATCGGGCAGGCTATGTATAATATAAGTGAATATGCTGGATACATTTATGTATGTTAGAGAGGGCTGACACAAAATGAGAATTCTTAAAATATGTATGATAACACAAGTTTTTAAAACTATGGCCCTTACTATAAAAGAGAAAAAGTTAATCACAAAATTCTACTAGTTCTTAAAATTTTAAAATTCTACTAGTTCTTAAAATAAAATTTAATCACAAAATTCTACTAGTTCTTAAAATTTCCTACCGCACAATATATTTAAAATATACCTTAAAATTTCGGTGAGGCGAAGTGAAGTGAAACATTTAAGGACCTGTCAAGAAACTAAATTTGCATTACATAAGTAGATGAAAACATTTGTTATTAATAAATAACATTGCACTGTTGTTTTTTAATATATTTATTAACAAAACACTTTTGATCTTGCACTCGAATAATCTTGATCGCGTCATAGTTTATGATAAAAGATCTAAAATAAACTCTGATTTATTTTTTAAACAATTTATTCAGTTTTTCTACCTAAAATTTTGGAATTCTTGATTCTTAAATTTACAAATTTTGCTAGTAAATTTAAACCACAATTGTTTTAAAAACATTTATTTTTTGGGTCTTCGCGTTCTCATATTTTTTATTTTATAACCATAAAATAGGCTATATCTCGGTAACTAAGCGAGGGTAGAGCACAATGGACCAGAAATGTATGGAGCTACCTCTTTTCAGATCCAGAAAGACGTAAAAATTCTGTTGATTTTGCTAAGTTCTTAGTTAATATAACTACAACTGTCAACTTAAACTTAGTTCTTCTACTTCATTAAAAATTCTGCTGTTATTTTTAAGCGTGCACAAAGAAAACATATTCATTGTGACAATCGAATTTCATACCAACCAAATGATTTGGTTGCAGCAACCGAGTTAATTGGTTGTATCAATCAGATGTATTCCTGGGTTAATTGTAATTTTATTTTCCAACCGAAAATTTGTTGTACTAACCGAAGTTTTGTTGCCACAAACAAAAATATCGCTTCAGCAACCAAACATGCGGTTGACAAAAAATTCGGTAGTCACAGCGAATCTATATCTATACTAATATTATAAAGAGGTAATGTTTGTTTGTTTGTAGAAAGTAATCTCCGTAACTAATCATACGATTTCTAAATTTTTTTTACCAATATTTAATTTGGTCCTCCAGGATGGACATAGGGTATATATCGTTCCGATTTTTTTTTTTTTTTTAAAGTTATGAGCGGGAAACATAAAAATAATCTATATATATAAAATACAATGTTTGTATGTTTGTCCTCTATAGACTCTAAAACTATCCAACCGATTTGGCCCAAACCGGTTTCATTTGAAAGGTTATAGTCCAAATTAGGTTTTCGGATATATATATTTCAAGTCCTGGGCGTGGCACCTCCCACATAAATTGAATAACATCATATATCTTGACTATTGTGATAGCAAGAGTTTTGAAACATTTGTAGTATCCCATATGTTACTGATTTGAATAATCAGGAAACAAAATGGGTAGGATCGGACCAGTGGGAGTGGCAGCTCCCATACAAAGTAATATTTAATATCATATATCTACAGTACTATAATAGCCAGAGTCTTAGAAATTTGTGCACATTGATTATTGTTAATGTGAATAGTCATGGGGAAAATGGGCGTGATCGGACCAGTGGGCGTGTCAGGCCCCATACAAAGTAAATATTTAATATCATATATCCATATAGCCAGAGTCTTAGAAATTTGTGCACGTTGATTATATTATAAATAGTCATGGGAAAATTGGGCGGGATCATACCAGTGGGCGTGGCAGCTCCCATACAAAGTGATTATTTAGCTCATATACAAAATTAATATTAATATTAAATATCTAGGGTTCTATATAAGCTATATAGCCTTCAAATTTTATACGAGTCCATCAATTACAAATATTAGTAGTCGAACTGAAAATGGGCGGAATGGGATAAATGGGCGTGGTACCAAAAGCAAAAAACAAATAAGCATTAAAATAAATTATCACATTCAAGACTTTTTGCAAGCTTATTAATAATATTGTTCAAAAATTGTTTTAGCGTTCCTCATAGTCCTAGAATAAATAAAAAAGGTAAAGAAGTAAACAATAAATTTTATGATATGGTTTTTAAGTAACAATTCATGTTTAACAGGCACACTTAACATAAAAAATATATTATTATTATATTATTATTTGCGTAAAAGAAATTTCTTGATTTAAAGAATTAATTAAAATTAAAATTTGAAGGCAAAACAACGTTTGCCTGGTCAGCTAGTGTATTATAAAGAAGTGAGGAGAAATAAATATATTTTCTACTTAAGACATGCATTTCAACGTAAATAAGAAAGAGTATTCGGGACGAATGAACAACTGAACTATGTTATATATAGATTAGAGAGTCCCGATATTAGACAAAATTAAAATCTGCAATAACTATTAGCACAATGGTATATTAAGCGCTTTATTAGCAGGATATTAAAACAAACATATTTTACAATTGGATTTAATATTTTCTTGTGTCATTTATTTTATCCACTCATTTCTGTATTAACTTATTCGATTACATCTACATACAGAGAAATAAAGTGCCAATTGAATTGAAAAGTATATTTTGGTGGCTACAAGCAAAAATTCCGTTAGTACAACCATATTCAAATGCTATTTCTGAATATTTTGGGAGTTTCAACTAAAATTCAGTTGTGTTAACCAAATGTTTCTGTTAAAACCAATATTCAATTGTACCAATCAATATAAACAACAATATTTAAACAATTATAAAAAATAAGCGATAGAGACACACAATATTAAATATTATTCTCAAAATTATAATTTCAATTTCGGACTACCATGGCAACTCTGGTGGTCATTTCATTACAGGCTTTTTTTTAAAGGCTACTTCAGGTGACATAGTGGAGCCATGGATATTTATCTGAGAATAAATTTTTATTTTTTTTACACACGAATAAATTCTCTAGTCCCTGACTTAGCCTCATTTTCACAATGTCCCGTTAGCTACTAACTGGGACTTTAACTAACACATTTGCTTTTGTTTCACATATGACTTTTTTAATTTAACTGTTTGTTAAATTTTAACTGGGCATTCAGTAATTGGGCACTAGTTGGATTTTAAAATTTTTAATTTGCTTTAAAATGGTACGAGAGTAAACTCAAAAATTTAAAACACCCCAAAAAACGTTGTTTTTTTATTTTAAAAAAAATAAAACTACACTGAGAGAATTATCTGCATGATATCAATGAATTTTTGCATTAGATCACTGAATTTTCCGTGAAACTCCTCCATTGAAACTTTTCATTAAATTAATGTAGTTTTCATAAACTGTTATGGAAAATTTCAAATGATTTATTAAAAATTTCATACGACTAATGAAAAAGTTCCATTAAAAATAGATCCGTTAAAACTATGAAGCTTTATCATGAAATTTATAAAGAAATTTTCAATTAACATTGTGCGCGTTGTGGTGTAATGGTTAGAGCGTTGGACTGTTATACAGATGGTCATGGGTTCGAATACCTGTGACGACATTCAATTAAGAAAAATAATATGTATGAGTTTTCTATCCCTCATATGTATCGTAGCGCCCACCTTCGCTGTTGCCATAGCTCTTAACCCCACCTCAGTAATATAATGAATCAGGGCTGTAAACAAAAAGCCCTAATAAATTCGCCAACTCTCCATTATATGGCGAGCAACAAGTGTTCTAAGACAATAACAGTGTTGCTATGTTTGAAGCCCTTTTTCTTTTCCCACCTTTCATCTCTTCAACAACCCCTTTCCAAAGAAAGCAACACATTAATAAATAGGAAGAATTTCCTAAGTGTTGCTTCTATAAAAAAAAAGAAAACTTCATTAGTTTAGTGAGCGAATTTCATTACAACTCGCCCAATGAATTCTATCTGTGTAGTATAAAATTTAAAAATATCTCTGCTACAGGGACTTCAGTTTTTAGTCCTCTACTAAACAAAAAAAAAAACAGCACAATTAAAATAAATATCACGCAAGTGGAATATATGGCAAGGAGTTCGTCAAACAAGCTGTAACTTTTGTATTTTATCATATTTTTCGCCAAAATTTTCACAGTATATAGAAAAACTATCAAAATATCGGAATGTAAAATAAAAACAAAAAAACGCTAAATAAAAAAAATCTTACGGCGGGTAACCTCTCACGTTCACTATTCACCTCAGTTTTTGAACATCATTTTCTCCCAAATATTACAAATACATATATAATATTTTTGTTATCCAATCGTCTTTACAATCAACAAATATTCAATAATCAAAATGGGACAAATTATTAACACACGCGAAATAATTATATTTGAAAATTGTGGTGAATGTTGAAAGTGAGAATAGGAATCGGTACCATTCTCCTAGTTAATATTGTGTTTACATATTTTATCTTTTTCTAAAATTCGTTATAGTTTTCGTTTAGTCGCCACTCAAATTTATGGGTTTTTAACAAATGTGTAAGAAAAAAAAAACTGAAAATTAAAAATTTGGTGTTATTTTCTTTAATCAGTGTTGCTCAAAAATAAATTCTTTTGGCGAAAAGGATAACGAAATTGAAGAATGTCCCTAAAGCGCGAATATCTAAAAAAAACCATAATTCATTTTTTTGAAATTTATTTTGCAAATAAAATTTCAGAGGTGTTCAAAAAAACAAACAAAATTTTCCTGAAAGTATCTTTAACATTTAATATAAAATTTTGTATATCCACATAGCACCCTATAACAAATTTCAGTATGTGTTGCCCACAATGGGGAAATCTATATGCATTTTAAACACGAAGACCACATGTAGTTAAACTGCGTACTAAGATTTTCGTTATCACATCCTATCTTCTCTCAAAAGGAAATTTAAAGTTAAATTTTTAAACAAATAATTTAAATACTTGCGCTTGTTAATGATGCCAATATGGGTATCAAATGAAAGATCATAATCTCTGCTATTCCACAAAATTATTAATCGTAATATTTCACTACCAAATGATCTTTTAAAATTTGATCCTTAAATATCCTTGATTGCTATAAGTAAGTTCCTCAAAATAGAAAGTTCGTGTAAAAGGTGCGACTGCACCTTAATACATAGTCGAATTTTAGAATTCGAGTTCTATTAGTTTAGCAATAACAAACATTTCAATAAGCCCTGTAATAGCAAAAATCAAACAAAAAATTGAATATAACATATTAAAGCTTTGTTTGTACATGGAAATTTAAAATCTTTGTTATTGCTTAACAATTAAAGCTAGAAGGCTGAAATGAAAGTATGTATTACAGTGCAGTCAAACTTTTAACATGACGAACTCATTGAAAACAATTAAGGATATTGAAGAACGAAATATTTTAAAAGGACATAATTATAGTGATAATGTGATAACGAAAAACTGAGTACAAAGTTTAATTATTTATAGAAATCTTTCGTAGGGTGCTATGTGAATATACAAAATGTTATATTAAGTATAAAAGATACCTTGGGAAAAATACATTTGTTTTTGAACATCTCTGATTCGCAACATAATTTTAGTAAAATTTATTTTGGGTTTTCGAGATATTCGAGAATTTATGACATTTCTTTAATTTCATTATCCTTTTTGCGTAAAAAATTTTGAACCATCTTTGTTTAAAGAACAGGATTGGATCTTTAAAATGACACCAAGTTTTTTATTTTCTGTGGACGCATTCAAAGTTATGATAATTCAAACATTGTATATTTCTTACACATTTGTTAAAACCTCCTCAACTTTAAGCATCAACTAAACGCGAACTATAACGAATTTTGAAAAAAGAAAAAAAACACTTACAGCCGTATTTATAAAATGTATTTTTGATTTATTAACCGTTTTAACCAAAATTTGCTATAGTTGTATTTATAAACGAAAAATAGTCTATTAAACCTTTAATAAACCATTCATAAAGTAAGAAATTTTATTGTTGGATTTACCCTTCTTTAAACCAAAAATAAGAAGACATTTTGCATTTAGACATTTTGTTTAAATCTACATACGACTATTGTTTACCTTTTATAAAAATATTTCTGCAGAATATTTTTGAAAAATATTAATAGAAAGTGATTAAAGTGATTAATTTTATTTTCTATATCCTTAACTCTTTTTTTATTAAATCATTTAACAGCTCCTATAAGAAATTGTAAAATGAAAAAAATTATAAGTATGTGTAATAGACAATTTTAAATATGTTGAATAATCTTTTAGAACCAGCTCACGAAGCTCTTACCTTATCCTCTTCACACCAGTTTTCAGACCTTTGCCTCTTTTTTGTTTCCTTCAAAAATAGAAAATATACAATTAAAATTATTTTGGTATGTCCATTCATAGTATTTATTAACACACATACCTTGTTTTCCACTTCTTTTATTGGTTTTATTTGTTTTTGGAAATCTAAATCCATTTTTATTTTTTTGGCACAAATCAGTCTATTTTTGGTAAAAAAAAATCACAGAAATAAAATAAAAACCTGACAAAATATGTTAGTGATGTAAATCAGATGTAAACAAACTCTTTATTCGATTATTTTTGTTACCATATACTACTAAAATAGAAAACTCAAAACAGTTTTGCAATATTTTTGTTGAAATTTTTTTCAGAACTCATTTTATACGTTTTTTATTTTTAAAACATACTTTTTAAGTCGAATGTTGAAAAAAAATTATGGACAAATAAACATATAATTGATTATCGGGTTTATTAATCAGTGGTTTAAAGCGTCACTAACAACTAAATGGCAAGTAAATAAAAAGAGAGAGAGAGAAAATTACTACAAACGCTCAATAGTTATGGAGCTGTTATTGTTTCTTTATGAATTAAAACTTTTATGAGTGATTAATAAGATAAAAAGTCTATAATAGCTATTGCACTCTGTAAACTCACAATAAGACTTTTTTATAAATACGGCTGTTAAACTCTATATTTATTAGGAGAATATAAATACCAAGTTCAATGAAATTTGAAAGATATTTTTCTGAAAATTTATAAAAATAGAAGGGTAATCTGAAATACTTGGGAAGGGTAATTTAGAACCCCTTAATTTATCTACACCATATTAATTTCATAGATTTAGGGGTATGCTCTGTCTCCCATTTTAAAATTTTACGTTTTTTAACAAAATTCAAATGTCATGATTTTCACGGACATTAAAATACTTTATGCATTTTTAGTATATATTGTTAGTTTTTGTTAAAATTGTATGCAAAAACTTTTTTATTAACCTCTTGCAAATTATTTATAGCATATCCCTTAATTTTTTTTAACGAAACGTAGAACAGTATTTCTATAATAAAAGGGTCATTCCATATAACCCGCCTTTTCCACATTACCCTCTCTTACTCTATACACTAACACATATATATATATATATATATTATCCATATTATGAAGTTTAAATGTGTATGTTTTGTTGGTTGTTGACTTTAATTGCTTTTCTACCTAACAACACCAGAGGAAAACAGCATAAAAAACTCTTCAACTTATACATACTTTTATATCAATACATACAAAAGAAAAGCACACGGACAGAAAGAAAGAAAAATCCATACAAATGTATGGAGCAATATAATTGCACCCTTCTCTTGCTTACATTTTCAGTACTCAGTACTTTCATAACATACTCATCATGTTACACAAACTATTAACAAACAAATGAACTCACACATGCATAGATGCCAAACACATGGAAAACGAAAATAAACATGAAAAAGGATACATTGGAGTCTTTGTAAAAAAAATACAGGATTTTTAATGTGGTTCTATGTGTTTGTGCGTGGTTGTGTGGCAAATAAGTAGCATTAATGCTTTGCTTGTGGATAATATTAACATTACATATTTATTTACACACTCATGTTTGTCTCCGTGACTTTTTTTTTTTCTTCTCTTGCATTTCCCTTTTTGTATATGTATATGAAACTACTGAAATTGATATAAATTGCAACATTATGTTGGTGGACTCATAAGTATAATGTGTATAATTTGATTTAATTTCTCATCCAGTAAATATACTTAATTCTTTAACACACACTTAAAATAATATATTGTGTGGTATGTTAGCTGATTCACTAAGTTTCTAGCGATTTTTATATCAATACATTTAATGTAAACTAATGTGACCATGTTCTTATCAATCATTAGAATTAATTAATTGACAACTTTATGGACATTAAATTGACAATAATGCCAATCAAATTGCGTAAAACCCGTTAAGTATTAAAAATCGCATGGAAATATAACCTAAAATGATTTAAATATCAATAAAGTGGTTAATTTTTCCAGATATTTCAGTATTATTAATAATATTTTATATTTTTTTTTGTACTGCGTAAAGGTTTAATCATTTTTAAAGTAAAGTTATTAGTCGCTTTTTGAAGAATCATATGGTGACCATAATCAGAATTTTTTATAGGTTTTAGAGGACATATCGATCAATCTGCAAACAAATATTTAGGAAAAAACAATATCGATAGGAAAAAACAAAATCGAGAATCAAAGACATATTAAGTTTTTTTAATCCTTTTTTTAAATCGGTCTACGCGTTTAATAATTACGACCATTTGAACACTACCCTCTAATCAAAATATGCTGAATTTCACCGTACCTACACAGAAAAAATTATCAACCTAAAATATCTAATTAAAGATTTGATTTGAATTTAATTTAATTTGTTTCTAAACAAATATTTAATTGAATCAATAAATATTTTTATTGACTTTTTAATTATATAAAAATACATATTTTATTTTAGACGCAATTATCATATTATTTTTTCTTACACTATATGCATAAATAGAAAATATTCAGTATAAAATACCAAATACATTTGAAGTTAACAAACCAAACAAGCACACACACAAACAGACTCAGCGTTGCAAAAAACACACACACCAACGTATAGATCAAGCACTTTTTTTGTGAGTATCATATTTTTTTTTGTAGAAGTTATTTATAACTTTTTTTCCTTCTTAATTTTAATAAAAGGTTTAATTGATAGTATCATTGCCGTGATAGTTGCAAAATCAATTAAAATATTAATTGATTCAATAAATTTTTTAATTGAAACCCGTTTTTAGCTTTTTCTGTGTATAGTACACTAAAAAAAGTTTGTAAAATCAGCAAACAATTTTGCTGGGTCAGCTAACGTCAGTAAAATCTCTTTGGCTGATTTTTAGCGACAAAATTATTAGATTGAGAAAAACACTTAGTTGATTAAAAATTAAAAAAATCCTTTCTAAAAGTAAATAAAATACCGTTATAAATGAACATGGCGTTTATAAAGAGGACTTGTAAATTTCCTCTAAAGTAATTTTTAGGACAGTAGCTTTTAGATTATAAAAGCTACATAACCTAAAACTTAGTCAATTTTTAAAAATGCAAAAGAGAGTGAATTTAAAAAGTTAATGTATTAATAAACATAAATATATTTATTAAAAATATTAAAACAAAGTGCTATTCATTTCAAAATATAACTCCACTATATCAATTTGTGTACTTTTTGGACGTCTTCTGAAAAATTGTTACTTTTGCTATCAAAATTTGTTCATTAGCCAATGCTTTGGATGAATTGTTGTTTACCTCCCTAATAAAAACCATATATTTTGTTCCACACATTTCATATTGTTTTAGTAACGTAATGAACTAGGTCCAAATTAGCCAAGAATATTTGTAAGAAGAACTATTTACTAAACTCAAAGAAATAAGTTAGTAAAACGTCTTGTAAATCAAGTATACAATTTTTTCAGCAAATTTTTTGCTGACATTATGTTTTTAGCTAAAATTTTAGTTATATATATTTAGCACTTAACTGTTTTAAACTAATGCTTTATTTAATATTTTACTAATTTATTTTGTTAAAAAAAAAAATGTGCTGATAAGCTCATTAAAAGTGTGGACAACAACCAGATTGAAATATATACGCAGAATGAAGTAGATGTCGCGTCATGTCAAGATGTAGAAGAAACGAGAAAAATTATAGTAAAAAGACTAACTCTTCTAAGATATATAAAAAAATCAACCTGTTTTTCATACATAATAAAACAAAAGAACGCTTACAATGTGTATCGTATACATATAAATTGCGGATTAAAAAAACTTTAATTTTGTGTTGTCACCGGCTTGGCAAAGTAACTGTCTATTAATTTAATTAAAGACAACATTAAATATTTAAATTTAATAGAAATTAAGTGTGTATTTGTAAACTATATGATAATAGTGACTATTAATATAGTGTGGCCAAATTGCAAACAAATATAAGTTCAGGTAGACAGACTAAACCGAAAGACATGGACACACATCTTACGTAATTTTATATGTTTCCTTTTTCTTACTGCAAAAAAACGATTGTATATTTCATATTTTCTTACTTTTTGTTTCGTTTCTAGAAAGACACCACCATTTAGGCAATCATTGATGTTAGTAGTTGAAAGATAAATTTGTTTATGTTATATATAATTATTTCTACATATTTTCAGATATTACATTAATTCATGTCGTCAATATGAATGCAGTATGAACGTTTTTATGTTTTGTAACTTGTTGTAAATTATTTTTAAAAGAATCACAAAAAAATGTTTAGGATTTTATGCAGATAAATTAACTAAGTATAACTTTTCTACAAATTTTTTGAGTTTTTTTCAAGGTCTACCAATATTCAGCAATATTTTTATTAACTTTTAACAAAAATTTTTGCTGAACATCAAGTTCAAAATTTTTTGTTGAATAATGTATTCTGTGACAATTTTTTTACTGATGTTATAATTTTTTGTATTTGTTTCGTCGGTATTCATTAGACGAAATTAGAACAAATTCCGATTTAACACGTTCCACTTATAAAATTCTATTAGTTTTGCGTTTTTAAACATAATTAACATTAATTTAGCAAAATATATGAATTTGATAATACTCAATTTTATATTTCATTATATTTTATATTTTATAAATTTAAATTTCTAATAATAAAAGTCTTTAGATATTATATTAAATTATACTAATTTGATAAAATATAAATGTAATAAAATTAAAAATTATAACGTCGTACGCACCCAAAACATGTTAGTTTATATAAATAGTTTTCTTCACTGTAACAGACAGTAATAAAAGTTTACAATTTACATAAAACAATTTGAAATTACATAAACTTATTTAAAATAATTAATGAACCCTCACTTAACTATCCACTATAATTCACTGGGTTTAGTAATTCGAAATTATTTTGTAAAAACCCATGTCACATTAATCTATTAATTTTTCCAACTTTTATAAATGGCTCTCACGCGCTAACCCGAGTAATGACGCGACAATACTAAAAGCACGCCAAATTTACTGCATTTTTATAAATTTTTGTGGAATTAACAATATAGAATTTTGTTACTTAAATAACAAAAATTTCTCAAAACGACAATTGCCTCATAGAGGCGGGCTTCCTTTGAAAATAATAAAAAAAAAAAATATTTAAAAATATAATTTTTTACATTTTTCTGATTCCATTTTTCATAGAAATAATAAGAAAAATCTTCAAAAAAAACTCCATTTTTCATAAACATTGTACCCGCTGCAACATAAAAAAGTTTATTTGAATCGAAGTGAACAACACCGCATACCTTCCTTGTTAGAAGTAAATGTAATAATATAAATATGATTCTTTAGTGTAGCATGTGCGTGAAAAGTTGTTTGTTATTCTAACCATATTTGCTTAAATTTTATTCTTGTTTTCTTTGCTGAATTGCATAAAAACAAAAAATAAAATAAAAAATATCCCTTTTTTATCGTTTGCAATGATGGCTGTCGATTTTCTAAAAAGAAAAAAATATACTTTCCTTTGGCAAAAAAACACCAAATTTAAGTATAAAAAACAAACAAATTTGCTATAAAATATATGAATATTTTCTCTATTGTGCGTTGAATGACAGCCGTAATGTGTATCTTGATATCCCATAAACTCAATCCAGCTTTTCAAAAATTTTCCAACTCATCATTCTGTGTATATAAAAAAAAAACACAACTTACATACTAACAACATACATACAAGGCGAACACATACAAAAACTTTACCATGTTTTTATTTTTAAGCAATTTGTTGTTTTCTTTCGATATTTTTGGTCGTTAGTTTGCTTCATTTTCATCTACGCTACTTTACATTTAATATGCATAAATATTGGGTTATGTTTTTTAGAACTTTGTATTGGTGGGGGGGGGGGGGGGGGGGGGATTCATAAATATTCACACACATACAGACACTTATATTCTTAGCACCATACATACATACGTAGAATCATGTAAGAATATTTACAAAACGATGTGAAAAGTTTTGAGCCACGAAACCAGAAACAAAATATTTTTATTATTTCTTCACAAATGACTTTACCAAAAAAAACTTTAAATCATCTTATTTTTTTAGTTAAGTAATGATGAGTTTTGTCGGTTTTTTGTTATACCCTACACTCAACATAAGAATTAAATTTTAAATTCTAACAATATTTTTTAATTTCCTTTAAACATAAAGAATATGCTCATTGGTACAATTTAGCATCAGTAAAATCAAACCGGATTACTATAAACTTTACATTAAAAGCAATTGTTTTTTTTAATTACCCAATTAAAAAAGTTCCGATATATGTATATATAAACATATATACTTATATAGATAATTTCATATCACCTTATATCTTAGCTGATTCGAAACATTACTTACATAACCTTATCTCATGTGATTCCATTAGATCTCATCTGATATAGATTGATCCGAAAAATAGGTATTGATCAAGTTATATATAATTTTATACAATTTGATATAACTTCATAGAATTATTTAATAATGAAAATTTATTAAATAATTTTTTCCAAACCGAACGGACGCACAGTGGGGTGAATGGTATCAAAAGTGGCGATTAATTCATAGAAGTCGTAATTTTAAAATGTTGTTATTTTTTATTGATTGATATTAATAAACACATAAAAACTCATCATTAAAAAAAAAAAATTGTTGAAGAAAAAATTTTTTTAACGTTTTATGGGGTTTTTTGTATTTTGAAAAAATTCGTCTTATTTGACTATTTTTGCTGTAACTTTGGAATGAAAAACGATAAATTAGTGAATTAAATTGTAAATTATAGCACACATTATGTGCTTTTAGAAAAAAAAAAATTTTTTTGTTTAAATAAAAGGACTAAATATTTAATATGAATTTATATTAGCAAATTTTAAACTTTAAATTCATATATTTTCTCAAAAATCCATAATTTTGTAGATTTAACTCAAAAAGACACATTAGAAAATACTATTAATTTTTATTTATAAATATTCAACAATAGAAAACAAACATTTAAGAAAATAAACATTAAAAAATAGACTTATAAGGCTTTTGTATTTACTTAATTTCATTAACTTCATAAGTATTATTTACTTCCATGATCATCATCAACTTCATAATCATCATTATCTTCATAATCATCATTATCTTCAAAATCATCATTAAAATAGTCTTCATCATCACCTTCATCATCGCCATCATTATCGTTTTCACTGTGGGGAAGAACAAGTAACTCCAATGCAGACTTTGGCATTTGCTCCGTTTTCTTTTTACAGCTATTTCTCATGCTTGAAATGAATGGATCAGAACTCAAAAGAAACCTATTGAACACGTCTTCTATGGTATTTTTCCTACTGCTTTTACGCGAAAAGTGCTCCCTATAACTTTTAAAGTCCTTATTTCTAGCTTCTTGAGATTCTTCAGTTAGTTGGCCAATAGGCAATGGTGAAAGCGATATAATTTCTGGCCCGTGAATAAAGTATTTATGTAGAGTAGGAGGCATATAATACCATGGATAATTTTTAACAAATAACCTGGCAGTATCATTAGCGAAATTTGAAAATTTTTCTATATTGACCTCGTTGCCACTGGAAACAACTATTAATATTGTATGCATATTTTTTATCAACTGCAAATCAATTTTTGTAATTTCGGCAGATACTTCAGCATTCTTAAAAAAACGCCTTGCAGTATTCCCATCGTTTGAGTTTCCAAAACCTGGTTTTGGTTGGTCAACAATCAATCCAGTTTTCTCTCTAAATTCCTTTTGAATGCGTTTTTTGGTATTAGCAATAATTTTTTTGTTGTTTGTTTTTTTTTCACATTCACTTTTAGCAACTGGAGTTCTCTCACAAAACCTTCATAACTCAAAAATCGCACCAATGCGCAACAAGGCATTCTGGGATTTATTAGCTAAAATCTCATATTTAAAGAGCATAAAAACATTTTTTCCCCCGAATCACCCGCAAAGTTGTTGAAACTCAATGTAAATACCAAAAATACCACATTTTTAGAGCAATTTTGTTTCTTTTTTTTTTTAAATATTTCTAAAACATTTATCTAAACAAAAAGTAATTTTTTATATGCTCATATACCTGAAGTTGACGGTTCCATTATAAAACTTTTACTTATAGAAGTCTTAATAAAAAATATAATCACTTGAAATATCAAAATTTTCTTTTTTTTATCAATGCGAGCAAAAACAGCAAAAATTATTGAACTTTAAGCACTCACTGCAAATAAAGTAAACAACTCAGAACTTTAATTTTTGCAGTTAGTGATGTAGCATTTTATCTACTTTCATATGGTACCAAATACCGTTGTGAAAGTTAAAGTTCATCTTTTGAATTAATCGCCACTTTTGAAGGCTCTCACCCCACAGTGGGACGTGTTAACTAAAACTCTCGTCAAAAAAATCAAACAACTGGTCTTCTGGTGTTAATTTTTTGTACACAACCGTATAGAACGTAGTAAAATCATGTGCCGTGTTACTAATTGTGCCGGTTTAGTGATATTCGCGTTAATAAAGTTAAAAACTTTAAATATTTTTCTAAATTTTTTTATAAAAAATATCCTTTTGTAAGGATTATAACACTTTATTTTCCAAAATATAAATCATTGCTGATAGAGACAGTATTAAACGTGCTTAACAAAGCAAAATAAAAAACAAATTGCATTTGTCAAAAACAAAAAGTAATAAGAAAACAAAATAGTAAACAGCTGATTAATAACAAAAAATCGCCATCTAGTGTTGACTAGTAGTATTAGCACTCACACTCGTGGGCAATAATCTAGGTGCATATCGTTTTAATAACAAATAAAATAAATTTAATGAAATTTAAAATAAATCACATTCAATGGATGAAAGTAATCAAATTTTGGGTACTCCTTTACTGGAAAATGGTATCTTTAATACTCCCAGTGAAAATAGCTACCTAAAACAGCAGATTGATGAACTTAAATCAATAATTCAAAAATGAACCTTGAAATAATAAACTTGAAAATGGAAAACTCTGAACTTAAAAACCAAATGCTAAATTTACAAACAGATGGCAATATAACCATTAATGAAACAATTGAACATCCCTATAGAACAGATGAGGAGGAGCTAGAAAGGGACACAAATTGGATCATGGTCAAGTCAAAAAAACGTAAGGCCAAATCTCCACCTGTCCAAATACCCGAACCCAAAAATACTAATCCACCAAATCAAAGAAATCAAAGCAATAAAGAACAGCAACAAACCTATCAACCAAAATCTCATCAAAAACAACTTAATATGAATGATGAACAACGAAATAATGCACACCAATTTAATCAACAACGTCAAGATAAACTTCAAACAAGCGTCGAAAGACAACCTCCCCCGATAAACATATCAGGTATTTTAACATATGCTGAACTAAAAAATGTATTAGAGAAAGCAAACCTCACAGATTATAAGGTAATAGCTTTAAACAACAATATTTGGAAGATAAATACAGCTGATCCCGATGGTTACAGATCATTATCATCTACACTCAATGATGAAAAAATTGAATGGCACAACTATGAAACAAAAACAATAGGCCAAATAAAGTAATGGTAAGAGGATTGCACCACACTTGTACTAAAGACGACATATTAGTAGACTTGCAAGCTCAGGGATACCATCCAATAGATGCAGTCAACATAATCAAAAAGAATCTGTCGAAACTGATACAGGCATTATAACAAACCGAAGAGGGTTGCCACTATTTATGATAACCTTTAGTTATGAAGATAATATTGATAAAATATATAAAATCAAAAACATAGCAAATATGCAAGTTAAAATAGAAGCGATTAGAAGAACCACTGCCAGAATACCACAATGTAAAAATTGTCAAGGCTTTAACCACACAAAAAAATATTGCTATAGAGAACCCAGGTGCGTTAAATGTGCCGGTAAACACCAAACTTCGGAATGTTTTAAAACATCTCAAACGACACCTAAATGTGTAAATTGTCAAGGTAACCATCCTGCTAGCTATAGAGGATGCGAAATAGCCAAAGAATTACAAAAGATACGTAATAAAAATCGATCTACAATGCGAGAGGTACCAAACCCTGAAGCTCAGATCCAAACACAACAACGTCAACCACAACAACATCAACCACAACAACAACAACGTCAACCACAACAGCGGCATAACCAAATTGTGTCATTTCAACCGCAGCCACAGGTATCAGATTTTCAAAAAAGATCATATTCCCAAACAGTACAAAATCAACATACGCAGGATTCAACTAACAATGGAATTCTTGACGAAATCTTAAAAAGTATAGAAAAAATCAACCAAAGGTTAGATCAACAAAACAATATTAACGAAAAGTTTTTCAACAAAATTAATTCGATAGAGCTTAGATCTCAAAACAATATTTAATCTACAAAATGTATTCAACACTTCGTATAGCTATATGGAATTGTAACGGCTTATTAAACCGCTTACATGAAATTGAACTATTTTTAAATGAAGAAAAAATCGACGTACTTCTTATTTCAGAAAGTCATTTAACAAAACAATCATATGCCTCCATCAAAGGCTATAAAATTTATAACTCAATCCATCCCGCGGAACGAGCAAGAGGTGGAGCTTCCCTGATAATAAAGGAAAACATTCAACACAGCGAAGAGTCAAAAATTGAAACAGTGTTTCAATTGGCTTGTATTTCGGTAAATTTTAAACACATAAATTCATTTAAACTATGCGCTATTTATATTCCGCCAAAACATAATGTACAATATCACCAATACTTAAATATGCTTCAATCCCTTGGAACCCATTTCATAGTTGGTGGTGATTACAATGCCAAAAACAAAATTTGGGGGTCCAGGCTCACATCACCCAAAGGTTCTGAATTATACAAAGCATGCTGCCAGTTTAAATGTGAAATTTTCTCAGGAAATGAACCCACATATTGGCCTTCAAATCCAAATTCAATCCCAGATTTAATCGATTTTTATATTGCTAAAGGTATTTCAAAAAACTACATACATATAGAAAACTACTATGGTCTTTCATCCGATCATTCACCTGTCATTATGACTGTCAGTGATAATATCGTACAAAAACCTGTTCCACCAGCTTTAATAAGCAATAAAACAAACTGGAACTTATTTTATACTTTGCTAAATGGTAAAATTAACTTACAAACGTCCCTTAAATCAAAACACGATATCGAAAGTGAGCTAGACAACTTAATTGATGCTATCCAAACATCCGCTTGGGAAAGCACGCCAGAAATACAAAATTCTACAAAAACGACTACATATCCCAAAGAAATAAGGGAACTCGTAAATAAAAAACGCAAAGCAAGAAAAAGGTGGCAACTTGAACGCACTACGGAAAATAAAACTATTTTCAATAGATTATGTTCTAAACTTAAAAAATTAATAAATGAGTCAAAAAATAATACCATGTCTGCATACCTGAAAAACCTTTCTGCAAACAAAGATACAAACTATAGCTTATGGAAAGCCACAAACCAATTTAATCAAACATCACCGCATATACCACCGATTCGTAATCCAAATGGGACTTGGCTTAAGGAGGCCAAAGCAAAATCTGAAATGTTCGCAGATCACTTCGCTGAAATTTTCAAGCCTCTACCAAGACAAACAGCTGAAGAACACACAATTAAGAATTTTAAATTGGATAATAAAAGCATAAAACCAACTACTATGAAGGAGCTTAAAACCGTTTTACAAAAAGACCTAAGCACAAAAAAAGCACCAGGTTATGATTTAATAACCGGCAAAATTATAAAGAAACTGCCAGAGAAAGCTTTGAAAAAACTTTTATACATTATTAATGCATGTTTTCGAATTCAATATGTTCCGTTGCAATGGAAAGTTGCAGAAGTTATCGTTATCCAAAAACCGGGAAAACCACCTAATGAAATAGCATCATGTAGACCCATTTCATTACTTCCTGTGATGTCAAAGATTTTTGAAAAACTTTTTGTTAAAAGGCTACAGTATATAATAGAACAACGAAAATTGATCCCAAAGCATCAGTTTGGATTCAGAGAGCGTCACTCTACAGTAGAACAAGTCCATCGTATTATAGACTTTGCTGAAAAGTCGTTAGAAAAAAAACAAGTATGTTCAGCCGTATTTCTTGATGTAAGTCAAGCTTTTGATCGAGTTTGGCATCAAGGACTTTTATACAAATTACACAAAGATCTACCAAAAGAATTTTACAAAATTTTAAAATCATATCTAGCTGATCGCCATTTTCGAGTTAAGTTGGAAAATGAATATTCAAACTTAAAAAAGATAGAAGCTGGTGTACCGCAAGGTAGTGTCCTTGGACCTATTTTATACTTGCTATACACAAGAGATCTGCCTATACCTCAATCTGCGACAATAGCAACATTTGCAGATGACACTGCAATTTTGGCAACAGGAAAACATGAGCAAGAATCCACTAAAAAAGTACAACATGCACTTTCAGACACCATAGTTTGGATCAGGAAGTGGAGGATGAAACTCAATGAAAGTAAATCAATTCATATGAACTTCACCAACAAAAAAATTAAATACATACCATTATATATAAACAACATTAAGATACCACATGCTAATACTGCCAATACTTAGGCATGACTCTCGACACTAAAATAAAGTGGAAGGAACATATTAAAAAAAATCTCAGGAAATGAAACTAAAATTCAGAGAACTATACTGGTTACTTGGGAGTAATTCTGATGTATCTCTCACAAACAAACTCTTGGTGTATAACCAAATAATAAAACCAATATGGACATACGGAATACAGCTCTGGGGCTGTTCAAAGAAAACTAATGTACAAATTATTCAAAAAACACAAAACAAAATACTTCGTACTATCGTCAATGCTCCATGGTTCATTCGCAACGATGACCTGCATAGAGATCTGGGGATAAACACTGTAACTGAGGAGACACAACGTCATGCACAAAAGCACGCTACAAAACTTCAGCTTCATACAAATGAAGATCTTAATGAAATCTTCTTCTCTCACAACCCATATAGAAGACTACAGAGGACCCTTCCAATGGATCAGGTCAACTAGAAATATGTACACAAGTACATCAATTTATAATTTTTTTTGAGGATAATTAATGAATTATCACTCGTCACACTATTTACCTCATATTGTAATATTACTAAATGAGTTTTACTCAGTTGTAATTATATTTAATAAATAAAAAAAAAAAAAAAAAAAAAAAAAAAAAATTTAAATATAAATAAATGAATTTTAAAATTATATATGATTACATATTGACTTTTAATTGAATTATATGTAAAAGTAATCGATATTGTTTCCTGTTTTTACCATATATGTTTATATTCAATTCCCGACGAAAAAAGTTTATATATAGTCATTTATGTCTTGATATAATTGTACATAATTACATATGTGGCCAAATGTAATAATATATATTTACATCTCATATTTGTTTTTTTTCGAAATTTTTAATATAGCTATATATATCGTTAAATCTTATGTTATATATAACTTGGCCTTTTTATCTCATCATATATATTTGATAAAGCTAAAAATCAGATCGTATATACTTCCATGTATAAATATATATAAGAATATATAAACAAATAAAACTCACTTTAATATATACTGATATATGTTATCACATATAATTCTATATAATTATATGTGTTAAAATTAAAGAGAAAAACTCTATCACTTTTATATATAATTACACCGTGAAACACTAAAAATGTATCATTTAAGGTCGTACATCAAAAAATTTTAAAACTACTTTTTCGTATACACTTTTCGAAATATCCGCGAATTTAACTTCTACCAAAAATCCAGTTTTTTCATTAAAATTTTTTATTAATTCATATGGGAAAATCCACGAAATAGTACGATTTCAGATTTCACACAATTTTTTTTTTTTTTTTGGATTAGCTTATTTAAAATACATTAAAAAGCAATAATGCGCTAGAGTGAATCAATTATTTTGAGTGCTCAAAATGTCATAAACAAAAAAACGCAAAATGTTGGCTTATAAAATTTTTAAATCTTTCGGATTTGTCGGGGATGCGACCACACGTTTTTCGTGTAACCTTTCCGTGCTAAGTCTGAATTTGGTTTCCAAATTTTTCTAAAACATCTGGTTTTTGCGGGTATTTAAAAAAAAACTAAGGTAAGAAACATTTTATTTAAAATTGAATACCATATGTGCGGTTTACTGGTGGTCAAATCATATTTTAATGATAAACATTATAATTTGTTTTTCAAAAAAGATAAAAAGTAAAAAAAAAATGCAGCACAAAATTGAGTGGCACATCAGCGGTTTAAAAAATTATGGGGTCAAATATGTCTTTAACGGTAGAAATCAACATTACTATTATTATGTGAAACCGCCAAATTGATCGAATAAACTTTCAGTTCCCTACAAAACGTTTTTCTCCAAAAATCCCTAAATGGCTAACTTCAAGTTAAAGGCACACCCACAGCTTCAAGAATTATGGGGTCCAATATATCTTGAATTATACATGTTAACACAGCAATCATTATGTGAAAGTGCCAAATAGATTTTTTTGTTTTACATCACTTTTAGCTAAAAATACAACTTTGACTTGATTGGCCCATCCGCAGTTTAAATAATTATAGGTTGAAATCTGGCTTATATGATAGAGATCACCAGTGCTATTGTTCTCTGTAAGTGCTAAAAGGATCGGATTATCATATCGCTGAAAGCACAAAAATTAATAATCTCTGAAATCTCATTGAAAAAAACTTTTTAGGCGATTTCCTTTTATGCTGAAAAATTTATACCCAAAAGAGTTGAAAAACTTTTAAAAGTTTCAAGCAACATCAGAGTAAATTAGTGTAGTTTCTAATTGAGTAGAGCACATTAAAAGGGACGTTCGCCAGGTTAAATTCGTTGCCTCAGAAATATTAAATATTGTTATTAAAATTGTTAAACTTCTGAGTGAGATGGAATCGTACGGTTCCGTAGATTTTCCCATATAGCTAAATAAAGCATGGAACTTCATATGTTTGTTGTCGATAGCTGGAGAACAATGTTAATCCAATATCTTTGCGAATCAACAAATTTGAAACAAATTGGCACCGATTTGTTAATGCATATTTTTGCATATATTGGTATAAATGCATATTTTGGTATTTTTTTGTCGCATATTTTGCTATAAATGTATATTTTGGATTAAAATACATGTTTTTAAGAAAACTTTTGATGTTTTACTAAAAATAAATTTTACACAATTTATAAATTTTTTAAATGAAATATTTTTCAAATTTATACGTATTAAGGCAGAATTAGTTTGTACGTTCTGTTCTGTTACGAATAAGCTGTTTTGTTTCTGTTCAATTGAAAGTCTGTATGTGTAGTTAGTTTTCACTTTTTCGTTCTGTTCTGTTGCGGACAAATCTATTGAAAATAGAATTCAACGTTAAGTGACAGCCTAAAGTGCGTATGTATTGGTTTGTTGTGAAATCTTTTCTCAATATTTGAATCAGGGATGATAAAGTTGGTACTATAGTACTTTTTATGGTACTATTTGAAACTCAGATGTACAAATTTTTCTATGTATGAATTTCTTGGTCCCTTTAAAATTCAATAATTATTAATTCGATTTGCATTTATTAATTTGAATTAATTTGGAACCAAACGCTGTGAATTCAATCACATGAATTCACTGAGTGCGACTTATTACAGATGATTATATTAGAGTTTTAGTAATCGATTAAACCAATTATTGAATTCAATCACTAAGGGTTATAATTATTAACTAATTTTGATTTTCAAAAAAGTAAATAATAAAAATCTTATAAAAATGTGAAATTGACTATTAGCAGCGTGTTTTTTAAAATCAAATGAGTTCACGAACAAATTTGTTTGCAACCAATCACAAGGATTAAATTCGCAAAAAAACTGTGAGAAACGTAATTCAATACAGCAAGATATTAATAGCACATTCAAAAAATATTAAAAATTTGGTGAATTTAAGAAAAAATCTCAAAATTTTAATAGTTTTTTATATTAATATCGGCTAATTTTCTTAGTACGTACTTCTCATTTTTACATAGCTTTATGTAATATTTTCCGAAAAGTTTGGTATTGAAAATGATCCAAATCGGTCCAGCGGCTCAAAAGTAATGAGTGACAATGTGAAAGTACCTCTAAATTTTCCATACAAATTGGTGGACTGTATATTATTAGAATTCATTGTAGTGTCTGGTGTATAAAATATAACGTCATATTTTTCCACCAGACGCTAAGAGGTGTATAATATTTAAAATTCACCGCAAATTATTTTTTCTCTACAAAAACTTATTTTTTCACCTCAAAAATGTTTTTCACGACACAATTTGTTTTTTTACATCCAAAAAAGTTTTTCACCTCAAAATTTTGTTTTCACTTCTTAACATATTTTTTTGTTGTTTGATTTGTAATTGTACAAAGATTTGTTTGTTAATTTATATTTAATTTTTTTTTATACTTGTGATGCCGAAAAAGTACTATTTTATATGCAGGTTGGTACTATTTTAAAATCGCATTTATCATCCCTGAATTGAATGTTTTTGGTTTGAGTTTCTTTTACTTTTTAAAACAGCTGATTCCTCTCACAGAAAAAGTAATTACAAAATATTACCTACAGAACAGAACGACACAGAACGGCAACAGAAAGTAACAACTAATGAGGCCTTTATTTTTTTTTTATCACCAAAAGAAAAATAACAGAAAATGCAATTACTGACTTTCGGACGATATTTATTAGTATTTTCAATTTGTTAACCACATTTTAAAATACAAATTACTAAAATTGTGAAAATAATATTGAAAATGTTGAAAAAAATCAATAATAAATGGATATTTTACAAATTTTAAGTACATGTTTGAAGATTTTAAATACATATTTCATGTACATAAAACACAAAATATAAATGCATTAACTTCCGAGCCCTAATCATTATATAAAAAGTGATAGAATTTGTTTGATTTTATTGTATGATATATACGTACGTATATATAATTACACACTGAAGTATTTAGCTCTATATATAAATATATAAAAGATATAAAAAGTTCAACTTATATGTAACATAAGATATAATGATATATAATGATATATAGCGCTATATTAGAAATTTCCGTAAAAATAAGTATGAGATGTAAATATATGTCGTTACATATGGCCACATATAAAATTATGCGTAATAACATCAAATAATATACTGCTATATACCGCTATATATGATTATATAAACTTTTTAGTCGGTAAGTAAAAAGTGTTCATACATTTCCGAAAAAATCTCTGTGTTTAGTTCCCAATTAACTTTTTAATAAAAAATATAAGGTTGTACAGAAAGTCAGAGAAAGTTATAAACAGAGAAGACAAGTACGGGTTTTTGCCTATTTTACAATTGTTTTCCCATTCACATTTGTGTTTTTTGCCATAACCATACTTTAAAAAAAAAAAATCCTACAAAATCATAATTTGGAACTGAATTTTTTTTTTTATTTAATTACACTTAAATCTTTACGAAAATGAGCGTATAATATAATATTCCGGTGTTTACCGAAATGAAAATTAATTTGGTTTGTTTTTATAATAGAGTTAGGAGGGGTGGGGAATTTCAAAGGTTGTTTCAGATTCTTAAAATTGGAATACAAACATAACTTGCGAACAGAAAAACTGTTTATAAAATAAAATTTGCATATTTTTTGTTAAGATATGAGATAATTTTTTTTTACTTTATTTTTATTTTGTCATTGTCGTTGTTGTTTGCAAAGCACACCATAAGACATGATCTGCAAATCATCACAAAGTTCAAAAAATCCAAACTTAATATGCATAAATAATATATTAAAATTTTTAATATAAAATACAGATATTTTTTAAATGTGTTTAACGATGGTCATAAGTAGAAATTTATCCCTTAAATATTTGTTGAATGCTGTAGTTAAGTATTATTTATGACCAGTAAAGCGAAATTTTTTCAACTTTCGATTTCTACTTTCGACCGGAAAATCGGACAATAATTTTAGAATCTATGAGCTCGAGTGATTAACATTTTGCGAAATTTAATTATTTCGTGTCGCATATTTTTTAAAAAACATCGCTTGAGAACTTAGTTAGGTATCTATAGTGTGAATTCTTACGACGGACTTAATTGATAAAGTACAAAAAAGAAAAACATTTTTATTCATAGCGGCTACTTCGGCAGTTTTTTCCTAACACATTTCGCTTCGTGGCCACTAAAGGGCTATAATAATTCTGACAAAACGCACATCAAATAAAAGTTTTTAATGAGCTTAATACTAAATTCGAAAAAGCATCAACAAGTTCTAAGGACTTTAAATTTTATGGAGCAAACAAAATTTTCATAAACTCAAAAGGCATCCTTGTATAAAATTTAGAATTTTGCGAACTCAAAAGTATTTAATATGATTTATTGCAAATAAATAAGTATATTTCAAATTTCTATTTTTAATTCATTTTGATCAATGGTGATAATCTCTATCTTCGACCTCATATATTAGTTCTCATTTAGTGGGACAACTAGGTTATATGAATGTTTGATGTTTGCATTTAATTGTCACTTCTTTCAAAACGTGTTCTGATGATGGGAACCTAGAAAATTCCCGAAATAGATCTATGAAGCCATTCATGAAAGTGGTCAATTAATAAATTTGAAAAAAAAAAAACTCTTTAGATTATTTGTTAGGACAATATCCTAGTAATATAGAGTATGGCCTCGAACTTGAATAATTTTCATTTTCATTGCACAGTTAAAGGTCAAAAAAACATAATTTTTATTTTTAATAAAACTTATATCAAACTTGTAAAAATTGTAATTCTAATATGTTTAACTTGCTTGAAACTTAAAGCCGCCATAATTTTTGCGCAGTTAAAGATAAAGAATTAACGCGAATGACCTTAGCATGCTTAAAGATCGGCTAAAATCGGCACAAAATGTTATTCGTGTCATACAAAGAAATTTTTTTGAAAATATTATACTTCAAGTGTAGTTAATTTTCGAAGTTCTCCATTTATTTTTTTTGTATAATGCATTTGATAAATGTATCTTTACGCTATTTTAACAATTAGATTTCGAAAATATCATTGTGGCATTTTCAAGAGTAAAGTGTACTCTAAATATCTATCTTTATTTTGAATCATTATAAAGCGTCAATTGTATAACAAACAGCTTTACGAAGAGCCAAAATAGCCATTTTTGGAAGCTTTAACCGAGGTTTTCTCAAAATTGTGACGTGATTGCAAATTGTGGATGCTGTATATGAACTGAGGGCATCTAACAAGTACTAAATCACAGATCGAAAATCAAACCATGAAAGCTTGTCGAGGAGTGTCATTGACTCTGACTTCAGCGAAAAGGAATTAGTCTCGATTTTATGCAAAACTTAAAAATAACATTTGTAGCAATTCTATACTCATAGAAGCAAATCTTTAAAAAAAAGCAGAAAAATCTGCTAAAAATTAGTTTAAATTTATATTGCAGAAAAAAACTGGTCAAATTAGCAGATTTTTTGCCAAATATTAATAAAATGAGAAACAAAAATAAACCTGATAACTTTACAAAATTTTAGTTATATTCGAGTTAAGTTTTAGTTAATTGAATTTACAATTTGCTCTGTTAAAAAGATATTTACTCTGCTAAGAAGAGTAAATTTTTATTCGCATTAAAAAAAAATCTAAAAAAAATAACTTTAAAAATTTCACATTTTCTTATGATTTGCAGCAAATTTTTTTCCGATTTTGCCAGATTAATTTGTTACTTTCAATTAACTAAAATTTATTCCAAATATAACTAAATATTTGTAAATTCAACATATTTATGTTTGCTATTCTTATCGTAATAATTTCTACCAAAAAAAAAAAATAATCGGCAAATTTTACAGTTTTTTTAAACTAAGTTTTAATAGTTTTTTTTTGTTATTTCTATAGGTTTATTTCTAAGAGCGTAGTTGACAAATATGATTGCCACTTTCATTGCTTATACACTCATAGAAATAAAAATGTAAAAATAGCAAAAAAGCTACTAAATTAGTTAAAAATTATCTTGCAGAAAAAACTGCTAGAATTTGCAGATTTTTTTACTAAATATTAGTGTATAGCAAAAATAAATCTGTTAAATTTACAAATATTTAGTTATATTTGAGATAAATATTAGAAAATTGCAAGTAAAAAAATATGTGCTAAAATCAACAAAAACATTTACAAAACAATCATTCAAAAATGTGAAATTTTTAAAGTTTTTTTTTTTTTTTTTTAATGCGAATAAAATTCTGCTCTTATGAAATCAGCAATTTACATTTTTTTTGTAAAAATTTCAGTTCATTTTAGCAAAATAAGCTATTATTTGCATTCTATTAAATTTGAGGTAAATAGCAAAAATTTTGATAATATTACAGTTTTTGTTTGTTATGTTAAGTCTACAAATATTTAGTAAAATTTTTTGCTAATTTTACAGAGGAAATGCTATTTTCAACTAACTAAAATTCACATCGACTATAACTAAAATTTTGTAAACTTAACAGGTTTATTTTTGCTGTCCCCAATTTTGTTAAAATTTAGTAAAAAAAAAAATCTGCTAAATTTAGCAGTTTTTTCTGCAAAGTAATTTTTAATTAATTTTTAGTAGCTTTTTCTGTTATTTTTGCAGGTTTATTTCTATGAGTGTATTAACCATAAATCTTTTTAATCTGTTTAATTATCACAAAAAGTTAACTATTAAGCAACCCAATAATACACTAAGTGTACTTTTCAATTAAGCAATTAAGCACTAAATATTTCAGGAGTAAAATCGTTTAAATTTTTTTGAAAATATGCAATGAAAATTAAACATTGTTTTTTTTTTAATCACAAACGGAAAATTCTTTTGTTTTTCTAAAGAAAACAATGTTTCCTGTCTGGCTGCCAGATATTTTAACATGCTTTTAAACGTGCATACAATCCCCCACCGCTTCGCCAAATAGCATTACTTTGCATTATCTGACCAAGGTAATGACGCTAATGTTAGTGTACTCTTTTATATGTTTTTCAAATATTATTTTAACCATTTCAAAGTGTATTATGAGAAAATTCTCCAGTGCCATAATGATAAACAGATGAGACAGTTTTTGCATTAGGGTAGTTATTTAATTCAAACTTTTTAAAGACCCGTAAACGTTATTGTTTCTTGTTTTTAGATTTTTTATACAATGCACGTTGTTATTTGAAAAAAAAAAACCCCAGACAGATAGATAGACAATAAAAAAGACAATATGGGCTAACTGACACAGAGGTGAACACTCTCTTACATATACGCACATACACACAATCACAATATATCGCTGTTTTATATTCAAATGGAGCTAACTACGTGCATACAAGTGTTAAGGGGAGTGAAAAAATTTAAAATATTTACAAATAAACCGTCTACAATACGAATTAAAAACTGTTACTTAATACTAAATTTTTTTGTAATAATACCTCATATTCGCAGCGTTGCAGCTCAATATTTTTATTTGAAAATAATCCACAAATTAAAACTTTATTAGTATTAGAAAAGAGTATTTCTTTATTGCACCCCGTTGCTGTATCTAATGCGAGAAGTTTTCGCATGGGGAAATGCAACTGTGCCATATCTAAAAGAGGATGAGTCACATATGCCAAATTATTTTTCAGATTAACACAAAATGGTTGCCTGTAGGTAAATCTGATATTAAGTTACCCACCCTGTCATTTATATGGAAGAGGTGCATTTCTCGATGTGATTTTTTTTTTTAGAATTGTACAATATTTTTGTTTTACCTTGCGTTAAAACTAGATTTCGCCAACTAGTTCGTGTATCATATTATACTTTACCATATGATCGAAATCTAGTTTGAACTAGATTTAGATGGTAAATGCAAATGCAGCTTTAGACAGATTTGGCTTTGACTCGAAAATATGATATAGCCTTTTTCAAAGAGTTAATAAATTTGTAATTTAACTTTGAATGTTAGTGACTCTGCTAATATCAGCAAAAGCTTCGTATAAATATTTGTAGGCAAGAACCAGCAAAAAAAAAAACCGTAAGATCACAAAAAATTTACCCTCAAATTTTGTTGACAGCAAAGAACAGTATATTTTGATAAAATCAACAGCAATATTTTCTAAAAAGTTGTAGACTGCTGATTTCAGAAAGTCTGACCTTTTATTCGCTTTTTGTTTTGAAAGCGGTAACAATTCGATGCCAAACATCAAACATTCATATAAACTAGTTTACTCACTACATGAGAACTAATATATGAGCTTGAAGTTAAAGATTATAACCATTGATCAAAACGTGTTCTGATGATGGGAACCTAGAAAATTCCTGAAATAGATCTATCAACACTTTCCTGAAAGGGTCAAATAATAAATTTGAAAACAAAAACTCTATAGATTATTTGTTAGGATAATATCCTAATAAAGAAATATAGAGTATGGTCTCGAACTTGAATAATTTTCGTTCTAATTTTTAGGTCGAAAAAACATAATTTTTATTTTTAATAAAAATTATATCAAACTTGTAAAAAATACAGGTACGGTCTTAGTTTTCTTCCCCTTTACATTTTGTTTTTAAATAAAACAAAACAAGTGTAAAAATCAGAAGGAGAATAAAAACAAAAAGCGTATATTGTACCAAAAGTTAGAGCAAGTTTTCAATTTATTTTTGATCAGCGATGGTGACAAATTCGGTTACCACAACGAATCGGTTCTCTGTGTGTAGTGCTGATAACACCGTTCAACAAAATCAACAAAAAATTATACAGCGGCGTTGCGGTCTATCATTTCGAAATGACTTTAGGACGCAGATCACGAATATTGTCTTAGAATTTCAAAGTTAGATATAGTTAAAGAAACATTTGCAAACAACATTTTGTAAAAAATTTAAATTTTTTTTAAAAACTTTTTGTAAAAAACACAGAATTGAAAACAATAATGCTACTTTTTTTCCATCATTCAAATAGCGTGAACTATGACTTTCAATGTGATATATTACATGTTTCGTAAGATGAGATAATGTTCCATATGCATGTATTTCCTATTTTTCACGATTTCGCTAATAAAAAATCTACAACAAAAAGAAGGGAAATTTAAATATTTACCTTTAGTAAACATCACAGTAACTTAATTTATGTACTTTTGCACTTATTTAAAAAAAACAGCTTAAACATAAAAGTATTATATATTTGTATGGCTTAAAAATATGGAGTCTGTGACAAATACTACACACACAAAAAGATAGAAAATCAAGTAGAAACAACATTTAATTAAATAGAAACAGCTTTGAAATCAAACAAAGTTTGTTTTCTATTTAGTTTAAATATGTTTCTACTTATTTTTAAAATGCGGCTATGATATTTATAATGTTGAAATAATTTAATATAGGAACAAGTCTATTTCAACTTGAATGATATTTTCTTTAAAAAGATTCATACACACAGCGAAATGAAGTGCCAACCGAATTGAAAAGTGTATTTTGGTGTTAACAACCAACAAATGCGGTTAGTACAACCATATTAAAATTTGATTTCTGAATATTTTGGTTCTTGCAATTCAAGTTCAGTTGCATTAACTGAATTTTGTTGTGAACACCAATATTCATATGTACCAACCGATTTCAGTTGTAGTGACCAAATTGGTGTAGTATTAACAGAATTTCATTTGGCAAATGTCTACATTTTTCTCTGTGTGTAATTAATTAATTAATTTTTGTGCAAAAATAAAATATTAATTTAAATGCGAAATAATAATTGATTTAACTATGATTTATTTTCTCTGTGTAACAAAATTATAATATAAACAAACAATAATATAATATAAAGTACACACAGAGAAATAAAGTGCCAACCGAATTGAAAAGTGTATTTTAAGGGTAACAACTTATAAATTCAGTTAGAACAACGATGTTTATATTAGATTTCCGAATATTTTTGCTGTTGCAACTAAAATTCAGTTGAATTAACCAAAATGTGTTGTGGAAACTAATGTTAAATTGTGCCAACCGACTGAAATTCGTAATAACCGTATTTGAGTCGTAGTAACAAAATTTCAGTTGGCGAATACCTTAGTTTTTCTCTGTGTGTAGCTTTTAATAATCATACATGGCCCTAAGGGCTTTGGTTATGTAAATTGAAGAGAATAAATTCTATATTTTTTATAAAATAAAAAAAAAATTCAGAAAAAAAACATTGGAATCTGTTTAAAACATGTTTTCTGATCAATACCAACCAAGTTCTAGCTAATGGAGGTGTGTTTTTTTTCTAAAAACTAACGACTTTAAATTATTCGTGTTAAAAATGTACTTTTCATATTTTCTGTATAGTAAAGTCATACAAAATAATAAAAAAAAGTTATAAAAATTGGATTTTCTGAAAATTTGAATATACAATTTATTGGCTTTTTGAACATCATGTACTAAAATTTTGCAAATTCGATTAATGAATTTTATAATATACACACAGAAAAATATTTAGCCATTTGCCAACTGAAATTCTGTTACTACGACTTAAACTCGGTTACTACGACTGTAATCGGTTGGCACAGCTGAATGTAGGTTTTCACAACAAATTTCGGTTAAGTCAACTGAAATTTAGTTGCAACACCCAAAATATTCAGAAATCTAATTACAATATGGTAGCACTAACTGAGTTTACTAGCTGTTACCAACAAAATACACTTTTCAATTCGGTTGGCATTTTATTTCTCTGTGTGTACACATAAAATATGTGAAGTTTCCACTTTAATTGTAAGGATATCCGTCCTCTTTCACTTAATCGCAATCAATTGATATATATTTTAAATGCTCAAAGTCCATGCTTTAAAAGCAAATTAAAAGTTATTTGGAGTTTATTCAGGTTTACGAATTAATAAAAACACACGACTATTTAAAAAACCGGAGCTAAAATTTAAATTTGGCTTTTATGTACATCATCTCAGTCCTAACATCTTTCTGAATTAAAAAGTCGCATGTCCAATGCATTTTTAGTGTTAAACTGTGTGTCGTTTTTAAATGTGATAGTTTTCTGAGACACATTGGTATCACTTAGTAATTGTAACATCAAAAAAGGACTGTAGATAGCTCATTTTTAATCAAAAATACAAATTGTTGAAAAGAGCTCAATCTAATTATGCAAAAAGTCCAGTGTTAGAGTGATATTTTTATTTAATATTAATACCATAGATGACAGCTACGTCAGTTAATATTTATTTTGGCATCGAAACCTTTTTTTCTAAAAAAAATGTAGATTGCTCCGTTGGGATATAAGACAACGACATGTCATATTACATTACATTTTTTTTATACTGACTGCCAAGAAATTAGTATTTTACTAATACTCTCAGGGAACTTCTGCTGTGAATATTTGTAGTGTTCTTTTTTTGTAGTAAAACAGTATCTTTATTTTTTAGTGAAAAAAACAGTTATTTGTGGAAGAAATTTGAGTTTTGACTAGATTTGTAGTTCATTTAAAAAAACAAAGCAAGTCAAATTAAATAAATTTGCATTTATATAATCAAATTTTTTACTACATTTGTGGTTCATTTTAACAACAGTCAAAAACAAATGACAATGTCCGTTGAAATTAATGAAATGTAAGTAGCCCTTTTTTCAAGTGAAATTTCATTTGTTTTTAACCACATTTGCAGTGGTCTTTACCTTCCTAATATTCGAAGTGCACTACCTCCTAATTTGAAAAATTAAACTTCCTGTTTATTACAATTTAATTAAAAATTATATACTTACGCTCTTTCCGCAAGACGGTGCATTGCCTACAAATGGCAGCCTTGCGCCAATATGACTTCTGCTCCCCTGTTTGTCGCCTACCAAACGACTTTGTAAGTCGCCAACCCGTCTCCAACGCCGCCTACCTCTGCCACATGAAGTAGGTAAGCGTTTACTGTTAAGCGGTATCGTATAAAATTCTGCACAATCCTGGAGTTGAATAAATTCCGATAATAAACAAAAATATAGCACGATACAACAGTTTATGTCACTGCGAATGAAAGCGATTTTGGAATAGTTACGCGTTATTCCCTTTTAAGATAGATACAAATTGTTGCTGTTGTTGTTGTTATTGTTATAATATTTGGCCGGTTTAAAAAAAAAACTAACACGTTTGCAGAACTAATCGTTGTTAATTTGAGTGTTCATTGATTTCAAATTGAATTTTATGTATGTATGTATGTGTATTTTATGAACAGTTAATACTCGTATTTATTAATTTTTGTTGTAGTTGTAATTGTTGTTATTGTTTGTTATTGTTGTGCTGTTCACGATTTATAAAAAAAGAAAAATGCAATTCAATCATATTGAAATTTCTTTTTGCGTCACACAACTGACAGATGAGTTTTTCTATGGCCTGTGACAGTTTATTAAAAATGACAGTAGTAGTTGCCGTTGTAGTCGGCGTGTGTTTGTTATATGTTAGCAATTGGTTGCGATTGTGTATGTTTAATATCGTTTTGCTTTTATTTGTTATTTTTGCTTCTGTAGATGGCTTAAAGTGGCATCTAAATAAATGGTCTTTATGTAGTTTTCCCAGCCCCGCCTTTTCAGCTTCTTTTTTATGTATGCACAATTAATCTCCCAAAGGGAAATTTCAATACTGTTCTTCGCAGAAAAACCACCATTATAAATGCAACATGCACAAACTTTATCGCCGAGTTATGTAGTCGTTGTTGCAACTACACCAGACACAGAAACAGTGTGCTTTTTTGTTCTTTGCAATACCATGAATGGCATTTTTACTTTATTGGTAGTAGTGGTGAGAATTGCACGTCTGTATGTTTGTTTTTCTTTTTGGTGATGTTAAGAAAATTTCGATTTTCTTTTTTTATGAATATCTTTGGAAAAAAACAACAATAAAACAGAACAGCTGAAAATCTTTTAGTTTAACTATTTTTATAGTTGTTGTTGTGTTTGCCTACTTCTCAGGTTTGTAAAATGTCGCACTCAAAAACTTTATTCCAAAAAATACTACACAAGTTTAAACGCTCTTTTATTCAAATCCGTTAACTCTGCACAATGTGCCATTATTAATGCCGCAATGTTGATTTAAATGCAGTCTTTTCGTAAAATCGGGCACAAAATGTGTTTGAAGTGTTGTTTGCCTACTTTCAGTTGCTGCTTTAATACCGACACAAAAAAAAAAAATAAAAAATTAAAACGTTATCACTCGTCCGGAATTTCAAAAGACTATAAAAAAAAGTGAACTAAATTTTGTTCATATTGTATATTGAAGACAAACAAATTTACGGCACGGCACCCACCACTCACTATGACACTGGCTGCAAATAGAAGAGGCAGAAAAAAAGGGAAAATGAAAAGATAAATTAGATTGAAATAATTAAAAAGTTTATCTTAAAATATGCAAATACTTAAAATGAAATATTTATGTAAATAAACAGGCAACTCGAGAAATACAAATTAAAATAACACTCAAACACTCACTCACAACATTAAACATCAAACGGATTTTGAGTTTGCTTCTACATATTTTCAAGTCGAAAAGTAAGTCTTAATTAATTTTGCACAAAAAATATAATTCAATTAAATATAAAAATAAAAATAAAGTACAAAATAAGGTTACACACAGAGAATTAATTTGTATCTGTAACTTAAATTGTATGCTCAGCCGCCATATCTTATAATTGCAGTTAAGTTAAGTTGTAGCAACCGAAACCATTTTATGAACATTTTGTTATTCAGCGTGTATAGAATTTTATCTGGGAACAGAAATAAATAATTTTTGCATATTAATTTTAGTTTTTAAAATTTTTTATTGGATGTCTTGCCAAATATAACACATATTTTTTTTTTGTTGCTACTACATACACCTATCCCTCTGGAATAATAATTTTTATACTATCAAATTTTTTGCAAGTTTGGTACAACTCAGATTTTCAGGGCAAACACCTAAAATATCTTTAAGTTCTCTTACATAAAATTAAAAATCAATTTTTGTGGTATCGTATAAATCAAGGGCTTACTGTTTTTATATAATTTCTCTGCTTTCCGATGACACTTGCTTTGAATTATTGCCAAACAGAAAATTTTAACATTAAGTTTGACATTTAGTTTTGGCAAAATAAATAATTTAATGACATTAAATACAAATTTTTAAAAGCTCGTTTTGTTTTATGCTAAAACAATATTTTTGACGTATCTGCATAATGTTGCATTAAACAAATTTAATTGAAATATTTAGACTAATTTTAATAGAGAATTTTACAGAAAACGTTCACAAGAAAATCATTTGACCAAATATTGTCTTGTTTTGAGGATAATTATGAAAAAATCAGCCTGAACTTGTATACATTTTGAGAAATAATTAGTATAATAGAGTAGCTTCTAAAATAAAATAATTTAAATATTTCTAACCCAGTTAGAAAAGACAAACGGAACATCAGCGGCAAGGAACTTTGCTTTCCCAATCCCAAAATGATAACATTATTAGAAAAATATTCCGTTTGTTCAAAAAGTGTTGGGCAAGCACTGCGGAAACAAAATTCCCAACGTTGGCAAAATGTTGGTAAATCCACAAAATAGGTGGTCTAAAAAGAAATTTTACAAATATAAAATTAAGAAAAGTTCATTTATAATTTGTTTGGCAGCCGACAGCTCTAACCACTGATCTAACGGGACATATAATACTTGATAGCTCAAAACGTAAATGAATGATAAGTGCTGGGTGACAGTTGACTTCTTAAGTATCTCAGCACAGGCATAAGGTTTGCTGGAAACAACTTGATAACGTTGGGAAAACAAAAAAAAGTTGTTCTTAAAAGAGCTTTTACAGAAACAAAAAAATAAATTTTATATAAAAAAAAATATTAAAATGTATTAAAAAATCACAAAAATAAATTATTCCTGAAACCGGGATCGAATTCGGAACCCTCCGACTACAAACATTTTTAAACAAAGCATATTAATTTTTATAAAATTTATACTCTAACAGTGGTTAGACTTTTGAGCCATGGCAATTTATGGCTGGATATCACTGGGAAAATACTTTATCCCAAAGTTGGCATAGTGTTCTAAGCCAATTATTTGCCAATGTTTTTTTTTTTGTAGACCACTGAAATTATTGTAAAACAAATACCAGCAATTTGCTTTTTGGAAAAGCTGAAAAGGCGCCTTAAACAAGTGTTCTTTCAGTATTAAATTTACAATTCATCGGTTAGCCGGTTGTACCGCTAGCAGTTTCTGGTTGGATAAGTAACTAATAAATGGTGGGTAACAATTGACTGATCAAATATGCTAGCACTAGTATAGGTTTTGCTGGAAATAGCTTGCCAACGTTTTGAGAACAAACAAAAAGTTGCAGCTTTTCCGAAAACAAAAACAATTTATTTTATGTAAAAAAAATATTAAAAAGTGTAAAAAATCAAAAAAAAAAAAAAAAAATGTATGTCTGAAACCGGGATTGAACACAGAAACTTCTGACTACAAACTTTTTTTAAACAAAACATCTTCACTTTTATAAAATAAATGCTCTACTTGTGGTTATACTTTGTAGTCCTTGGTAATTTATGTCTAGATAGCACAGGGAAAACACATTTTGCCAACGTTGCCATAGTGGTCTCAGTCGGTTATTTGCCAGTGTAATTTTTATAGGCTACTGAAATTATTGACAAATACTGGGCAAATGCTTTTTCGAAACGCTGGTAAAGCGTCTAAGACATGTATTCTGCCAGTAATTTATTAAATTGGTCGGTTAGCCAGTGGTATGTCAGTACCTGATATAAAATATAATAGTTGTGTTTGTTTACATGACATTTTTACAAATTTAACTCATTTTAAGCAGATTTTTTACTCGAAAAATTTCATTCAGCTGAAACTAGTAACATCCCTATGGGGAATGGGACCGGTCCTGCGTGTGCCACAGGATCGGTCCCTTCGTGCCAGAGACCGGTCCTCTGCTAAACCCTACCCTATGTAAACAACTGGCAACTTTAACATGGGCTTGTCATAGGAGGGGGTCATTTGTCCTACTTTAAACCGCATAGTGGCATGCCGCAGGACTTACCAAAGATGGGCATACCACAAGACTGTCGCAAAAGGGGCATATCGGAGGACTAACCAAAACAGACTAACCACATGACTATCCTGAAAGGGACATGTCGTACAATTTAATAATTTTTAATGTAAAAAAATGGTAGAAAATGCAACAATAAATTTCTAACTCATTGGCTTTTTCTGGTCAATATGTATACCAGTTAGGTGCTATGTCCTTCTTCTACCAGTCACCGAACTAGTCTTGTTACATCAATTTAGACTACATAACTCACATCAATTGTAAATAATACTAGTCCTGTGATAATTCCTTTTCCAGCCGTCCATGTTCTTTTAGATCAATTTTCGCATGCCGATAATTTCTTAATAAACCCAAAAAAAAAACATAATTATCGACAAAAAAAAAAACAAAATTAACAATTTTTAGTTTAAAAAATAAAGGAAAACTAAACAGCTTCCAGTGGGTAAAATTCTGGCCAACTGGCTTTTTTTTTGTTAATAAGCATTCTGGTTAAGTGGTATGTCCTCCCTTTACCAGTCACAGGATTGGTAAGTTTAGGACAATTTCACACTGCTTAACCCCCTTCAGTATTAAATTATACCAGTTCTGTGATAAGTCCTTCTTTAACCAGTCACTTTTAGGTCAATTGACTCTTCATTTCCCTTAGGGATGTTTTTCATTTGAATATATAATAAAATTGAACACATTTCTACGCGAATCATTTTTAAATTAATAACAGTTAGTGATGCGCTTTAAAGTTTGCACTCCGCGCATGTTATATCCCGTTTTTTGTTAATTTTTTTTTGTTTATTTAGTTTGTCTAAATTTTTGTATTCCTGCACTCCCCTTCCTACACTAGTTCTGATATGGGAAATTAGTTTTTTTTTACGCTTTAGAGTATCAATATAGATGCCTAAATTTCAGAAACTTCATTTCAGCAAATTTCATTTGTAATAACATTTTTCTTATTCCATTTTTGAGTTTAACTAGTTTGCAAATATTATTTGCATTACACTTAAAAAAAAAATAATATCCACATATACCGCCGCAGATATTATTGCTTGAAGTGCTACTGCCAACTTAATTTCAAATATTAAATAAGTGTTAGTAATTGTACAATGGAAAACTGTTTGAAAGAACACTTTTTTTGTTTAAAATTAGAGTTAAACAGAATCAGTGAAAATATACGTAAAATAGGAGTATTAGTTTTGTATTTATAAAATATCAAATCGGTCCTTTTCTTACCGCATCTATTAAGATATGTAATGTCACATTTTCAGAGGCGTTAAAAAAGTTTCCGCAGCGCATGCATTTTCCGATTTTTCTGATCCCCAATTTTTATAATAGGAATACGAATTAAAAATACAAACCAAATTGCAACACATAATTTCTTATAAATACTGGCAAAAGAGATTTAAAAGTCCCAGCTTCTCATGTTATCCAATCATTCATGCAATTAACGACATATTAAAACAGTTTTTTGTTTCGTTTGCAATTGTTATCAAAAAATATTTGTCCTTTCAAATTTTTAATTAGTGAAATCTATCCAATAAATTTATAGATACAGATTTTTGCATACAAATGTATTTATGGAAATGTTAACGCGTTTTCATGCTGTTTTTTATGGAACATATTAACAATGTGAGTTATTTAATTGATTTAGACATCATGCAGCGAAATTAAATTTAAAAAGGAATGTTTAAGCGGTTGTATTTGTGATATCAATTTATGCTTTGTTGTTTTTTCTTTTAGTTTTTGTTCACATTTATTTTGTTAGTAATCTTTTACCATTAGTAGCGGGTGAAATAATTATTTTTTGTTTTATTTTATTGTAGTTTTTTATACATATAATTATTCTTTTTAAATTAATATTTCACTTCATCCCACAATGTCTTCTTTGAAAAACTCTTTAAAGAGTCCACCTGTCGAAAGAATAAATTATAAGTGTTTTCTTTGTAAGGATCTTTCATATGACCAGACAAGAAAAAAACTTAAAAATTCTATTTGTGTATTTAAAGCAAGAAAATATTAAAAAAAAACCAAAAAGAGAAAGTAAAAGAAAACCTTAAAATAATAAAAATGTTTAAAGTTCAAATTTAATACAGTAAAAGTTCTATAATTGTCACCTGCTTTAAATGTCTTATGTGTGCTTAATTGTTACCCACCTTCAAAGGTGGGAAAAACTGATTCATGACTTATTTGGTGTCTTGACTTGACATCGAATTGTTCATTCAGTGAAAAATTTCTTATTAGAACACGGCTTTCTCTTTGTTCTTGTTATAACAACGTTTTTAGCAGGTTTGTTTTCAAAACGATGTCTGTCATGTGTCTACTAAAGGGGCGTATGAATGTTTTACAAAATATTTTATTATATGCTGTGATGCCAGTTTTTCCAATTTTAATACTTAAAATTCCAAAAAAACACACTATTTAACTTAAAAAGTTCTTATTTTTTTAGGAGATGCTTTAATTTTGCACATGTTTTCATAATTTTCAAGATTTATTATTATTATAGAAAAAAAAAGTTGTTGTTGTATAAAAAAGTTTCTTGCGAATGTCTTGCAAGACATTCATGCTCCCCTTTAGTGTGCCTACCATCAAACATGCTGCCAGATCTATTTTTTGTTTGGTGGCATCACTAACAAGTAAATAAAATAAATAAAATATGCAACATTTCATAACATGTTAAATTATTTAAATTATTATTACATTTAAATCAAATTGCCTTTTATTTTTACAAAAAAAAATTGTGAAAAATATGAAATTACAATGAATTCATTTGCGACCTACTCCGGCAAATAACATAAAATAATGAATGATAATATAAAATTGACATCACGTCTACCCCACCTGGAACAAATTAATTCTCGTTATACCGACTAGAAATTGTTTGCTGAATGAACAACTCGATGGCAATTCAAGACACCACTTTAAAAGCCATTAACACTAAATTTAAATATTCTAAAAGAGTAGTTTTAAGAAAGTGAAGCAAAATAAAATATACGAAAAAAATATAAATTTAAGCTAGTGTTTTTCCTAATCGAATCAGCGTAGCGCAGCAAAAACAGTCATTACCAAGTAATTAAGCGGCTATTTACTCGCTTGATTATTTTTGCTCGCGATGACCCAAAATTCATGAGTGGTCATTACCCTCTCGCTTACAAAAGAAATGAGAATACTGAGTTACCTGATTGGTTATTCATAGTGAAAGAAGTAATTACTTTTACATTAGGAATAAGTGGTTACTCACAATGATGGAATAAGTGATTACCAAGGTGTTGCAAAATACGTAGTTATCTCTGAATTATATTTTTTAAGAAATCTTGAAAAAAAAAATTTCAAATAGTTTTAGGCATAATTATTTTGCAAATACATATAAGTATCTATAACCCATTATCAGGAAGTCATTAATTTGTATTTTAAAGTAATGCAATATTTAATGACCTATCATTACTTGGTAATCTATATGCTAATGATCTGTCATTATAATGTTTTTTCAGGGAATATTATTTTGTTTTGTGATACATACAACATCAATTACCCTGAAAAAAAAAATAATTTTTTTATAAGATTGTTAACCCTTACCGCCACTATGACAAAAAAAAAGTCTAAAATGTTACATTATTTTCAAAGCTCTAAGTATGAATAAAAATAAAACAAAATTAAAAAATTGCAAGAATTAGAACAATTTTGGGCGCTTTTATTAACGCCAGCATAGGACTTAAAAATTAATACTGAAGGTATCCATCGATCCACTTAGCGTGTGGACCGCTTTAATCCTGGCGGATTTAGAGGAAAGTCAGTATTTTTGCTAAAAAAGAAATTTAGAAGTTTATTTTTGCTGAAGGAAACTAATTTTACATTGTTATTTCTATTATTTGATCACAATTACTTAGTTCAAAAATATTAAATACTAGCTCATTGTTAACCCATGTTTTCCGTACACATAGAGAATAAATTAGTTGGAAATCGGTTGGAAATATAAGAAATCACTTGCGTAACCACAAATTTCATTCCGATTACTAATTTTTTTAATTAAAACTGTTTAATTATTGTTACAAGTCTATATTTTGGTAACACACCCAAAAGTGTTCTGTAATACTTCAATAATTCGTTAAACCAACCAATACTGAAGAAAAAACTGAATTGTGATAATGATCGGTAAACCCAATCGTTACAAATAACTAAAATTGGTATTTGAAACTATCAATGTATTTTAACAAAATAATTTCCATATTCACTGATAAATAAAATGTCAATAAAATAAATATATATTTTTTTTAATCAAAACGAAACTAAATAGAAACGAATAAATTAACTAGGAAAAAATGCTGAAAAATCACCATCAAGAGAGGAAAATTATGGTTCACGTATGTACAATTATAAAGAGAATTAGAATTCCAACTTCCTCCCTTCATCCCATAGACTATTCGAAGAAATCCATGATTATTTCAATAATATGCTTATGGAAAGCTCCTATTTATTTCAATGGGAAGACAATATCCAGAAGACTATCTGTGAGAATGTTCGAATTGCTAAAACAAAATATGTACTTATGCCTTAAAGTTTTTGGAGATTTGAAAATCTCATAATTACGTTAGAAATTGGAAATATTTATTTATAACTTTTATTTTTATATGTATATTAAAATTTAAAACTAAAAAAAAAATGGAAACAGTGTTTTATTTAGAACGAAAGTATTCATATAAAAAATTCGGTCGAATGTACAGAATATAATATTCTAATATGGTAGACGTAACTGCAAGAATCTGTAGTTGTAACCGAATAATGTGATAGTACACATAACTACCCGAATTCGGTTGGCAACAAATTCGGTTATCACAACTAATCTGTTCTTTGTGTGTTGGACAAAAATGTTACATAAAATAAACTTGAGGTTACAACTGATTATTTTCAAATAAAACAAAATTTAAAAAAAGTACAAGATTTTGCAGACAAGAGGCATAAAACGCAAATTTTTATAATAGTATCCACTCGTTTTCTGTGTTCGAACCCTAATACTTGCCAAAAATTGCTCATCAATAAAATCACTTTATGTACAAAATCAGTTTTCGATTAATGATTTATTACATTGAAAATTCTACTTAATTATGAAATGAACTTATTTTAAGTTTCTTAATTTAAACAAAATTCAGTTGTAACCATCAATTTTATTTTTGTGGGAAAATTTTGAAATCCGGTTAACAAAGGTTAACGATATGCCAAATATTTAATATTTCGGAACTAAGTTATTGTAAGTATTTGCAATGTAAAATTAGATTCTTTCACCCAAAAAAATATATTTTTACATTAACTTTCCTCCAAATCTACCAAATTAAATCGAGATTGAGAGATCCCCTAAATATTATTATATTTATAATTCTCATGACGTGTTTAAAGAAAAGCGATCAACATTTTTCTAATATTTGCAATATTTATTTTTTTTTTTATTTATAATTGGAACTTTGAAAATAATTTTAAATTTTAAAATTTTTTCCCCTAGTGTGGTTAAGGGTTAACAATCTTATAAAAACTAAATATTTTTTTCATGGGTTAAATATAATACAAAAAAAAAAATAAAGATTAATTTAAGTTTCCTGTTTTTTTTTTAAATATTTTTTTGAAAATTTGTAATTTTTGAAAATCGGAAAATTTTCAAAGTCTGGTAGCTACTCCTAAATTTTTTTCGAAAATTTTTAAAAATTTAGAGAATTTTTTTTATGTATCTTAATCTTACCCAGGGTTGTCCGGTCCATTATTCATCAATTTGTATTTTTAAGAAGCAACCTACTGTATATTGCACGTAGTGTAGTACAATTGCCCTGTAAAATTGGCTTAAACTTCAGAATTTCAATTTCCGTTTATATTTTGACTCAAAAACTACTCAGAAAATAATCCAATCTACCAGGAATATTTGCATTAATTTTTTGAACTAAAAAAATAATTCAAAAAGATTACAATTTTAAAATTTAGTCTGGCACACTCATATTTCTGAGTTATTTTTGAGTCCAAAAAGAAGACTCTTTTGGATGAACCACTTTCATATAAAAATTTTAATTTTCAATAATGTTTTTTGAATAATATTAAACAGAAGTATCAAAAAATTGCCACGGTTTTTCAGTTTGTTGCTACCTAATTAGTAAGTGACTAACCATGTTCCACTTAATTGCTTAATTTGCAATGGTAAAAATGAAAAATATCTTAAAACTATCTTTATACACGGATATACAATATCCTTTAATTGTGTTCATAGTTTATTTTTTAATGTTTCACAATTAAAAGAAATTTTTGTAAAATAAAATATCAGTTTATTCATTAGGTAACAGAAATGTTTAAGTTTCGGTAAATAGACATCAGTTTCACTGCAAAATGCATAAGTATACCCATAAAATTTTATTAAATTTCTGAATTTAAAAGTTACATTGTTGGTCTCGAAATTATCCCACCCACCCAGCATGAAATTTTCATTGTCATATATATAATTATTTCTTTGAAAGAGTTTTTAATATTTTTATTATTTTAATATATTGAATACAATGTACTAATTACACTACATGACTTGTCCTCATTTATCTAGTCAAAAATTTTCAATTTTGCCACTTAAATAAAGAATTGTTTTTACCAACTTTGAGGTAAGTGGCACCGGATTGAGACTTACCGTCCTCCACATTTTTGTTGCCCCAACCCACCCTTATAAATTGCCCTCGGACATATTTACTCTATATTTAAACTGGACAATTATAAGTGCCAAAAACTCTTGGGCAATCATACTTGCCAGTGGTCGTCAAAAGGTTAAAAGTCAATGTAAACATATTATGGCAATTAACCGAAACATCTGCAATATTTTCTATTATATATATTTCAAAAATATAATTTTTTTATTTAACTTTAATATAAACTAGCTAAAGTGCCCGGTGTTTAGGGGGTCAACTGTGATTTTTGAATGCAGAAAAAATGTTAAGCTAGGAAATGGCTTTGCTGAGGTTTTACAAAATTAAAAATTATTTTATCTTTAAAGATGTTGAATACAAAATGATACTTTCAGTAGCAATTCACGACTATAAATCAATGTGCATTGTCAATACAGATGTCTCATATTGATTTTAGTGCATGGTTTCAAAAAGTTTATCCTTAAAGAAATTTTATTTTGTTTTTTTTTATGGACTTGTTATTGCTAAAAACGGTAAGGAAAAATAAAATTTAAAACAAATGAAATCATAAAGACATTGCGAAAAAATCAGTAGGTATATTATAGGGGGGAAAAAAATTCTTAAAAACGAAATGGTTTTTTCCTAAAATGTTTTGATTGGATTTAATACTTTCAAATTAAAAAAATAAGCTTTATTAAAAATAGTGGAATTTTTTGATTTTGACATTTTTGATCAAAAGTCAGTATTGAAGTGGGCTATGGTAATGAAACTTTTACTGAGGCCTTCCTCCGGAAACGTAGAATATATGTGAGTAATTTCAAAAAAATCCGTTAAAACTTTATTAGAAATTTGTATTCGAAAAAACGAAACAAGGTGAAAAAATTTTAATTTTACTTTTTTTTGTCAAAAGTAGGCGTAGAAGTGGGCATGGTCGATGAAAACTATACTACAATCTAAGTTGAGGTCCGAGGATTATTCATGCCAAATTTCAGGAAAATCCGTTGAGAATTGCAAATTAGTATAGAGAACAAACAAACAAACAGAAAATGAGTTTTATATATAAGGTGGCGCAAAAATAACCTTCCGATGTTTTTTTTTTATTATGTATTTATTATGTATAGCATTTTCTGATAGGATTATTACTTTTGCGCCACCTTATATATAGATTATGTGTGCTGGGTGACCACCACGGTATACTCAAAAAATATCTATTCAACAAATGACGGAACAGAAAAAGACACTATTTTTAAAAATTCTTTGCGTAAGTATACTCATTAATGTTTGATAAACAGTATATGCCCTTTCAAAAAGATGTCGCTATACCCTTATTCAAGCGAGTCATTCAAAAAAGTAATTTAGGCGGTTTTTGCATATGAGCAGTTCATACATATAGAACAAAAGCCTGCTTAAAAATGCATTTAAACAAAAATAACGAAATTGCAACTAAAAATTGGAATTTTGGGATCAACGTTTATATGGTCCGGACAATACTTTTTTGTGAAGGATTTCTATTTTAACTTACTAACTTACGATACAAGAATCCCATTAAAATTTTAACGATCTTAGAAGTTTTAATAAACAAATCTTTGTGAAGTGAATGGAATGGAATTCAATGAATACTACTAAGCCCCATCATTAACCTATTGTCAGTTTTTGCGAAAATAGATTTTCAAAATAAGTGCTTCAATTGTACACTCTTTTGTATATGTAAGTTATTTTCGGCCAACAGACAATTTAGTTGATTTTAGTAAAAGGTGTTCGTCAAGTGAAAGCACGTTTTTGAAATCAGCGTATTCCTAATATAATTGGCTGTCATTGAGTTATTAGGTTTAAAAAGTAAAGATTTTACATGCTTGTGTAATAATATGTCCCGAATTACGAAAGTTTATGAATTCCGTGCGCACAATAGGTAATCAACTATTGGACACCATATTGTGAAATATATTAGATATATATTTTTATCACAACCATTTGTAAAACAATCAAACAAAATGCTTATAAAAATTTCTTCATGTTCTTAAGTTCTCATGTATCTTGAGAAATACTTAAGAAATTTAATACGGCAAAAACGTTTCTTTGAGTCTATAAAATATTTAATATAATTGTCCTGATAGTCTCAAATCCATTTTGAATTAATTTACAATCGGATGCAGAAAATAAAAAGCTTTTATTTTGTTAGCTTGCTCGTTAGCTTCTGGTTCTTTTTTTTTTTTTGTTTTACTACTGACCATATAATAAAGCAGTAAGTTTTGTTTCCTAGTGCATTTATATGCTGAACTTGTGGCATCCATGGCCTCTGTTCAAACATACAAAGATGAAAGGAGATAGTCCGTAATCAAGTAAAATGCATAATATAAAAAAAAAACAAAGACAAAAACAAAAACAAAAACTATGTTTGTGCACGTGTTGTTGTAGCAATTCTGTTGTAATTTTGAATGAAGAACATAATAGATGAAGAAGAACAAGCATTATCATGAATATCCTGCCAGCGAACTCTTGGCGTCTGTATAAAACGGAATAGTTATGATACAATCATTGTATGTGTAAAAAATAAAAAATAAAGAAAAAATCAAAATAAAAATACAATATGACCATGTAAAATACAGTGTGTGTGTGTGTGTTTGAGTGTAAACGGATAAATATGGTATGTATGTGTGTATGTGTGTTTGTTAGTAAATGATGGACGTCGTTGAACGTTTGCTTGAATTTTTTTTTTTCCTCTTTTACAGCTATATATTTATGTATGTATGTATGGGGTATGTTTGTTTATATAATGCAGACTTTAGACGCCATTATACCATTGACGCCGTCTCTATGCCATCTACTGCTACAAATACTACTAAACCAGTCACACAGCCATGCACATTGCAACTATGATAAACATGCAGCAGCATGCAAAGTGTCTACACAGTCTACATTTAGTGCAGATGACGTTGACAGTCCGTAAAGTTCGTTGGCAGCAGCAAAGAATAAAAAAATCTCAACATCCCATTCTTTTCTTTTTTTTTTCATTCGTCTTAAGTTACTACAACAACTACAAATACTACTAAATAAAGCATATACAAATATATATTTGATATTCACAAAAAACCAAAAAAAAAAGAGGAAAGAATCAGGAAAAATAGTAATTTCAGACATTTAAAGATTTAAAAATTTCAACATCAACTATTGTCTGCATTTTGTTTAAGTCTTTTTTATGTTCATACAAAATGTTGAACTCTTAAGAATACATTAAACATAAATAACAAAAAAATAATAATAATAATAAAACAAACACAAAAAATTGTGAAAAAGAAATGAAAATAGAAAACAAAAGAACTTGTCATGTATTGTTTTCCATTTTTGTATGACCATTGTTAAGTCATCTATTGCAATAAGGCTAAAGTCGCGTTATTTTTATATTTATTTTTGTACTGCAATATAGTATTTCTTACGAAAAGTCTCTCGTACGTCACTCCTCCACTCCTCAACATAAGCTTTTGTTCTTAAATGTTTATTATTTTTTTAATATACCGTGAGTTGTTGGTTGTGTCAGGTTGTTGACGATATTCTTAAGCCGAAAATAGCATGGTTCAGTATGAAAATACAACGAGATAAAAGACATGCTGCCATTTTTATTGGACATATCAAAATAGCACTGGTATTCAGTTTGTACATGTTTGTATGTGTGTTTTTCTTCTCTTTTTTTTTAAGTATACAATAACAAGAAATCAAAATGTTCAAATAGATCAAATTGACCATTAAAACGTTCAAACAATTAGAGTCGAAATGGATGATAAAAGATTTTCACAAACAAAAAAAAAATATTTATGGAAAATTTATTGCTTGAAATTAAGAGATTTGTTTGCAATCGTTGTTTAGCGGTCAGATGAAAAGTCAACTGTGCTTAACATTTTGATGTTGTAACTTAAGCATAATTCGCAATCGTTACTTTTTCAAATTGTAATTTAAGGCTACATACGCTGTTTCAGCTGTTCCAATATAAGAGGATTATTCATACGCCCCTAGTTGAAGTCACTATGTTTGTGTTTTCTTTAGTCCGCTGGTGTATGATTTGTCCCTTTTATGAGTTGCCGAAACCGCGTATTCATATTTAACCGGTTGTTTACAATATTTTGTTACCCACAAATAAGTACATTGATAATAAAATAAAAATAACTTTCGTAAAATAATCGACCGTGGCTCAACTCGCTAAGAGGTGATGCTACGAGTCATAGCCTGATGTATGGCTACACAAAGTAAAAAGTTTTTCATACACACAGAGAAAAATTTAGCTATTTGCCAACTGAAATTCGGCTACTACGACTCAAATTCGGTTATTACGATTTTCAGACGGTTGGCACAACTTACAATTAGTTTTCACAACAAATGTCAGCCAATTCAACTGAATTTTATTTGTAACACCTAAAATACTCATAAATATAATGTAATATCGTTGCACTAACTGAATTTATAAGTTGTTACCGTTAATATACACTTTTCTATTCAGTTGGCACTTTATTTCTCTGTGTGTATAGAGCAAATTAACAATATAAAACATTCTGTTCAATTAACACATAAATAACCACTAACGAGTCCTTGGAGGGGACGAACCTGCGGCAGTCTGGCATATCCATTGTGTCCGTTAAATGTTTCATTAAAAATGTTTTCTTCATCTTCTTCATGTATAAAACTAACTAAAAAAACGAACATTTTTTAATTTCACGAAAGTTTTTATAGTTTCGACAATAATTTCGTATTTTAATACATTGATTATTATGATTGTGTTAAAAACATAGTGTCAGTATTTTCAGAGGTATTGCAGTAAAAAAAAAACATGTAAAATGACGGTTAAAATTCAGCAAAATATAAAAACAATATCTCTTAGCAGCTTTTAACCATTCTTTTTATATAAAGAAATCCAAATATTTAATTAAATTTAATTATTCTATGTTTACGACTTTTGTTCGCTTAAAATGAATTTCAGAAAATCAAGCAAAATTTATTTCGATACAACCAGAAATCAGATAAAGCCACAGAATTTGTTGCTTTAAAAAATTCCTCTTGTTAAAGTGTTTTATATCTATGTAAATTAAGATTGTTTTTACCCAGCAAAACATGGTAGGTAATTACCAAGTATTGATACTGGTAATTGGTTACATAAATATCGATCTCATATTTTTGAGTCTAAATTTCCTAACCCAAGTAAATTTTCCAAGCTAAAGTTAAAATTTTTCAAACAAAATAACTTTTTGCAAATTCTTGGTATCCAATTATTTTATCATTGTGAGTGACCACTTATTCCTAACATAAAAGTAACTACTTATTATTTTACTATGAGTAACCAATCAGTTAACTCAATATTCTAATTTTTTTTGTAAGCGAGAGGGTAATGACCACTCATGAATTTTGGGTCATCGCGAACAAAATAATCAACCGAGTAAATTGCCTGGTAACTAGTGAATTTGTACGCTACTTACCCACTTAATAACTTGGTAATGACTGTTTGTGCTGGGTATAATTCTTGTTTCTTGTATTCAAACGAATGTTTGAGTAAAACTAGTAAAAATGGTAATTCTAACAAAACAAATATCATGGAAACAAACACAGATAATATTGTAAATGTAAGAGTACATTTTTTACAAATGAAAAATCATAAGAAAGAAATCAAGTAAAATCGTTATACTTTATTAAATCTAAATTTTGTATCAAGGTCGACTTTTTTCAATAACGACGCATTTGATAAGACATTAAGGAAAATAAAACAATTGAACTGTATTTAATTTTAAAAGTTGTTGCACAAAATGTATTTGCTAAAATTACAAAATGTGCTAAAGTTCCAAGAAAAATTAACATTTTTTTTCCGGACTTGATAAAGAATCGATTGACTACTATTATATGAGATTTTCTTAGAAGTGCTGCCATTTGAGTATTTCTTAATCGATTGAGTTGATTTACATCTTAAAATAACATTTAGAATCTTCACTTTCAACGTTACATTCCTTTTGAGACTTTGTGTAAAAATAACGTGGAAAAACTAGTTGCAGGATATCTTGGGAATGTTTCTTTATAAATTTTAATAGAAAAGTTAAAACAATATATGTAAATTTATTGCGGACCATTTTATGATAAAATTAGTTCCAATTTTTGTATGCAGAGGAAAAACAAAGTCATACAAAATATAATTATAAAAAAATATTTCCATAAATACCTATATGGCGGAGACCGCCACACAATTTATATAGACCCAAAATTTATAGACTCAGATTTCATGAGTCTGCGAAATATGATTAAAACTATAGACTATTTTAAAAGATGCATTGAAAATTACTTAAAGAGGTTTAAATAAAGAACAGGAATCAAAAAGATTGTAAAGCGTGCAATTGAAATTAAAAAAGTCGTGGTATTCCTGCAGGTCGTAATTTAATACAAAACATACAAATTTTTAGAAGGTGAATGTCATTTCCCTTATGGCTACTTTATTTTAGAAGAATTGAGCTCGATTTGTAGACGACAATTTTAATCCCTCCTAAAAATCAAGTATTACAGGTTTTGCACTATTGCAAGGCGGTAAGGATTTGCCACTTATGATTTTTAGAAATGAGAAGTATTGCCATATTTAACAGCTTTTGTAATTAGAAAAATACATACGCTTGTTATAACAGGCACTGCCATGCATTTTGTCTGCGACTTAAACTCATTTTATTAAAATAACAAATGAAAAAAAAATATTTTGGAATTTAAGATCCTGATAGATCCCAAAATATCCCATGGTATTAATTAAGATCCATTTGGATATAAAAAGATCAAATAAGTATTTTGAGATTAAATTGGATTAGCTTAATCCCATGACATATATAATTTTTTTTAAAATTAAAAAAAGTTTAAGAACCACAATTTAGTCATCTTGCTCATATATTAAAATGTATATGTATATATATAACAATATATAATTATATCTTATACGCAATGAAAATATTAATGATGTTAGTCCATATATAATAATATCTCAAACTAAATTTTTAATCTTGTATCATATATGGAATCATACATAATTTAATGTCATATATAATTATATATTAGATTGTATTATAAATATGGCACCATATATAAGCACATCTTAGATCACAAAAAAAATATTTTTTATCAGACAGTATATCCCAGTGTCGAAAGGCATTGTATGTTCGGTTTAAAATTTGTTATAATTCAAAGAATTTTAAGGAATATTTTGGAAATTTCGTATTAAAAATGGGAAACTATACTAGGATTCGTCTTTAGAAAGTTCATATTAACAGATATTTCATTGATTTTTCATTTTTATCAAAACGTCAGGACTTAATATGTTTCACACAAAAATTGCTAAGACCGAACTCTCTTGGTTTTTTAAATGCGTTTTATTATACAATACATATTTCTCAAAATTAATTAAATTTATGGTATTTTAATAGCACAACATTTTTTGAGTTACCAATGTTATGCCAACGGTGGCAAGTTCGCTTAAACTGGCTACTGTTATCAATTGGGTAATAGAATAATACTGTCAAGATTGTTAAGCGCATGTTCTGCCAACGCATAACCGACCTTCGCCGACGCTTTGCCATTACCGTGCCGATTGTATTTGTCTGCCTGGGTAATTGACGTTAGCACTTTAACTGTAAATTTCTTCATTACTATTTTTTTATTAAAACTGTTATATGAAAAACCTTAACTTTTATTTGTTGGTTTTTTGTGAAACAGGCATGAAATTTCTAGTTCCAAATTGGCAATTTAAATTTTTCAAAAATGGTCGATGGTTTGCGCATTTAATTTAACAAAGAATTCAAATTAAAAACCTTGATATTTTAAAGTTATTCTGTGTAGTATTATATTTTGTATTTTTTTAATAGGTTTGCTGCGTGAGGTGGCATGTATCACCCTCATCCCCTCCACCATGGAGCCGCGCCTGTTTTGGAAGATGTGACAGTACTTTGCTGAGTTTTACATAAGCACTGGGGAAACAAAAGTACTGGGGCAACAAAATTTCCAGCTTTGGCAAACTTTTGGCAAAACTATATAAATGTGGCCTAAAAATAGATTATCCAAAATAAAATTGTTGAAAGTTTATTTATAATTTGTTTGGTCCATACGGGATTTGAACACGGGCCGCCAGATTGGCAGCCAATACATAACTCTACCCACGGATCTAACAAGACATATACAATTTGATAAATTTTAAAACAAGCGAATGATTACTGCTGGGTAAACGTTGGTTGCATAAATGCGCCAGCACTGGTTTAAGGTTTGTTTAAAAGAGAGATTGACAACGTTGGGGTAGAAAAAAGCTGATTTTTTTCAAAACCTTTTCCACAAATAGAATATTTCAATAACTCTAAGCCTTCTGACTGTAAACATTTTTAAACCAAGCAACATAATTTTTATAAAATCAATGTCCTACCAGTGCATAAATTTCTAAATCGTTGGCGATTTCTGACTTGGGGAACACTGTTTGCCAACGTTTGAATAGTATTTTCAAACAATTGGTTGCCAGTGTTTCTTTTTATAAACCACTGAACTTATTCTATAATAAATACTGGCAAAACGTTTTTTTTGGCAAATCTGATAAATCGTCTTATGCAGGTGTTCTGCCAGTAATTTGTTTACAATTGCTCGGTTTGCCAGTGGTATGCCAGTGATTGATTCTATGTAACATTAATATTTTCTGACTACTAAGTTTTGTTTAAATCGTTCTGAAAACTTTCCTAAAAGAGCAAAACGTAGAAATAGGACATTTATCAACCACTATCCGCCACAGGGTTAAGAAAACAAAATCGAATTCAGACATTTCTACATTAATGCATCGATTTATTGTTTACACAGTCAACATGGATTTATGTTAAGTGATTATTTTAAAAAACATAATAAAAGTTTAGATAGTTTTTCGAAATTTGTTTATTTTTCATTCATATTTGGGTGGAGTATTTAAATTGTATGCATGTGTTCATGTGTCTGGAGCAATAAAACTTTTACTCTTTATTTTACAGGTTTCTAAAGAGAATTTTTTTTATAGTTGTAAAACAAATAAAACCCAAACAGCTTAATATGTATTTTATACAAATCAAAATATTTAACAACTTAACAAATATCTTGTTTTTATTCTATTGTAAAATAAAATACTTCAAATAAAAAGTTACACGTCTTTCTTATACAAAAAATATCAATAACTGGCAATTGATAAAATGTAAAACAAAGAAGATCTATGAAGAACTTGTTTTTTTGTTGTTTTTACATCCAAAAGTCCAAAAAAAAAAAATCTAACACCCCAACAAAAATTATAAACAATACAAACTGGCAACAGAAGCAGGCTGGTAGACATTGTGGCATACAATCAACCAAGTACGAATATTCAAAACAAAAACACACTCTTCTTCATAGTATTACATATACACTGTTACTCGCAACACACACACACACAGACAACACACGCACTTACTCACAAGGGATACAACAAACAACAATCGATATATGCTTGGATGTTGTGTGAATGTTTTGAGTACCTTTTTTTCATTCTTTCTTTCTTTTTTCCTATACTACGAATAACAATGAATAACGACAGTGTGATTACTGAATGAAACACACACACACACACACACAAATAAAAAAAAATAAAAAACACAGAATAATGTGCCTAAAAGTTATGGAAATGTAGAGGAAAAGTCAATGCTGCATACAATCTGACACACAATTACAAAAGAAAAAAAAATTAAAATCCGAAATATAAATAAAAAAAAAAAACCTGTAGAAAACCAGCACATGATGCTAATAATATGTATACATTTTATTCTCCATCTGAATATAATATTCAGTATAAACGCTTTGCATTGGTTTAAGAATGAAAAAGCAAACCATAAAATATTAAAACAAGGTGTAAAAATCTCTACGTAAATCCTTTTTTTTTATTAAAAGCAACAATTTTTACAACTCATACGCTCCCCAAACTAGAAAAATATTAAAAACAATCTCGAGTAGTATATACAATTAAAAATGAAACCAACCATAAAATATAATTTTTAAAAGTTTACGAAGTATTTATTTTTGAACATACTTAAATTCAGATTGAAGTTTAACAAAATGTTTAAATTTGTTGTTCGTTTTCTTTGGTTAAACTTTTTGTTTATTTTTTTTTTTTTTTATTATTCTAAAATCCAACGGCAGTAGCGGTTACTAAATTATTTTAATTAATTTATAATTAAACAAATTTTCTTTTTGCACATTCTTTTTTCTATCTAGACACAATTTAATGCTGTTATTCTATTCGTTTTCTTTATTTAGCAAATTTAGATATTTTTAGATATACTTTCTTTTTTTATTTGGTAACAGATTTATTCCTTGTTTTTTTTTTCTTTTCTCCCGATAACACTTTCTTTTTTATAAAATATTTTTTTACAAATTTATTTGATTTGATACATATATATTTTTATTAATTTTTCTTTTATAAGAATTTTAATTTTTTTCTTCTTTTATTTATAATAAAAAAATCTACTTCATCGGCACACTTAGTACACGCAACGTTTAACCAAAACGTTTTCTTCAACCCGCGGGCTCTGAGGCAACTACTGGCAGCTTGCGTATGGAGCATATAAGATTTCAAATCAACATTTAGAATTTTAAGTTTTTTTTTTTCTCGACAAAATACTCAACTACAAGCGACATTCTACAAAAGCTACAAAAGAGTTTAAATAAGCCAGCTCTCATCTTGGTGGAAAAACCATGTGTATGTTGTATAAATCGCACCCAAATCGATGCTGTGCGCACATATTTCAGGTATCCTTTGCCTGCGCCAGATCTCTTCAAATTTTATGTGTTTATAATTCAGTTATTTACATTTTGTTTCATCTTTGAAAAATCTCCTTGTTTTTATTATGTTTTCGTTTTTTTTTTTTTTTGTTATAATAGGTGCCATGTGTGTATTTTTGGAGTATTTTGTCGTAGTCGTCGTTTTTTAGTTTTTTTCTGTAAAATTATTGTAATTTAGGTTAAAAAGTATATGGTACTAACGCCCTTTTTCGAGAGGTCATTAAATAATGATGATTATAATATTAACACAGTTAAACACTAAAAATGCATCGGACATGCAACTTTTCAATTTTGATGGATTTTAGTACGCGGACCACGAATGTGAACACTAAATTTTAATATTAGCTCTACATTTTAAAATATTAGCAAGTTTAACTTTTACAAAAAATCTATTTTTTTCTTTAAAATTTCTTATTATTTTTTAGTATACCTGAATACACTACAAATAATTTGTAGTGTGGCTTCAAAGTATGGACTTTGGGGTTTAAGAGCCATATTGCGATTGGGCGAAGGATGTAGAAAATACTTCCAATTAAAGTGAAAATTTGAATTATTTTTCTGTTTTGTAAATATTATAAAACTAAATTAACTAAAACTTTTTTGATATTGATTAGAAAACAAGTGATTATCATTCTTGAATACTTTTGTCTGAATTTTATTAATTAGGATTAGTCAGAGTCTCATTGTCTTTAAGGCATAAAAATACATAAAATTGTTATAGTTAATTTTTTTTTATTTAAACTAAAAGAGAAAATACACGAGTTTTTCGAAATATTAAGCAACCAGAGATGTTTCCTAAATGTACATATTAAAATTGTGGATCTTCTTTCAATTGAGAAATAGCGCCTTTCGAAACGTGTAATATAGTACACTAAAGAGACCAATTCATTATATTTGAATGTTTTAAAAAGTAGTGGTTTTGTTTTCAATTTTGTACTTTTTTCAAAAAATTTATTAAAAAAAAAAGAAAATTCCAACAAACATTTTTTTGGAAAATATTTCTTGAACTATAGCTAACTTAATAATTATAAGACCATATTCGTGATATACGTCATAAAGACTTTTAGAAGTGATAGGTCGCAACCACGATGCATCAACGTTTTGTGATTTTGTTGAAATGTATAATTATAAAAACTTTTTAAAACCTATTCTACAGACAAAAATATTAAAAATATAAAATATTGACAATATATTCTTCAGCTCTTTACTTTGAAAGTGGCGTAAGTCCACTTTTCGTTGAAATTTCGATAACGAGAAAATCAAATATAATCAAATATGGGATTTAACTTAAATTAAAATCTACTTAGATTTTTAGATTCAAAAACTACACACAGAGAAATAAAGTGCCAACCGAATTGAAAAGTGCATTTTAATTGTAACAACTTGTAAATTCAGTTAGTACAACGATTCAGTTGGAAAATAGCTAAAATTTTCTCTGTGTGTACTTAGCTTTTGATTAATAATAATGTTTATATTATTATATAAAAAATGGTAATTTTTAAAATGGCATTAGTCCATACTTGACTTTCAAAATGAACAGTTCATATATAAGCTACTTCAAAAATATTCGACTATATTTTGATGTCTTTTGTATACCAAGGTTCAATGAATTGAGAGGAACGATGGACAGGTTTAAGTTGACTATGCTTAAAAGCTAGGAAATGCAAAATTTAACGTTGAAACGTCTTCAACAGGAGAATTTATGGTCATTTAAATATCAAAAAATTAAAAAAATTACTTGAAACTTTCAAAACTATGAGTAACCAATCAGTCAACTCAATATTCTAATTTTTTTTGTAAGCGAGTCGTTAATGACCACCCATGAATTTTGGGTCATCGCGAACGAAATAATCAAACGAGTAAATAGCGTGGTAACTAGTGAATTTGTACGCTACTTACCCACGTAATAACTTGGTAATGACTGTTTGTGCTAGTTTCTTTTTTCATTGATTTTTTTTTTATAGTTTTCAACTTATAGATCCAAACAAATACAAAATTGAGTCATTATATTTGGGAGATACATTGATTAAAAAGAGAATTTACACATTTTAATCATTTGCTGTTTTTGCCCTAGAGTTTTTGCGACGTTTAATTGTATTGAGTTTTGTGAACATTTGATATCAGCGCACCAATAATGACATTCACAGTTATATTTGAAATTGGCTAGCGTATTGCATCTAAACAGCATTTCCGAGTCAAAAAACCATTTTTGAATTTTTAGAAGCTAAAATTTTATTAACTTTTTCACATATTCTTTATAAAAACATGGCTTGAGGACATAGTTACACAGGTAGAAATTGCCAACCGCACAAAAAAAAATATAATACTGGCACCTCTGCTATTTCAGCAAAACTTACCGTGTTAAAAAATTACCAAAGGTTCCACTAATATTATACTAAGAAAACACTATTTTGTTTGCCATGAATGTGTTTTGCCAGTACCACCCGCAAAATTCATTGCCAAACCAGTTTTTATCAGCATTGCAACCAATTAGACACATTTTTTTAAAATTATTTAATTGTTTTTCACACATTTAAATATTTAATTTAATATATTTTAAAAGCACGAAATTTTTTGAATTACCAACGTTATGCCAACGCTGTCAAGTTCGTTCAAACCAACGGTTGGCCACTGTTATTAATTGTGTAACAAACCCACGTTCTACCAACGCATAACCGACCGTCGCCGACACTTTGCCCATACTGTGCCGATTGTGTTTTTCTGCCTGGGTAGTTATCCAGAGAGTCTTTACGACGGACTAAGTTGATAAAGTGAAAGAGATTTTAATTTTTTATTCCTAGCGGGTACAGCGGCAGTTTTTTCCAAACACATTTCGCTTTGTGATAACTAAAGCGCTGTATTACTTCCGACAATACGTACATCAAATAAAATAATGTTATGATCTAAATATTAAAATCATCATAGGCATCAACAAATTTTAAGGACTTTAAATTTTATGAAGAACACACAATTTTCATAACCTCATAAAGCATCCTCATGTAACTTTGGTAATTTAAAAGTATTTAATATTATTTTCTGGTAATAGGTAAATCTAAACCCAACTAAATGTCATTAAACCGGAAAAAATAAGTGTTCCCCAAAATAATCGCAGGTTTCTTTTTAAGTTCTAATATATGACAAACAATTTTTTGAGCGTTTTTTTATATGTTTTTGTACACTACCAAATATTTTCAAATGTGATAATATAATGAGATCTTAAAATGTATGAAGCTTTAATTAAATCCAAGCAAAAACTGTAATTTTAATAGTTTTAATTTGCTTGAAACTTTAAACCACATAATGTTTGCGCTGTTAAAGACAATGGATTAAGCATGATGCCATATACAAAAAAAGTCATTCTTATCATCAAAAAAAAAATTTTAAATTTTACCTCAAATATGTTTAAAATTCTTAACTGATCGTGAAAAAAAAAATTCAATAATTTTGTCAATTATTTAGATCATGCTCTTAAATTATAAATACCTAACAGTCATACATATCAAGAGAAGTATTTAACAGCGTATAACTTCTCCACCGCTGCAAACTCAAGTAAAGAAAAGAAAATACAAATCATATGTTAAAATAGGGCGTATTACCCATATTTGTATGTATATAAAAAAGGATAATATACTTTTTAATTGTTATTAAAATGTAAACCGTTTTTGGAGACTTTACTCAGATACAAATGTTCTCTTATTCTCTCAGTCTCAATATTTGTAATACAATCTTAATTTCCTTATACTATTACAGTGTTATCCTTAAACATGACTGAATGCTGTAACAACACGAACAACAATAAGTAAAATTTCGTTAGTTTTTTTTTTTTTTTTTATAACCCAGCTAATAATTTACATACAGGGCGTGGATGCTGTACATGTGAGTTCAAATTACTCTCGCTCATTTTATCTTATAAAAAAAAATGAAATGTAAGTGTATAAAGAAATAAATAAAATTCCGGTACATCGTATTTGTGGAAAAAAATATTATAATAATAATAAAATTTCGTATTACGTTGACTTTGTACGTCATTTAAAGTCTCTTACATACTTGTGCTCCCATACAAGATGAGTGTTTGTGTATGTGTGTGTATTTGAACCACAAAAACACAATTTGTTAAGGTCTTCTTCTTAGAATAATTACTTGCTCACATTATTCCTTAACGTACGCAATTATGGTTTTCAGACATCTTTTTGTGAAGTTTCAAATTTGACGGTATGTTTTTGTGCTTTATTATTTCTTCATCTTTATATTCTGTCATGTTATGTTCTTTTTACAATTTCGTATGAATGAATTTGTTTGTATTAGTAAAAATATACGTGTATGGGTTGTGTTTAAAAAATGAAATAAATTAAAATATGGGGATGAATGAGTGCACATTTTTCAATATTAATTACAATGTTAATTAAGAGCATTGTTGAAAAATATATTTTTTGTCAGTTTATTTAATGTATACGGTATGTCATTGAAACCAATATACATACTATCACATACGAAAGTAATCAACACGTTCATAAATATATAAACACATGTAACTGCGTACTTTTTTAGCATGCATTACTTAGAATAAAGCTATTGCATGCACGTGTATCCTTCACCTGCAATACCCTTTTTAATCAAGTACTATTCAAACCCTAACAAACTCTAGGTGTCGAGCTAGTCAACGAGCTGCCGAGCCAAATAAAACTTAGCAGGAACTGCTTAATTTTAAAACAGCGTTTTTATTTAACATAATCTTTATAAATACCCTGCCACCAAACAAGCTCTGTAGGTACACACAGGGAAATAATGTATTAGTTGGAATTCAATGAATACCATTAAAATTCTTTCCTTTTGATTCTTATTTGATTGCAAGTACGTTCTTTATATAATTAAAGCAAATTAACTACTCTTGTCATAAAATGACAATAATGGTTACAAAAATATGATAACTTTGCCCAAACAATTTGTTACCCAAACTCTATTCAAGAAATAAATTCTTTCTCAATAATTCGTAATGGTTACAACCGTCTTGAAAATTTATATCGGCCACTTAAACCTAATAGTTGATTCTGAATATAAAAATATTATTCAACTCAACAAAAAGTTATACTTGCAACCAAAGAATTTGCTTTTTTTAAATGTCAAAAAATAAAACAAAAATTTTTATTTTTTTAAAACAAACAAAATGTTCAATAACACGATTTTTTTACAAAAATTTGTAAATAAAACTCTATGAATAAATGCGAAAAAATGTATAGCATCAATATACACCAGAAAGGTATTGGATTTTCGTTTATAATTTATAAATATTGGAATGAGAAATAAAAATACATGAATCATATTTTACAGGAATTTTTCGAAGTTTGTTTGGAACTTAATTGAAGGATTCTGAAAATATATCAAAAGGTGTCTCTATTTTTGATTGATAGCATTTCTGTGCTGATGACGATTTACAAATGATGATTTTCCTAAAACTACAGAAGAATTTCAAGTAATTTTCTAAAGAAACCAGCTTCAATTCTGGTCAAATTTTCCTTAAAAAAATTTCTTAGAAAAATTCTGCAATATCTGTAGATTTTACAAAGATAAAGATAGTAATTAAAAACAAAATTGGCGAAAAAGTGTCATTTAATTAAGGACTTTGATAAGTAGTTTGTTTCAAAATATTTTTCATATTTCCATATAGACAAATTACAGCTAAGTTTTCGTTAAACGTTTTCTAAAACTAAAAATTTCAGAAATTTTAAAGGAAATTTGTTCAGGATCTATTCCGGGAAAAACTATAATTTTCAACTTTAATTGTCCATTTAGTTTCAGAGACATTAATTTAATGTGATAACAGATTTTGGACCTTTTGTAGAAGTACACTCAGATTAAAATGTATCTTTTTATGGGCGAATTAAAAGCATTTTTCTTTATCGAAACTTAAAATTAATCCCAAAAACTTTAATCTTTCACCAATATTGGTTTTTCCACATATTTTAATTTTATAGCATTTGCTACTACTATAGAGTATTTAATTTCATTGCAATAAATACACAAAACTTTTTCAGTGTGTAGCTAAAGCTTGGTACGCCCTAGTTTTGATGGTCTTTGCTTTAACAAGCAACATAGTAAAAATAATTGCAACTAAAAGTTTAGGTGGAAAATCTAAAAATTAATTTAAAACAGTTTTAAAGATTTTCTATTTTAATTAAGGTGCCTTAATCGAACCAGGGTAGTTTGAGTAACTCGAAGTACTTCGCGAGACCACTTTTTGTTAGTTTCAACGCATATAAAAAGTTAAGAATATTCCTTATAAATCTCATCTCAAATCGATGAACATTGTGTCCTGTGCCTACTAATACTCGAAGAAAAACTCGATCAGATCGTAAAATTATAATAATTTTTTTTTTGCCCTTTTAGAACTTTTATAAATTGACTCTATAAAAATTGCACAGTCTACTAAAAACTACTTGACAAATCACACAAAATTATAGTGTACTGGTTAGCGAGTTGGACTGTTACACAGATGGTCCCTAGTTCGATTCCAGGTGACGACAGTTTTCTATCAATCAAGTGTATCGCAGCGCCTACATTCGGTGTTCCCATAGGACTTAACGCCACTGAAGTAAAATAATAAATCAGGACTATGAACCAAAAAGCTTCAATGAATTCGCCAACTCTTCATCGGGTGGTGAACAACAAGTGTTCAAAGACTTATCATCTCACTCAATTAAAGTGTTTGAAGCCCTTCATCTATCATCACTCTTCATCTCTCCATTATACCCTTTCCCAAGAAAAAATTTCCTGAGTGGTGCTTCTCTTAAAAAAAAATTAAAAAACTTCATACACAAACTTTTTTAAAGTTTGATGTGGTTATATGAAATATTTTGGAGTCACATACTTTAGCAGAATCTTTGTTAAAATATCCCACGAATATTGTGGGATAGGCCAAATACTTCCCGAAAAAAAGCTCGCAAAAACTCGAAAACTTTCATACAAATGTATAAAAGTATGCAGATTTTATAAGTTTGATTTAATTTGTTAAGTCGCCTGCATTGGCAGATTCCGTATTAAAAAACTCAAAGAAATTTTAAAAAAATTGTGGTATATGCAAAAAACTACTAGAAAAAAAACTAGAGAAAACTCGATCTCATCCATCCGCATGTGTAAAAATATGCAGTTTTAGAAATTCGATACAATATTTAACAAACTTTTTTAGAATATCTCGGTACAGAATTTTATTTAAGTAGTCGCCAGCATTAACAATTTCCGTATTCAAAACATTTACGAGTTCTTACTCGCCAACTGCTCATATTTTATAGGAACACTTTAAAATATTAAATGAGCTATCTTTAAATGTAGGCAGTTCATAAAAGTGCTAAATGCAAAATAAATATATATTTTTTGTGATCTAAGCGAGTTTTTTTTTTCAAATAATGGGTGGTTAAGAACGCATTATAACATTCCGTTTAGGATGATATTTATTATGGATATTCTGAGTTTATCTGTAATAATTACATTTTTACGTGAGTTCAAATTAAGTGATATTTATTACTCGAGATACTCCATGGGGTCGAGCTACTCGACTACTCCACAACGGTGTAAAATACATGACCGACCCCCTTAACTTTTCCCGTCCAACATTTCTATCGAACTGACCTACCCCCTATCTAGCTGCTCCCTAAAATACAAGCCCACTGCTCTAACTATTCCAAGGGAGCCCCCAGAAATGTTAAATGTGTGACCAGCCCCAAATATTTTTTCAACCCCAACATTTTCTCAGAACATACGAACCCCATATCCCTTCTCCCAAGGGGATGACCATACAAAATGACATTTTGTAAAATTAGCTCCTACCGTTCTAGCTGTCCCAGGAGTACCCCTAGAGGAGTCAAATGTATAATCAGCGCCCAATATTTTTTCAACCCTAACATTTTCGCAGAACATACTAACCCCCTGTCACAACTCCCAAGGGGGAGCCCATAAAAAATTACATTTTGTAAAATTTGCTACTACCGCTCTAACTGCCCCAGGAGTGCCCCTATAGGAGTAAAATATTTGACCGACCCGCAATATTTTTTCAACCCTAACATGTGAACACACCTACCCTCTATCTTCAATACTTAAGGTGGCCCAAAATGCACTTTAAACGGGACACTCTAGTGCACATAAACAGATTTTTTTCTATAGTAGTTAAGCTTTATTTAGGTTTAACCAGGGCAACCAGAAATGAGCTGTTTTAGATTTTTCCTTTGAGTCGTATTGAAAATGTCCACAGCGCTATAAAATTGACCCATAAAATCGAAAGTAAAGAGTACCGACCATTGATCCTAAATATGACGGCCACGATGATTTCAATGGCGTCACCAGTTTTTTCACTTATGGGCCAGATTTTTCGCAAATTTGCATTAAAATTGTGCTTGTTTTAACGCAGTTTTTTATACATAAAATTTTATAAATCAAATATTTTATCTTAGTTTTTATGGAAAATACATAAAAAAAATCTTCGCTAACATACGGGTATCAAATTTGGTTATGCAGCATTAACAAGTACATCCGCGTTTTTTCTCAGTTTTTACTATATCCCTTTTTTGCCCAATTTATTATCCCATTTTGCAATCGATCACAGCGTTTTGTACATAATCAGAAAGACAAATCTAAACAATTTTTTCGTGTAAAAAAGAGAAAAAATGTTTCTCTTAATAGAGTATTTTGCATATTTTGAACATAGCGTCATATTTTTGCAATATTTTGAAATTGAGCATAATTTTGTACTTTTTAGAACAAAGTCATATTTCTAGAGAATATTTTACCGTTTTTTGTATTTTTTTATTTTGCTTTGTCGAACAATTGAAGGGATTATTGAAAAACTTAATAAGCCACATTTTATTTTTAATTTGTTTTGGCCTTTTAGCCTCATTTTCACAAATGTCTCGTTAGCTACTAACTGATGTTGTTTCCTATATGAATTTTCAATTCAACTGTTTGTTAATCGGGCCTTAAAGGTTAAAGGATATAACTTGCAGAAAGTTTATACTCGAGGTGCTTGCAATACGTGTTTAGGCAAGACTCCTATCAAATATTAATCAATGGATATCTAGAAGATAGCGAAATAAAAATTATCACCTCAATTTAAATTGGCCCTTCAATTTAATATTCCAATTAAAAACAAAAATCCACAAAATTTGCTTCAATATATTCAGGGATTGCAACACCGATTTCGGAAATTTAAGCCATTTTTGCAAATTTAAACTTTCTGCTTTACGACATTACCGATTAATGTAAATTTAATCGTATGTATACTTTTTTGCTAGCAGTTTTAGGCATAACAGCGATTTCGTAGATCATGTTTCTGGTTGCCCAAGTTATAACAATTGTATTTACAGACAAATAAAACAAAATATAAAAGCAAACGTTATTCGATTGTTGCCAAAGATGTTTGTTGTTTCTGTTCCATTGATGTTATTCTTGTTGTTTCTGGATCAAACCATTTGTGCAATCATCATAAACTTATCGAATTAGAACAATTTTTAAAGTCATATGTATGTATTGTAGTTGCTGTGTGCACATTTCAAAACCATTCTAATCAGACAAAACAAAAAAGTCTTCTACATTCATATAGGCAGTAACCACCCGATTAAAAAAAATGAATATGCTCTTTATGTAGTCATATCAATTTCTATGTGAATCTGTATGTATCTTATGTCTCTTATTACATATCATCCGAAATATGGTCCCATATAATTGTATATATTTGTATCAGGCGTGAATCCACGGGGGTGGGATGGGGTGGGTTATGAGGATAATATATCCCCCAAACCGGTTGAAAAATATTAAATAAAATACGACACAATTTAACTTTAGTGCGCCCCTAGTAGGCTAGTTGGTAGCGTACTGGCTTATCTGTGCGGGCGTCGTGGGTTCGATTCCCACCAGAGGCACTGGTCTGTTTTCGCTACAATGCGCCGAACGGTTCGGTTAGGGTAATAGTATATAATTTGTAATTATATGATTATTAATTAATAAAATAAAAAAATAACTTTAAAAGAATACGGTTTGTTATTTTAAATCATGGCTAAATTCAAAAGGTTTGTCTTGTTTGTTTGCCTAACCCAGGACATTTTCTTAAACATTTAAAAATATCGTAATTTGATTAGAAAAATTCTGTTAAAAAGTTATCAGATGTTTAAATATTTGTGATCGCTATTAAAATATGTGCTTTAATTTGAAAATGTTGTAAATCTTTTTTGGAAATGGTAAAGAAAAAGTTTAAAAAAGTCTTAAATATTTTATTTTTATAATTTTGGTAGAAAAATTTAAAAATTCGGTTTACTACAATCGAAATACCACAAGATTTTCGGAACATAAAAAGTATCGTTTTTTTCAAATTCGTATCATCAAAAGTGTCGAAATTCATTCTTAAAATGTACAATAACCAAAATAAAAAATGGACTACAAACGGAAAACATTTTCTTTAAGAATTCATATTTTAAAACTTTTTTTTCAGTATAGTTGGAATAACTTACCTTAAGCTTCCGAAATCAGTGTTGAAAATCCAAAAAAAAATATTTTTTATGGAAACATAAAATTGTTCGATAACTAAAAACGAAATAAAAAATTCGATAAAAAATTATATAAAAATATGCTTTTGTTTTAAAAAGTACTAAAGTATGCTCAAAAATACTATTTAAATATGCAAAAACAAGAGCAAAATATGCAAAAGTATGCACAACAAATCCGTGCCAGAATTGGTCAATTATTCTAAAACAGATAAAAATCTCGCAACTGGACCTAGTTATACAAGAATATCTAATGCGTAATATCTAATGAAAGTCGAAAGTCAGAGATATTTTTTTAAAAATTCTATAAAAATAGAAGAAAAGAAAGATAAATTCAAGTCGAAATATTTCGAAAACCATTAACACGATTTAAAATGTTTGAAAAACATAGTGCTCAGCGTGCCAAATTAGTTAAAAATTATGTTTCATACAATATATTTCAATAGAAACATCTATTTTAGGTGATTTATTTTTACAAAATAAAAATTATTTTCAAGAAATATTTTTTTACGTTGCTGATTAATATAAAAATCAACTTTTAAAATAACTCTCAAATATGATAATAATTATGTTGGGTCCTTGAAATTTACGCAAAAAAAAAAACTTTTAACACCACTATCGTTGGTCACAAATGCAGGTTGGAATCTAAAAGTATCATTTAATGTACATTTTCCTGTATCAAACTAAATATTGTTAATCTTTAATAAACATTTTTTGCTAAATCAAGGCATTTACTTTTTCTTTCTCCCCCGTTTAGTGAAGTTTATTCTATAAATTGTTTTTTTTTTTTTAATACTTTAATGAAGCATTAACAATGGCACTAACACACATGTAATCAAACCACCTGAGTCTTTTGGTTGCATTTAACATTCATACAGACTATTTTACTGTTGTTAACCACATACAATCGTACTGCTACTTTAGGTAGAGTATGCTAGCAACAAGAACAACAACAACAACAGCAGCAACAACAACAAAAACCTCCTTTGTATGAAATCGAAAGTAATGCACATACACACACACACACACACACACACTTACATGTACTGAAATAAATACCTACAAAATAAAGAATAAAAAATATGATGACTGTTGTTGGTTGGTATGCTTTGGTTTGCTTGCATACAACTTTTGTGCTCTACAAAGTATGCAATGGTTTTGGTTTTGTATGTTTTTCATTGCCCGCAGCAGCACTTAACATTATTTTAATTGTATGAATGTGTGTGTGAGTGCGCGTTTATACATTTTATGTACTATATGAGAACAAGCGTGTTTTTTACACAACTAATATTTTTATGTGTTAAGGCCAGCAACAAAAAAAAAAAAAAACCCTGCACACACATACAAAATAAAAATGCAGGTCGTGTTTAAATATTTAATACATCTTCTCTAAAAAAAATTCGAAGAGATGTTTGTACAACATGGTAATTGTTAAATAGGTAATAATATTTTGTTAACAAAAAAAAGTTATACATAGAACACATACATGCATACATACAGTAGGAAGCGCTCGTGAGTACATGTAAATGCTTTTTACACCTAAAATTTTTACATTCCTGGAAATATATTTTTTACTACGCTCACCCTTTTTCAGTTTTTGAATTTTCAACATATCTTATTTTTTCTTGAAATTATCGTCGGTTGAAATTGATAAAAAATTCGATTTTTTTTTAAATTTTACAATTGCAGTTAAACCCTTAATTTCAATTTACAATATTTTGGTAAGGAAATAAGTTATCTTAAAAATCCCAAAAGTGAAAAAAAGATAAGACTTGTTCAGGTGCCGTTACAAGTATTATGAAATATATATATCCAGGAAGCTGATAAATCTTAGCATTTTGATCAAAAACGACCCTTTAAACGTTAATATAGCTCGAACTCTTGCCGGAGTGTGATTCTGAGACCAGATTTGGATTCAGTGTACATTATACCTTTAGAAAACTAAAATTTTGTTCTAGTGTCAAATATTTTTCGGCCCGAGTCTTTAGGTGTAAAAAGTACTTACTTGTACTCACGATTGCTCCGCACTGTATGTTTGCATAACTACGATTTATTTGAATGAACAAAACGATTAATTAAAATTATTACTGACAAAAACACTATATATTTTAATTCATACGAAAAAAATAAATATGTACATTATTCGAATGCCTTTAACACCTACATAATTCATATAAATATAATTTATAGTAATTAAATATTTCATATATTTACATGCTACCACATGGCGTATGAGTATTATTTTATATTATTTATAAGAGTGACATACGTGGCGTATGATTATTATTCAATTGATATTACTTCTATTATTTTTTAATTATATAATATTGTTATCAGGTTTTTTTTTTATTTAAAATTTAATTAAATAATATACAACAGTATTTACAAGGGTATTCAAATTACTAGGGAATTCAAGTAAACGAATAACTCGATTTTGTTGTTTTGTACTTACTCAATTAATCGAGTAAATTTTTTTAATTACTCAAGTAACTCGAACAATTTTAAAAATTTTTCCTGAAAAGTACAAAATAACACTCAAAATACATATAATCAGGGACCGAAAATAACAGTTATTTTCAAATTTTAAAACAAAAAAAAGCAATTAGAAGTAAATGTCGGAAAACTGTTTCAAGTATACCATTTTGATCCTTATGAACTAGTCTATTATAAAATGCATTGCTTTTTAAAATTTTGATTTTTACTTTTTTTCGCAACAATAAAAGTTTTTTTGATTTTTATTTTTTTGAGCAAAAATAAAAAAATATTGTTTGATTTTTATTTTTTAGAGCAAAAATAAAAGTTATTTTTTGATTTTTATTTTTTCGGGCAAAAATAAAAGTTATTTTTTGATTTTTATGTTTTCGAGCAAAAATAAAAAATATTTTTTTAATTTTTATGTTTTCGAGCAAAAATAAAAGTTATTGTTGATACTTTTGTAAAATGTTTAACAATTTTAAATAAATTTTTATATGCATATACGATCAAAAAAAAAAAAAATTTTACTTTTTGTTTAGTGTATTTTAAAAGTATTGAAGCTTTTACAAATTTTTTAGTGTGCTAAGAAATCCCTTAGAAATCCAACACGCGTTATCCTTCTTTAATTTTAACAAAAACTGTAATTTTAATATTTTTTTTAATTTTTAACTTTAAACCGACAGCCGTTTATTATTATTAAACGTTAGCCGTTTAATAAAAATGACTAACGCGAACGGATTTCACATGTTCAAATATCGGTTTATACACACGCAAATCGTCATTGATGTCAGACAAAAAAAAATATCTAGGTGCCGTAAATTTTTGAAGTTGGCCGTTATTTGTTTATTTTTTACTGCATATGTGGTTAATTTTTACTACAATTGTGGTTAATTTTTTGATCAGTAAAAAACAAATGACAATGTTAGTTGGATTTACTGAAATGTAAGTTGTCCTTTTTCAAGTGAAATTTCATTTGTTTATAGATACATTTGCAGTGGTCTTTACATACATAGTATACTATTATACGTCATATTTTAATGTGTGAAATATAAAAAAATGCTTCTTTTAATAATGGTAAAAAGAATATTGGCAAAGAATTTTGATGGTGGAACTGGCAAAAAAAACATGCTTCGCAAAGAAAATAATGGTTTCCTAGTACAATAGTAGTTGTACCTTTGTTAATTTTTAACACGGTGGGTTTTACAAAAATAGCAGTGGTTTTTGGCACGGTTGCAAATTTCTACCCAGGGTCTCATTAATTCTCTACTGGTAAGTATAAGGGTATGCCTTATTATTTACAAACTTGTAACCACAAATTTTCAATTGTTTATAAACATACGGGTAACAATTTTGTGCGTAGAGCAAAAATAATAAGTTTTGATACCGAATTACATACAGTTAGCTCTAGTTCTACGGCTTATTATTGAGATACTTGTAATGAGAGTCTATTACTGAGATAATGCAGGGATGTACATTAAATTAATAGCACAGGCAAGCACAGGCAAACAATGATACCAGTATAGAGTATACTTTTCAATAAGTTTGATGTTCGCTGAATATAGCGCAAAAAACGATAGGTTAAGATATCGAGAAAATCAGATACGATGAAAAAATACTGAGGTAAGATTCGGATTCAGCGCATATCAAACATTTATAAAAGTATACTCTAGCCCCAGGGTCTAGGGGTTTTCAGATTTGGTTTGCCTGTGTTTTACAAGAATATATGAAATTTTGTTTGTGGCTTAAGTGGGTCTATTTTCAATTCTTCTCTATAATTTTAAATAAAAATATTTTTCTACTCAAAAGCAAAATATTTGCAAGGTGACGTGACTTGACAAAGTTTGAACTTTAGAAAAAAAATTACTTCGATTGTTTTGTCCCATATTTTTTTTAAATAACAGTTTACAGTTTTCTAAGTTTTTTTTTATATATATACATCGAGATTATTTTTTGTTATCTTTATTAATTTTTAGTGAGCTTTCAATCTCCTTATATTCACAATATAAAGCTAATTAATTATTTTAGCTAGGTTAATACATCTATGTCGATCTGGCAAAAGATCTCATCAGAACTCGAATTTTTAGGAAAGCTAGAGCCTTCAGAATAGGCAGAGCTTTAACAAAAAACATATTAAACATTAGCTTTGCTCCATTCTTGTTCTTGATTTAAATTAAAAGTTTTAAACACCAGCAATGCATTATGTAATGAGAATGTTGTTTTTCGGTGACGAACGTGACATTAGAATGTCAATGAAAGTAAATCAAAAATTTACCATTTATTGATCTTTGTTTACTCCATTTGCATTAACTGTTGTTGTAACAAATATTTTTAGCTATGGGTAAACTTGCATTTAAGAAAATATAATACTGAAAATGAAAAGAGTTTATCAAAAGGATGAATGCAACTTTGCAGTCCGTTTCATAAACATGACCCCAAAAAAAACTGAATGTAGAAAAAAATACATTAATTCGTGCAACTGAATTTTAAAACCAGCTTTAATTTAAGCAAAATTTAAAGCACTCGATTTTTTAAAAACAAAGATATTCTTGGGATTGTATTAAAAACAATAACAAAATAAGGCACGGTTTGTAAAACTTGTTTACCCCTCTAACGGGCAAACTCTATTTTGCACTGAATTTTCAACCAAGTTCTCGTCTTGAGAAATAAACCACAAGTTCTTCTACAAACATTTTAATCGTTGTCTATTTTAGGCGATATGAACCAAAATAGGCTTAGGGTGCATCTCGAAAACTAAAGCAGAAAAAAGAGAAGAATTAATCCTCTTACCAATATATAACTGCAATACAAAAATAATTACTTTTGGTGCTTTTATTTAAGAATATATGGCAATTTTCGTTTTTTGAATAAAGCGAACTTAAGCGAAATCGCACGTTAACTTCAATATACATTGTTTAAGCTTTAGCGTATTGCTACTAATCCTACATTTTATCTTTCTGCCAAATTTCATAAAAATCCATCTATTAATTTATAAGTTAAGGTGATGTCTTTAAAAGGTATTCTGTGTGTCCTTGAGCTGATGTGAGGACTTATTACTAAAGTTAAGGATTCAATCTTACTTAGAGTTCATTATCCAGAGGCTTTAATCAACTCAAATTTTTAAAACTATTTTTGTTTAAAAATAATTATTTATTTAAATTGTACGAAATTTTGATTTTAACGTTTTCTCGCTTCCAAACAATGCACAACAAGCGAAAAACTTTCTTTAGAAAATATTTAGTAAATTTTGTTTTCTATCAAAGTATAAAACATTTTCTGATTTACCTGTTAGAGGGTTAAAACCTTGCTGTAATATAGAAAGTATTCTTAAAATGTATTCGTAGAATCATTCAAGGTTTGTAACATTTACATGTACCTACATATTTTTGTTTTAAATCGTTAAAAAAAAAACAAAAACTTATTGTAAGTAACTACATTTGTATAGAAGAATTTGCCACATAAATGCACTTTTCCACATGAATTATTCTTAACATGGAACCTGCTCAAAAAAAAAAAAAAAGTTTCCTACTTGTAGTTGTTACTGCTGTAGATGGCTTGATTTTTCAATGAAGTTCGTGGTTATGAAAGTGGGCTAGAACTAAATTTGAACAACATTGGCTTGTAAAAAATTACAATAGGTTTTACTTATAGGGAAAGTAGTGTTTTTTTTAACGAATGACTTTATGATACAGTTTTATTATTTATTTGTTTATATACATATATCATATACATATATTTATATACATACATCATATACATATATATACATCGAGATTATATTAATGTTATTTTTAATTTATAACGAGCTTTCAACCTTCGTATATTTTGAAAAATAAAGCAAATCAAATATATTAGCTAGATGGATGTTAGTTTTTCGATCTGGATAAAGATCGTATTACTACCCGAAGTTTTATTAAAGCTAGAGCCTCTAGAATATATGATATTTTTTTCGAATTCCATATATATTTTATGTTATTCTACAAGCTTAAATATAAATTTAATGTTACGCCACAAGTAATTACTCTAAAAAAAATTGTTAGCTATTTGTTTTTCATATTTTCCACAGAAGGTTGTATTCTAGATTTTATCTTTTCCACTATTCGACCTATATTACCTTGCTTAATGTTTTATCCTCGTTTACTTTCACACAAAATCGTGTAGATTTTTATTTATTTTGTTGTTATTTTTATTATTCTTGGCAGTTATTAAAAAAACGGCAACAACTACTATCAAAATATTTTTAGTACTACATGATTACTACTACACTAGCAACTAAACATCTATACAACCGACCAACTAAAATACCCCTGACTAAAATCACATATACGAGGGCGTCCTTACAAAGAAAATATAACAAATTTGTGAAGAATTTAGTATCATCGAAAAGGAAATTATCTGAAGATTGCGAAATTTAAAAAAAAAAAAAATCCCATTTAGCACTCTAGGTAGAACAAAACTTGGGCTATCGTAATAGGAAGGTATAAATTTCAGTTTTTGTTAAAATGTAAATTTTAACTCTTCAATAAAATATTTATTAATGAGTTTTTGGACTTAAATAGACTTTTAAGTCAACAATGAGCAATCCCACAATAAGCAATCCTACAATTACCACAAAAAAATAGGATTTTTTACATTTTTTGTTGCCATGTCTTCATTTAAAAGCTGGGATTTGAAGAGACTTACCAGTAAATTAGGTATATGTTTGGAAGGTTTAAAACTGAAGCTCAATATTCGTCACTTATGACTGTTCCAAATTTCATTTCAATCGGACCACTAAGTAAGAAATGGCCGAATTATTTCCAAAAATTTAGTGATATATCCCACTGAGCATCCCAGCAAACTAAGACCTAAGGAAGAAGTAGTAAAAAACACTACATCTACTGATCCGGATGTGGTACAAATTTATGTGAATCATTAATAATTTTAACATTGTCGTGTCACTGGGCGAATGGAGTGAATATACTACTTCTTTAATATCATTTTAAACAGTGCATGAATGCTATTTTTCAATAGTTCATGAGAGGTCTTTTTCAAATATATATTAACATTTTTATTGAATAAAAATGTGCAGCATACTTCAGGGATATTTCTTTAAATATTTATAAAAAAAAGGTTTTGGTGCCAACGAGTATTGAACACACGAATCTGAGTTACGACCTGCTGTATTAAAGTAGACCGCTCTACCATTTGCACCAAAGTTACTTATGCTGTACATCAAACTTAAAACGAACTTAAGTTGAAAATATTGATATGTTTTTATGAAAACAAGAAAAATATGCTACACAAATATATAATAAAAAAGATAAAATAATGATTTTTAAAACATTTTTATTATTATGTGATTTCGTATCACTGAGATATAAATTATTTTTAAAATATTTTTAAGTTTTGATTAAGTTAAAAAAAAATATTAAGAAATAATAAAAATGCTCTTCTTACAATTCTGAATTCATTGCATATTTTAAAATATTTTTGTAATAATTTATTTGACGAGAAGTGTCATTAATAAGATAAAATATACCAGTCAATGAGAAAAAAAAAATATTTGAGAAGTAGTTTAACTACAGGTAGGGAAAAGTGGCCTGCAATGAAACGAGTGTGCCCTGGAACGTAAGATCTTTTAATGTTTCCAGTATTTTTTTCTAAAAATTTGGAGAAAGAGGTCGGTAAAAACTCTATAGGTAAATTAAAGTGATATATTTAAATTAAGTAAAAGTTATTAATTAATTAATTTACTAATTAATTATTATTATTAATAAACTAGCTTTCAAAATTTGACTTCGATATTTTTCGTTTTTGCAAATTTTTTGCGATCCGAAACAATAGAATTAAAAAATCAAATAGATTTTTGAAGCCAAAATCAAATTTTTTAACCTAGTATTTTTGAATATTGCACACGTTTCAAGGCACACCTAAAAAGTATATCTTGAAACAAATATGAAAAATTCGATAAATTAATTTTTAGCAGTGAAATACATCTTTGCATTTTCTTATCAACATAACAATCAAAAATATAAAACCTTAGGTTTTTTTATATTTTTAAATAAGTTTTACAAAAAGTTCTATCGCAAAGGCAAAAAAAAAAAAAATAAAAAATAAAATTATCTCCCCGACTCGGAATCGATCTCGCAACCTTTTGATTGCAAATCCAACCACTTACCACCTCAACCTCCATATAAAAAAAAGAATATATGAACTTTAAAAAAGTAGTTCTTAGGATGTTATTAATTTAGATAGCAAGTAATTTATATGGTGATGCAAATGCTGTTTAAAATAACTTTAATTTAACATTTTTGGTAGTTGTTAACAATAACTTCCATTACAGTAAAACATGTGCGTATGCTAATGCTTTGGAAGTCAAGTTAAAGAGGTTCTTAAAGCACTACTTCCACTTTATTTTGCTGGGATCTACACGTCAGGTTGGATAATTTTCGGAAAGCCCTCGTAAGTAGATGGCGTGCAGTTAAAATAACAGCATTCAGAGTACCCTGAAGGACGTTCTTTAACATTACTACAAATATTTTAAGGTTTTTCAACAAATTTTTAGATGAGACTAACTAGATATTTTTTATTGCAAACTGGTGTTGCAATTTTATGTTTCATGTTGGTGTTTTTCCCACTTTAATTTTTTTTTTGAATCCTTAAAAGAATCTTAGTAAAATAAACGACCAACATTAGCTGAATTATAAAGTAACCACACTTGGTATTCCAGGCAAAAGTTCTTATGCTAGTATGGAGTATAGAAATGTTTTTCAATAAATCCAAAAAAAATAAATAAAAAGTATTTATAATATTATTTCTTTTAACGCATTACGACATAGTAACCGTGTAAACGAAGAGTGAATTTTTTACTAAATTTTAATGAAGCAGACTTATTTCATATTACCTGAACCTGAAATTTGTTGAGTTATTCAAATTCGTTTACCCGTAATACGTATGCCCATGCCGATAATATTTTTTTCTAATTTTGATAATTCTGTCGAATTTGAATTTGGCAAAAATTTAATTTTAGAAATATAAAAAAATATAATTATAAGCCATAAAAAATTAAGATATTTAATTTTGAAGTAAATCCCATATTCCAAAAAAAAAGTCTATATTTACTTATAAGAGAGTAAGGGAATGTTCGCCAATGTAGCCCATCATCTATTTATAGACTATAAAAAAAAATCGGCAGAATATTTAAATTTCAGATACATCAGCTTATATTCCAACTTTTTGTGCATGAAATGATCTATAGACAGATCATTTTCTTGTGCCGACTTATATATAAAATGTTCAGCATATACAAGTATTCGGCAATGAAGTTAAATCAACAAAAATTTGTATTTAAATTAAAAAAATTTTGTTTCTGGGGTAAAGTGTTTGTATCCGTCATGTAATGACAATCGTAATTCATTTTATTACAATTAATTACTGAAGATTTTTTTTAATTAGATTTTCAGAGGAAGAAGAAAACATTTTATTGAAAAATTTAACCGACACAATGGATATGCCAGACTGTAGCCGTTTCGTCCCCTCCAAGGACTTGTCAGTGGTTAATGTTTGTGTCAATTGAACAAAGTATTTTAAATTGTTAAATTGATAATTCTCATAGTTATCAAATTTTGTTTATTAACACGTTTACTCAACGTTTCCGCGAAGAGTTCCGATAAAATTATTGTTTATAAAAATTTTTCAAATAATTTCCAATATTTTTTGCAATTTTATTAAAAACCATCACTGTTTTTAATCAACGGATTTATTTTTAGATTTTTTTATTTCGCTGAAAAATCCATAATTTTATGTTTAATTCGAAAAAATGCATATTTTTATCTAAATCTAACACTTGTTCGCAAATATAATGTGAAGAACAAAATAAAAATATAGCACAAATGCAAATATTGCAACTAAATAAAGCCAAATCCGAAATGTAATTATTATTTTTTAAATGCATTTTGGATTTAGCTTAATTTAATTCCAGTACTTGAATTTTTAGACATTTTAATTTTTCGATTGACATTATAATAGCGAGTAATTACTAGATTTCACAAAATTAGATAAAAGCATATTTCTTAAAATTTTCCAAAGTAAAAAAATTCGAAAGCCATTTAAAAAAGACTAAAACTTGGACAACAAAATTAAAAAAATAAGAAAATATATCAACGGTCCACTTTAGCGAACACCGTTAAAATTATGTTGTTAGCTATTTTTTTTAATTGAAATCAATTGGTTTTATTAAAATTGTGAATACAATTCTTACCGCTTGCAAAAATATAACTTGCAAACTTCTTTAAAAGCTTGTTTGTTATTGTTATATTAACGAATAATTACACTTTATATTGCATTTTTTTTTTTTTGCTATAAAACCAGAAAAAAGTGTGCATTCATGTCGAAACTTTTTTCAAATATAGATAGTTTAAACTAAACTTGATGACAGTTTTGATATATTCATGCAACAACTCTACAAAAATCGATAATCGAACTTTCCCTTAATGCTACTGACTGACTCACTGACTTATCAGCTTACTTGAGTTACGAACTTGAAATTTGATATGGAGATCACTTCTTTGGTGTCGAGGTAGACGTCCGCCAAGACGTGGTTTTTGAAATTTCCTTCTGGTAGGGTCATAAAGAGGAAAATCCTACATCTTGACACGTACCCAAAGCCCTTTAGTTATAAAGCTCAAATTTTAAATAAGACTTACCTTAAGTATTGGTACCTGAAAAACTGGGTGTTTGTCTATAAATTTTAAACTAAATATATGAGATTCCTGAATTTCCCTAGTAAATATATTTTTTGAAATTTTTGTTAGGAACGTGGTAAAAACGATGTTCAAAAGGGAAAAGTCTACCCCTTAAAATAGTGCCCAAAAACAATGAAGTAACGAATTTGTCAAAAGTATATATTTTTGTTAGTTTATTTTATGAAAGTTTTCCTTAATTTGGAATTACTTTTGTTTATTTTGGACTTGTATAATGGTAAATTTTAAAATTTATAGAATAAAAGTCGAATTTTTTAGTGACAACATTAATTTTTGGATTTATTTTGTTTTGTCTGAAATTTCAGTTTTTTAGTTCAGTCAAAAAATTAATAACATTTTTCTGAATCTCTAATTTAGTAGATTTATTAAAAAGCTGTTGAATGTTAAATTTTTTTCACATAACATTGGCTGACTGAAATCTTGTATTTAAATATAAAGTGAATATAAATAATTATGTTTATTGACTCATTGCAATTCAAAAATGTCTTAACTATTTTTAAATCACTTGTTTGTACACACAATTCTAAAAAAAAAAAAATATGTCATGCAAAGTTATCTTTAAGAGCATAACTTTATACTTTCATACAGCTTTTGTTAACTGTTTTTTTTTGTTTTTTTTTTTTTTTAATTTTGTGGTCTTTTGTGTGAAATATCATGCTATAGGTGACCCGTATAAAAATATTCTGTTTGAATTCTACAATGAATTTTAACTCATGTTTAGTTAAAAAAAAACAAGTGTAGAACATTGAGCCAAAGAGTATATATAAATAGAGAGACTACACTTCCCATGCCTCTCAGCAACAAAATACCGAACTCGGGCAAGCAAATGAAAACATTTTTTTACACTAAAAAATTATTGCAACCTGTTGATAAAAAATTGTTGCTTAAACACTCACTTTATGTTGCTTATATTTTGTTATTTTCTATTAAAATTTAATGTATTTTAATTTTATCTTGCTTATTTTAGCGTTAAAATTTTAAACAAATAAACATTTAGTCAGAAACATGATAAAAATTCATTTAAACTTTTAAATTTCTGCAACACGTTTTCATTTGCTCGGTGCGAGTTTAAGAACAAATAAAAAGAGGGCAAGATTGAGAGAGACTGTCGTGGATAAAAACCCACTGATTAAGAACATACTACATCAGTGGCGGATTCAGCCTAGGCTTTAAGGGGATGGGGTGTCAATCAAAAATTAATTGAATCAAGTAAATAATTTCTCAAATTCGCCACTTGACATTTTTTATTTTATCGCTTAAAAGAATTTGATAAAAAAAAACAAGATATTGTTGTTATTTTTTGTGATATTTATGTATGTAGTTGTTTTTTAAAAATGTTTATGTATTAGTAATAAATTAGTTTTAAATTCATTTTAAAATATTTTTATAAATTCTCATTTGCTTTATTAGTTTATTAAGTCAAATAATTTAAATGCTAAAAATAAATTAAAATTTTTTTAAAAAACTCTGATTTCAACAAAAGGGTTAATTTATGCAAAAAAAAATTAAAAAATCAAAAAAAAAAATATTTTGAATAAAAAGAAAAAAACTAATTTCTCTTCAATGTGTATTTAAATTTAATTGAAAATAATTCAATAAAAGAGCTATAAATTTGTTTGTAAACATAAGCATGGTTGGCAACCGAATAGAATAACAGTTTAAAAGATTTAGTGTCTCTTTCGGGTTTGTTATCGGTATTTAATTCAAAAGTGAATGAAAAGTATATTAAAGCCCTTTTTAGCCAATTTCATTTATGATCATCAAAGTGACCGTTAAACTAATCCACTATAGTCATATTCCTGTTTAACAGTTGCAAAAATTAAAAAAAAGGTAATGTCATGAAAAATGTAATGTAATGAATTCGGGAATTCCGTAAACTAAAAAAAATTTAACAATAAAACAAAAAAATCGCCCAAAAAATTGTTCGCGTTTTAGAGTTTTCTTACTATATTTGGTTTTTTCACATTTACACAATCAGCGTTTTACAATCCGAGCGTCAATAAAGAGACTAGAAAGCAGGTTGATCGTATTGTCGAATAAAATAGCTACACCGAGCATACGCAAATGTTAGTCTTATTAGGCTATTTCAAGAAATGTGGAATATTAAGTGGGAAAGCGAACTTGAGAATTATTTTGTTTAAAATGATTTAATGAATTAAAAGATAAATAAACGGTAAAGGTAAATAAAAATAATATAAATCGATTCACATTCGTAGCTATCATACTTTGTGTACTTCCATTGTTTTTATTTTCGTAAATCCATGAAGGGTTGAAGATAGAGTGTTAGTTGTTCTAAAGAAATGTTGGGGATACAAAAATAATGGGGATTGCTCATACTTTTTACCTCCATAGATGCGACTCCTGAGTAGTTACGAGTATTTTTCTATCCATTTTGCCCCAATTTCGTTCTCACGAACTCGTGCGGCACGCCAATTTTTAACCGATCGAGCTCAAATTTTTATTGATTTTTTTATCCTAACCTCACACAAAACTGTCCGTCGTTTTTGGAAAATCGAAAATAAAAAAATAAGGACCACCTTAGTGAACATGTGACAATAATATTGTCTATGGCAACCAAAAACATTTGAATGCGCAAACCTTTTTAATTGAATTATGATTGAAAATTACAAACCGGGTTATTTTACAGTTTTTATTGCAAAACTGCACTTTATCAGGCGTTCCACAAAAAAAAAAAAAAAAAAAAAATCCAAAATTTGTAAACTGGTGTAGAGGGCGCTACATATCATAGATCCTAAACAAATATCATTTTTGAAATCTTGTGGAAATTTAATTTCATCTGAGTACCCACACTTGTATGTTGCAAAGCATACCGGTTTTGGATATTGGTGGGCATACGGGCGGGCAGCGGCCCCCTTAGCCGAAAATATAAAACAATTTTTTTTTTTTAATCCTTAAGGGGACCAAATTACTTTTTTTTTAGAGAACGCCCCATAAAGTACAGTTTAGCCATTTGTTATCGCTTTGGAGGGAATATACCTTAACCCTTACCCCAACACTACCCCCCACCATGATCCACGCACGTACTACATGCAACACACACACACATGTACAATTAATTCTTCAAGCTCTCAGCAATTTATTGTCATTTGTAACAAAGACATTAGCTAGAATGACCAAAAACTCAAATCTCTTTATACCATATTCTTTGATCTTTCTACACTCATAGGACTGCACAAAATTTTAGTCTTTGTCTGAACACGAGAATGCGTCATATAATTTAAAGTTAATTAAAACAGAAAATCATTATTTTATAAAAGAAATTTTTTCTCAAAATAATCAAAGTTTATAAAAGTCAAATTTATATGGAAATATCTGTGATTCACTTTGATAATTAATTAATATAAATCCTTTTTCGTTTCTAAATACATTTTCAAAGAAAATAAAAATGATTCGCTTATTAGCTCGATTTCTGAAATATTCGCGAATTTAACTTCCACGAAACATCAAGTTTTTTCGTTAAAATTCTTTCTAATTCATATACCTAAATAAACTACGAATAACTTTTAATTTTTTAATTTTTAAAGTATGGACTTTAAGCTTTTAAAAGCTTTCAATTAATAGCGATTGGGTATAGGATGTAGCATATACTGGAGATTAAAGTGAAAACTTCAATTATTTTTTGTTTTGTTTGTGAATATAATAAAGTCCCTTAATCGAATCTGCAACATTTTAGAACATGATGTTAATTTATATTTCAATACAAGTTTTAGAAAATTCAATCCGAAATATAATTTTTTTGTTAATATTAATTCAAATTTCAAATTCAAATTATTGAATATTAAAATATCAAAATCGCTATTCAACAAATTAAAAAAATTCGTTTACTTAATCTCAGTTTACAAAACAAATTAAAAATTTGAAAAAAATTCAAGAAAAATAAATAAATCTGGTTTTGTTGTGGTAGACATGACAAAGAAGAACAAAATATATTTTCAAAAATCATATCTACACACACAAAAGCATCAACTGATTGTCAGTTTGTGACACATTTACATTGTAAAAAAAATCGTTGATGTTAACCTTTTGGATATTCGGATTTTGCGGCAAAAACAGCACCAAAGTATAACGATTTTTGAACACATCTTTAATCACGAAGATATCCTTCTTTAAACGATACCAAATATATAAAATAAAAACTTGATTTATTGCAAGAGGATATATTTTTGCGTGTTTTATATCTTATCTAATGTTTTCTACATGAAAACTCAATTAATATATTTTTTAAAAAAAAATTTAAATTTATATAAATGTTGTTTATATTCCGAAACCTTCTTGATTTCCATCAATCTATTTTATAATTAATGGTTGACAGTAAAAAAAAACCATCTTAATTGTAAACTCTAAGTTAAATATCATCATTTATATATCAATACTATTAAAATACCAAAAAAAAAACACACACACAAACACAAGAACATTTGAAATCGAAATAACTGTAAACAATACAACTACAGTAATAACATTATGATTGTATACAAAGTAGTTAAATAAATACTTGTATTTTAACTCAAACCCGAAAAAACAAGTCATTGTAAAATTAAAAAAAAAGAATGTAGCTTGTTATACGATGATTGTCCTTTAAACCATTTAACTAATTGAACGCAAAATAGTTTGAGAGTATGTTGCTATAATGTAGTGGGAGAGGAGAGCATCGGTTAAAAGCGACTAAAAACTAACTCTAACGGAAATAAATGTTTGTTTTCATTTCATTACAATTTTACACAGAAATTCTCTAGACAACAACAGCAACAACAAACCATAGGTTTGGTTTGTTATTTTTCGTTTGTGTTGGTTTGGTTCTAAAGTGCCCACTTGTGACATTTCGAAAACCAACACAAAACCAATTGTTATATAAACTTTTCTCCGCTTTCTGTTGTTGTTGTTGTTGTTGTTTTTGTTGTTAGTTGTTTTTACTGTTTTGTGAGCTATTTATTTGTAAATATTTTATGGATGAACATTTTAAATGATTGTGTACAGAACAGAAACTGAAACGAACCAAAACCAAACAAAACCAACAACAAAAAAAACAGTGGTCTATTTTAAAATTAATGACTTTGTTAATTAATGATGGATTAAGTTAATCGTTGTGTATGGTTTGGATATAAACTCCGCCTTTACACAAAAGTGAAATAAATGTTAATACAATTGTTATTCGATTTTAAAAGAGAGATTTTGACATAATTTCAACTACAACAACAAAATTAACACAACAGCAGCCGCAAAAAATAATAACATAAATACAACGGAATAAGAACAAGTGTATTAACATACAATTTATATGCCCTTGAGATCTTACTATGCTACTGATGATGATGCCTTTACTACTCCTTGGCAAGATATTTATAACTTTTTTTTTTTTTCATTTTACTGCTGATAATAATGACGGTAAATGGCAATGGTTGAAAAATTACTAAAAGGTAAAACCAAAATGTATGAACGAACGCTTCTTTGACTTCATGTTTATTCAAATACAACAAAAAATAACAACAGCATCCGTTGAAAACAAAAAATATGTATAAAGAGCACGTATTGAAAAGAAGCCCTAAACATTTCCTACGTGAGTTTTAGCAAATATTAACACATGATTTAAAGGTTACCAAAAGATATAACAACAAAACAGCAACAACAACAATAACAATAACATTGAGGTAGTAAATGTAAAAAAGAAAACAAAAACAAAACAAAACATTCAAACTGTGTCACAAATACATTTATACAATTGAATTAAAGATACCCAGCGAATAAAACAAAAAAGTCTAGAAATGCTAAAAGCTATCGCTTCTAACAAGGAGAGTCCGTTCACGGTTTACAGCCGATTTCATTGACATTTTTGTAAAGAATTAAAAATTAAGAGATCCATATTTTTTCTAGCTTTTCAATCTCACATTTAGGGCTTAAAAAGTAGGGTCTAAAACTACCCCCATTTTCTGTTTTTTGCGTTGTAAATAGTATTATATATCGTTAGAAAGCCTTTTGAAATTCTCGTAATAAAATGTGATTTTTAGTATATAGTTACATATAAAAAATAACAAAACAATCTGTAAAAATACACAATTTCGTGTGAGACAATATTTTTACTTCTTATTGAAAAAACAACAACACTGCAATTAAACATATTTATTCTTTGTTCAAATTCTTTGTTCAGCAAGCCAAAAACAATTTTTGAAAAATGTTTAAAAAAAAGTAAAAATATAACAAAACCAAAAATTCATACAAAATCAAAGTCGCAGCTTATTTCGTGTATATACTAAACTTAAAAACAATTCTTATCTAAACATGAAAAAAGTTTCGAGCACATGTGGACAATTCCAAGTCAACCATGTTTGAAACCACACCCGACTTGTGCTTTGGGTCGTTGTTTTGATAGAAGCTGAAATTCTCTCATATGCCCAATTTTTCAGCACTCTGAAGTAAATTTGCCTTCAATAATATTAAGGTATTGAATTTTGTCCATATTCCCTTCCATAAAGTGCAAACTTCCAACTCCTGATGCCGACATGCACCCCCAAACCATCACATGACTACCGCAATGCTTTACAGTACACATAATTTGAGTTTGGAGCTCATTATTTGGTTTCCTCTCACACGCAAACCTTTCCGTCATTTATTAAACTATTTAGTTCGTTCGTTTGTTCAAAAATTTTTCAATTATTCACATTATTTTATTGGTCAATAGTTTGTTTAACAAATCTGCACAATATGACAGAAAATCCTAAATGAATGGTTAAAAAAATTTAATTAGTTCAATTTTAAACCGTTCATTGGGGATTTTCGCTTATACTGCGCAGATTTATTAAACGAACAATTATTGACCAATATGACAATATGAAAAGTTAAAAAAAAATTGTCGAACAACGAACTAGTTCAATAAATGCAAATGAACTAGAATGCCCAATGAGTGATTGCATGAACCGACTATACTTCCTAGTACAAAACCCACAAAA